>CM022758.1:28383702-28983702 GCA_012411365.1 Ameiurus melas | reverse complement strand
GGACCCTGCTCAAGGGTCTAGCAGTGACAGCTTGGCAGTGCTGGGATCTGAACTCATGACCTTCAGTAATTCAACGTCTTAACCACTGAGCTACCACTGTCATCTTGGTTCAGAAAGAGTGACCAGACTCGCAAAAATGGGCGAATTACCGACAAAACCAGGTTTTAGGTCATGTAGGTGAAGTTGTACTGCATGGTTTGATATCAGCTAACAGAGACACACTAGAGACAGTCTCCCCTCTAACAGGAAAAGGTCGTAGCAGAAGCTTTGAGAAGAACAAAATCATCCATCTCCTTAATACTCTCTGTCTCTCTCTCTCTCTCTCTCTCTCTGTGTCTGTCTGTCTCTCTCTCTCTCTCTCTAGGATGCTGGGGGAGGGGAGAGTAGTGGAGGAATGGCTTTCAGAATTCAAGGTGAGTCGTTCTTCCTCAGGTCTGTTTCTCGTCCTTCACTTTATTTCATTCCACCTCTAGAGGTGGGCGATTATGGCAAAAAAAAAAAAAAAAAAAAAACAACCATCTGCTCACCATAGACGTTTCAACAATACGTGATTACGTATCGCACTCTAGGTTTACTAGTAAATTGGCAGAAAAGCAAAAGTGCAACAGGAAGCAGATTGTATTATCCAATCAAATGCATTGCTACAGTGTTTCATTTGGCCAGTGTTACAATACTTCCAGTGCGTACGATACCTACAGAAACGCATCTTGTGAAAGTATTTCTCATCATATGTTAGCTCAGCTCACGTGCACTCCTCTTTCCACTCTTTCTGTACAGCCGTGTCGAGTTCTCGATTCTGATTGGTCAGACGGTATTGATACGGTATTGATATTTATACGGTATTTTTCTGTAGCAGCAGCTTTGACAGACGTTTAACGGTTTTTCAGTAACTTGAAAAGCTGCAAAGAAGAGACAGGAATTAACTTGTTTTGCAGACATTCCAGCATCATCGGATGTAACTATACATAGATAAAACGAATGATGAGTCATTCTTTAATAAATATCACGTTGTAATTGTTGACAAATTGCTGTGGCGTAAGGGAAATGAACGACTTTGGGACATGCTGATATAGGGAAATAATTAACAGTAACTCGTTCTTCATCGATTGTTGTTACGACGTTAATTATTTTTCCTGTAGCAGCGTGCCTCTGGGTGCTTTGTACCATAATTGTTTTTGTCATAGCTGTATTATGAATGTGTAGTAAACGAATGTGGTTGTGTGAGGGTTATCATCAATCTGTACATTTCATAAACTGAACAAATCTCAGCGCTGTGTGTGTGTGTGTGCGTGCACGTGTGTGTGCTTGGATGTCTTTGTGATTTGTGAAATGAATGGTGCACTAAGTGCTAGACTGTTGAAGCTCACACACACACACACGCATGCACACAGAGGAAAAGGGAGAGAACAGAACTGAATGGTCCAGTAAAGAGCAGGTGGTAACTGAAGGAGTGTGTACTCCAGTCATCTGGTGAAGGCAGGATGGAACAGCCGTTGCCTTGAGAAACCTAAAGTGTTCTTAACTGTCTGACTGCGCTTTCTGTCTGACTGCGCTTTCTGTCTGACTGCGCTTTCTACTTCTGACTACACCTAGAAAACAATGAAACCATGGCAGCTGCAATAGAAATGTGCTGTCAGAGCTAATGGTATCTACTCATATGATTTTTTTCTTAAATTCCTCTCTCTCTCTCTCTCTCTCTCTCTTTTTATCTTTATATTTCCTAAGCTTGAGTGCTAATCATGTTCTCTTTCTCTCTGCATCAGACATTACCCGAGTCTCAACTCTCCAGCTACGCAAGCTCTCTCTATCGGAAGAAGAATTTGGTTCCGGCCCTCTACAGAGTCATCCAGGACCCCCACAGTGAGGTGAGAGAAGACACCGGATCGCTTACCTGTGACTCTCAGTTGGTCATGGAGATTTAAACTCACAAACCTCCATTAACTTAGAGATTAGATTCCTACAACTAGCAGAGAGATTAACCAGTGTGTATGGGTTCTTTTGTTTTTTGGGTTTGTTTTGTTTTTTTAATGTAGCTTTTGGAACCAGTGTGCAATCAGCTCTTTGAGCTGTACCGAAACTCCGATGTCCGCCTGCGGCGCTTCACCCTGCAGTTCCTGCCCGAGCTGGTGTGGGTTTACCTGCGATTCACAGCCAGCAGGGAGCGCCAGATCAACGGCTGCATCGAGGCTCTGCTGCTGGGCATCTACAACCTGGTGGGTAGGAATGGATGAAGGGATGGATGAATTGGAGAACAAGGTGGTTGTTTAATAGAACTGAAGTGGATGAATGGTTAGCAGTAAGGGATCAAATGGATTAATAGATGTGTAAAGGAATGAGTGTTCGAGGAGGTGTATAGTTGGATTGTTGGATGGAGAAGGAGGCAGAGGGTCGCAAACGAAGTAATAGGAGTCGGTTATGGCCGAGTGGATTGATGCATGGGTAAATCAGTGGGTTCGAATTCTATCGCCTGTTTCTTAAAAGTGGTTTCAGTAAGGAGCTAAATTCAGCCACCTCAAGTAGTACAGATCAGAGAAACCTGCAGGAGCATGCTGAGTATTTTCGAAACTGCTGATCTCCTGGGATTTTCATGCAGACCAGTCTCTAGAGTTTAGACAGAATGTTGCATCATTATTATTATTATTATTATTAATAATAATAATAATAATAATAATAATAATAATTAGAAGCTAGACTGCTTTCTGTCTACCTTTAACTCTTTCTCTCTCTCTCTCTCTCTTTCTCACTCACACACACACACACACACAACACACAGATGGGGGTCAGTTGTCATGTTTCAATCCACTTATTTTGAGCCGAATTCTGGGATATTTCATAAATATAAATAATAAACGGTGGATGGAAACACCAGGTGCGAATAAAATTTCCAAAAAAAAAAAAAAAAAAAAGCATTCAGTTGAGTCGGACAATGCTTATACATGCGTATACACTACAATGGAATCACATTTATCGAAGAAATTTCTCGATGTGCATTGAAAAATAGTCATGACTTTGCCTCATCAAATCATGTGATTGGTGAATTGGCTGATTATATCAATTGTTATATAATGACCCTAGTGAGCAGTGATGAATGAGGTCAGAGGAGAATGGCCAGGCGAGTATGAGCTGCCCGGAAGGCTACGGTAATTAAAATTTTGTTTGTGTGTTTTTTGTTTTGTTTTTTACACCAAGGGTGCCAATAATTCTGGGACTGACTATTAAAAATGTAATGAAAAAATGAATTTAAGCAGTTCAACTGAAATTAAGTTTAGCGTGAACAGTAAAAAGGCGAAGTACACTTCCAAAAGTTGTCTTCTTTTGTTAGTTACACCAGATTTTACTTTACATTATACCAGAATGTAAAGTATTCAGGGCGCATGGAGTCTTAATGGTTAACACGTTTACCTCACACCTCCAGGGTCGGGGGTTTGATTTCCGCCGTGGCCCTGTGTGTGCAGAGTTTGCATGTTCTCCCCATGCTGTGGGGGTTTCCTCCGGGTACTCGGTTTCCTCCCCCAGTCCAAAGACATGCATGGTAGGCTGATCAGATACCCAAAGTGTCCGTAGTGTATGAATGGGTGTGTGAGTGTGTATGTGTTGGATTGGCACCCTGTCCAGGGTGTACCCCGCCTTGTGCCCGATGCTCCCTGGGATAGGCTCCAGGTTTCCCCGCGACCCTGTAGGATAAGCGCTATAGAAAATGGCTGGATGGAAATAAAATATTACTGGTTATTTATTGTTTAATTGTTTAATTCCTGCCCCTAGTCAGACCCCTTGATGTTTGTGTGTAATTCAGGTAAACCCTGCAGGGGTGTAAACTCTCCTTCAGAGTCGCAAATGGCTGCGTTAGATCATTTATAGTCGATCAATATCTATCTCTGTGTAACTCATTATCATCAGCAGGATATGTCACAGCTGTAGACTGATGGTGTAGTGTATATGTGTGTGTGTGTGTTGTGGATGGGGTGCAGGAGATTTCAGAGCGGTTTGGCATCACTGCAAGTGCAGACTTGTCTCATTATCATTAGCATGCTAACTCTGTGAGGCAGCGTTCAAGGACACACATGAGTCATGATGGGAGAACGTGTGCGTGTGTGCGCGTGTATACAGGAACACCCTTCATACACACACATCCTCAGGGATGGATTATGTATGCTAACCAAAGTGCACGCACATAGTATTGCATTCGTTCAGTTATATAAGTGGTCATGTGCTACATTCGAATCGGCGAATCTGAATTTTCGACCTCCAAGCATTCGAGTTACAAAGTGGAGGGAAAAAGCATGGATTTGTCTTTAACAAGTGAACACGTCTGTATGTTGATTAGTCTGAAGCATATACTTGTGTACACAGCATAACTCATTTGAAGGTAAGGCGTGATGCTATGTTTACTGTTAATGATGATCTGATGGCACTCGCTGAACTCAGAGTTGAGGAGACCATCTCGAGTTCCCAGGAGTTCCGAGTCGATGAGGTTTTTTTTCTCCGTAGTTATGTGATCGGAGGTCAGATTAGAAGTTAAGACGGTTAGTCGAATGCAGCTTTACTGAGTGTTAGAAAGCATTTATGCTGGAGACTCCTTCTAGTATATTAGCTGGATAACACCATCCCAAAATCACATCCAGAACCAGCATACTGTATATAGTGATGGTTGCTTATAAAGCCAAACGTTTTGACAGATTTCAGTTAAATATCAGTTCAACCGATATGGTTCATATGCTTCACTATGCAGAATCTGTTAATGTCAGTGTTAGCTTAAAAATGCTTAAAATGTTGATCTATGTTCATAATAATAATAATAAGAAGCAGAATAAGGATGGTAAATATTGCATTTTGTGTTTTATGTAGTCCTGCCCTGAATAATCACATAGCAGTCCACAAGCCACAATAATAACTGTAAACTTTTGAACGGAATGATCAGTGAAAATTATTTTGTCTTCTAGGAAACATGTAAGTATCTTATGTAGCCTCTGAAGGCTAGTACTAAATGAAAAAAATAAGATCTTCAAACTAAATATGAACAATTTACATTCATCATCTTGTTCCATTTAAAAAAAATAATTTTTAACATTTTGGAGATTCTGCGAGGCATGTGTAAAATTATTACCTGATCTGTATACAGTTTTCATGCCTCTTCCACCAGAAAAAACAAAACAAAAAACAATTTTGTTTGTTTTGTTTTTCTTCCTGCCTTCTAGGACTTTATTGTAATTAGTTTTGTCACCTCTGCTTGTTACAGCGCCCTTCACTAATATTGGCACCCTTGATAAATATGAGCAAAGAATGCTGTGAAAAATATCTTCATTGTTTAACCTTTTGATCACATAACACAGGTTTATCGAGAAAAAAAAAATCCTTGTTAAATATGTGTGCCACAATTATTGGCACACCTATGAATTCATATGACAAAAATTTATTCCCATTGATTTTTTACATTTTTTTTTTGGACACCTGGGACACTAGGAACAGGAAATTGTTCAACCATGACTTCCTGTTTCACAGGGGTATAAACACACAAGCCAAATTCCCTTAGTCATTCATAATAATGGGTAAGACCATGGAATATAGCTGTGATGTGCAGCAAAAGGTTGTCTATGAAAAAAAATAGCACAAGCATTGAAAATTTCCACCATCATGGCAAGAATTAAGAAGTTCTGCTCAGTGCACCGTGAAGAGTATGGTTCGAGTTGCCAAAAAATCTCCAAGAATCACAGCTGGAGAATTGCAGAAGTTAGTTGTGTCTTGGGGTCAGAAAGTCTCCAAAACTACAATCTGAAGTCACCTCCATCACCACAAGTTGTTTGGAAGGGTTTTAAGAAAAAAGCCTCTACTCTCATCCAAAAACAAACTCAAGTGTCTTCAGTTTGCCAGACACTACTGGAACTTCAGATGGGTTAGGTTCTAATGTACCTCATGCACACAGTTAAATATGGTGGTGGCTCTTTAATGTTTTGGGGCTGTTTTTCTGCCAGAGGACCTGGAGATTTTGTTAGGATACATGGCATCATGGACTCTATCAAATATCAACAGATATTAAATGAAAACCTGACTGCCTCTGCCAGAAAGCTGGTTGGATCTTCCAGCAGGACAATGATCCAAAACATACATCAAAATCAACACAAAAATGGTTTACTGACCACAAAATCATGGTTCTGCCATGGCCAAGTCCCCTGACCTGAAACCCATAGAAAACCTGTGGGGTGAACTGAACAGCAGAGTCCACCAGCGTGGGCCTCAAAATTTTAAGGATCTAGAGAGATTCTGTATGGAGGAATGGTCTCCGATCCCTTGCTGTGTATTCTCCAACCTCATGAGGCATTATAGGAGAAGACTCAGAGCTGTTATCTTGGCAAAGGGAGGTAGCACAAAGTATTGGATTAAAGGGAGCCATTAATTGTTGCACACCTATATTTAACAAAGATATATATATATATATATATATATATATATATATATATATATATATATATATATATATATATGTATACTAGTCATGGACGAAATTATTGGCACCCCTGGAACTTTTCCAGAAAATGCACCATTTCTCCAAGAAAAGTGTTGCAATGACAAATGTTTTGGTATACACATGTTTATTACCTTTAAGTGCATTGGAACAGCACAAAAAAGCAGAAGAGGAAAATGCAAATTTGACATAATTTTACACAAAACTCCCAAAATGGACTGGACAAAATCAAACCAATAATTTCGCCCATGTCTGTGTGTGTGTGTGTGTGTGTGTGTGTGTATGTGTGTGTGTGTGTGTGTGTGTGTGTGTGTGTATATATATATATATATATATATATATATATATATATATATATATATATATATATAATATAATATATATATATATATATATATATATATATATATATATATATAAAACTGTGTTTTGTTTGCATTTGTTTGATATCTTTGAGAGCACAGTTCAAATGGTTAAAAAATAGACATTTTTTTACAGCCTTCTTTGCTCACATTTATCAAGGCTGCCAATATTAGTGGAGGGCACTGTATATACTGTACCTGGATGAACATAACTTGTTATACATGTAAGGTGGATGGTCCGTTACATTTTTCTCTGATGAAATTCATTTGTTTTATGTTGCAGGAGATTGTAGACAAAGAGGGAAACAGCAAGCTTTTATCCTTTACCATTCCTTCACTGTCTAAGCCATCTATATATCACGAGGTAAGGGTGTGTGTGTGTGTGTTTTCAGTGTGTATGCAGTGCTGGTATGAATGCTGTTGGTGGTTATTTACCAGCTCTCGCTCTCCCTAACAAAGTTCTCATGTGTGAGAGTGAGCGAAGTGGATTGAGACGCTGTAATGCATTCTCACGCTGGATATCTACAAACGCAGCAGATAGAGTGATGCATGATTTAATTCCTGCCTTCACGCTGTCAGTTTTCATAACAACAGGCTGAGCAGTCAGTAGGACTCGGTCACGTTCGGTGTGTGCGTGCGTGCGTGTGGGCGTGCGTGTGGGCGTTCAGCAACAGCTGATCTGAGTTCATCTTCCAAAGAAGTGCCTGTGCTTTTCATGCATGTCAGATATGGTGCTTTGAGCGTGAAGATGCTTGACAGTGACCAGAAATCATACCATGATTTTTACAGATCTTACCATGCAGTTGGATTAATAATCGATTAGTGCTTTGAGCATCAGTGCTAGCTTGATTACTGCACAGCAACCGTTTTCTTTAAATCTGTTGCAAAGAGTGAAGTCTGGTCCCTGTGGAAGACATGAACTAAGGTGATTTATTTATTTATTTTCAATTGCTGTGTCATTATTTTGGCCTACGAAGTTATTCGTTTGACTTCGGAAGTCAGAGCAAATCTTAGTACGCCAAATATCGACATGCTAAGTCATTAGTTTGACTTATTATCCTGTTATTGTGATTTAATATCTCCTTATCCTAACTTACTGTCATTATTTTGACTTACGAAGTCGTTATTTTAACTTAGTATCTCGTTATATTGATGTACAAAATAACGTCATCGTTTTGACTTAGTGTCTTTTAACTTCAGAACAATGACTTACTCAAAATAATAACATACTAATGACTAAGGGCTTCTGTAATTCCTGTAATAAATCTCGGAGTGTGTTGGTCTGCTCATACTATAGTGATTTGCCAACAATTACTAGGTTTTATTTATTTATGAACACATTTTAACGGTTATAGTTAATCTTATAGTTAGATTTAAATATGTGGAACATCCGAGAGATAATCTAGGCCCTGTTCACCAGCTCTCTCTGTCTGACTCTCTCTCTCTTTCTCTCTCTCTCCCTTTCTCTCTCTCTCTCTCTCTCTCTCTCTCTCTCTCTCTCTCTCTCTCTCTCTCTCTCTCTCTCTCTCTCTCTCTCTCTCTCTCTCTCTCTCTCTCTCTCTCTCTCTCTCTCTCTCTCTCTCTGACACCCACAATGCCACTACATCATCAGTTATAAGAATTGCATTGTTAAATTAAAGAACAACTCGTTTTTAAATCGGTCTATTATTAATCTTGGATTATGTGGTGCATCCCTTTCCCTGTGTATGAGCTGTTACTATAGAAACAATCTTGTATTAGAATGGGTGCATTAATATTAACTTGTCATTCTACTACACCTGGAACTAGCTGTGCTGTTGTATGAAAATAATGCACACCTTCTGACCGATATTTTGTATTATTTTGTATTATGTTATATTAATTCATATGTATTAAATTTATGTTTTCATTATTTTCCTTCTTTTTTTTTTTGGTTTGGTCTTAAAGGGATTGTGCATGCCCTCTAAATATTCATCCCCGTTCATAATTAGCTTAGATGATTCTGAGGTTGTTGTTTTTTTCTGTTTGAATTCTCTTGTTTGTCGTAATTCCCCTCGCTCTGAGTTGACACTTATGGTTCTCTGAATCATCCTACTGCGATTTATGCCTGCACTTACCCACAGAGCCGTCTAATTATATAGATGTTTATGTTGTTTCTATGTGAGCTGGCCAGGTCACGACTGACACCACTTCCGGTGTTATTGATGTTGAATAATGTCTTTATGAAGCTGGCGGTGCAGAGGAGCAGTTTCCTACATACAAATAATACTCGTGAAGAGACCTGTTTGAGAATCAATTGTGTTGTCCGTTACCTGACGTGCCAAACAAGCGCATTGTTAGGTGTAGCACCATTTAATTACTGTATATACATGTTGAATTTGCACAATATACAGTTAGCTTTAATGTATTGTTTGACCTGAAGAAAAGCTTATAGTTGTTGTTTCGTTTTATCCAGGCCTCAATATAATCTTCACAATTTAAAGTAGCTAATTGTTAAGGTGTAACATATGGCGGAGTTGGATTTTAGACCCATTGTCCAGGACAGGAGCTCAAAGGAATGAATAATACCCCTGGTCTAAAGGCACACTCACACATACAGAGACAGATGACAACGCGACCGGAGACCATTCATTTCTTCCGGTGACATGAGCGATAACGACCGCTGGCCAAGTTGAAGGTGTTTGGGCTTTTTTTTGTTTTAACGATTGGCCTAAATGGTGTTAAACTGGATGGTGTAAGAGTTTTATTAGTCTATATGTGGTAAAACATACCCTCAAGCAATCTGCGATCGATCAAATGAAAGAATGATGGAATGAAGTTCCAACCTCAATCTGGACCGCAGAATCTGTCACTATCTTCAAAAAACAGCTTAAAACTCACCTCTTCTGTGAACACGTAAATAACCCTAAAAAAAACACCTTACTCTGGGTCTTACACCTCTGTGCACTTTGCTTCTTCTAGAACTCAATTAATAGATCTTGTATGGTAGCACTACTTGTATTGTTCTCCGCTTGATATATCGCTCTGCTTGTAATTCCTCATTTGTAAGCCGCTTTGGATAAAAACGTCTGCTAAATGAATAAATGTAAATGCATATGTGACCTGCTACAATTGAAATAAGCCTACGGCTTTTTTTGTGTTTATTATCCTCGGCAGTTTTAAAATGTTGTATGGATGGTCTATATGGTGACTTTGTTGTACAGTTTAAAATTATGTCAAATAAAGCAACAGCACCACCACTAGATGTGGGCGTGTCAAGTGACACAACAAAGTTAAGAAAGGTTTAACTTTATGCAAATGTGCAACGACTACCAATGGCATTAAACTACTAACTGGAACTCATAGACATATACACACCTTGTTTTCCTGCTCAGAACCAGAGGATGTCAGTGTTTCAGCTTCACCCTCTTTACTGGCAAAAAAAACAAAGTCAGCAGTAACTGATGCAGCGCTGTGCTTTAGCTTGTGTATGACTAATTCGCTGCAAGTAATTACAAGCATGAGATCCCTCAATCTCAGCACTTCCTCACAAGGTTACAGCAAGGGGAGTGTGTGTGTGTGTGTATGTACGTGTGTTTGTGTATGTACGTATGTGTGTGTATGTATGTATGTATGTATGTGTGTGTGTGTGTGTGTGTGTGTGTGTGTGTGTATATATATATATATATATATATATATATATATATATATACACACATATTTTTGGAAATATTTGATTATAACATTTCATGTGACAACACTGAAGAAATGACACTTGTAAAGACACTTTACATTGCTACAATGTAAAGTAGTGAGTGTACAGCTTGTGTAACAGTGTAAATTTTCTGTCCCCTCAAAATAACTCAACACACAGCCATTAATGTCTAAACTGTTGGCAACAAAAGTGAGTACACCCCTAAGTGAAAATGACCAAATTGGGCCCAAAGTGTCATTATTTTGCGTGGACACCATTATTTTCCAGCGCTGCCTTAACCCTCTTGGGCATGGAGTTCACCACACACACACACACACACACACACAAATATATATGTATATATATATATATATATATATATATATATATATATATATATATATATATATATATATATATATACACATATATGTACATATATGTATATATATATGTATGTGTGTGTGTGTGCTCTTTTATCCACCACATAAACACACACGCAGTGCCAGCAGAGTAAAGACTTTCCACATCACCCTCCTGATCTCACATGCACGCAGAGGCTTGAGTATTAGTTGCTATTCTGCTGTCACACTGTCAGCGTGCGTCTCTGCAGTGCTGCTAACGTGGAGTTGCAGAAGAAGCAAGTGATTGCTCCTCAGTGCTGAGAAGAATGACTAAGCTTGTTAAATCTGATGCTGTGGTGACGTCTGGTGCACACTTTTTAAACTCACTGAATGTTAGAATATTGAAGTTATGATGGTAATGTAGCCCAAATAGTTTGAAATGTACCTGAAATCAATTAAAAAGAAAAGCATTACTTTGAAATGGTTCGTAATGTTTATATGGTTTCTTAGGATTTGTTACATATTGATTGATTATTTGAATGATTTATTATTGAATTTCCTGGTTACACAGTTGCACATTTTGAGCATGTAGTACACGGTTATAGAAGGGGGATTATTTATAATCGCACTATCCGGCGTCACTCAGATGAGGACGGGTTCCCTTTTGAGTCTGGTTCCTCTCAAGATTTCTTCCTCATGCCGTCTCGTCTCTGGCTTGCTCATTAGGCGCATGGACAGATATCCCACTCGTGTCAACCGCGTCAAACCTGTTGTCCTGGATACCTGTCCTTTCGAACATTAGGACGTTGGGTCCTTTCTAAATGTCATACACAGATTCATTTTTAATGATGTAGAGATGATCCTGAAATAGTTTTAACAGTTTCTTGGTCATGAATAACATACCGTATTAGTCAGTCTGTATAGGAGTTTGTGGAGGTTTTTTGGGGATTTTTTTTGCGATCGTTGCGGCCACAAATGCTGGATTTGACTGCGTCTTTTTTCAAAATTTGCGATGCGACTTGCAGAGGTTTTTGTGGGGGGTTTTTGTTGAGGAAGACTACTTGAACTGGTGAAAATGCAGTAGCACAAATGAGTTTTGCACGGTCTTTCATAGCGATGTTTGTTTTTAAATGAGACCGGTTAGCTGTACTCCTGTTCGACACACGTCGAAACCTGCTGAAAATTGCAAGCACTAATGTTTTCATAGAGTCTGTTTGGTGATATTGAAAGCACTGTGATAGTTAATTTTTTAAATGCATTTATTTATTATTTTGCTTTATTTATTGATTTATTGATTTATTTTTAATGCGTGTCCCCTCAGCCCTCCAGTCTCGGTTCCATGGCACTGACAGAGGGAGCTCTAAGTCAGCATGATCTAATCAGAGTGGTTTACAGCGGCCTGCATCCCCAGAGAGAGACCTTCACCGCTCAAAACAGGTAAAACACGTGTGCAGTCCATAGTGGCCCACACACACACACACAGCACCTGGCCATCATAAATATCACACATCAACCTTCGCTTGATGTCCCACATATCTGGAACAGATTCCTGTGTTATGCTGTCTTTTGCATAATTGCAGGTGTTTCTGCATAAAAGCCGGTTTTTCATCTTTGAGCTCTGTTACTATTTTTGTGGCCATAAGTGAGTGGTGATGGCCACACTGATGGTGGAAGTGCAAAGGAAGGCATGCGATTTACAAAAGTATGTGTGTGTGTGTGTGTGTGTGTGTATACAGTGCCTTGCGAAAGTATTCGGCCCCCTTGAACTTTTCAACCTTTTGCCACATTTCAGGCTTCAAACATAAAGATATAAAATTAAAATTTTTTGTGAAGAATCACCAACAAGTGGAACACAATTGTGAAGTGGAACGAAATCTATTGGATATTTTAAACTTTTTTAGCAAATAAAAAACTGAAAAGTGGTGCGTGCAAAATTATTCGGCTCCTTTACTTTCAGTGCAGCAAACTCACTCCAGAAGTTCAGCGAGGATCTCTGAATGATCCAATGTTGTCCTAAATGACTGATGGTGATAAATAGAATCCACCTGTGTGTAATCAAGTCTCTGTATAAACGCACCTGCTCTGTGATAGTCTAAGGGTTCTGTTGAAAGCGCAGAGAGCATCATGAAGACCAAGGAACACACCAGGCAGGTACGTAATTCTGTTGTGGAGAAGTTTAAAGCCGGATTTGGTTACAAAAAGATTTCCCAAGCTTTAAACATCCCAAGGAGCACTGTGCAAGCGATCATTTTGAAATGGAAGGAGTATCAGACCACTGCAAATCTACCAAGACCTGGCCGTCCCTCTAAACTTTCAGCTCAGACAAGGAGAAGACTGATCAGAGATGCAGCCAAGAGGCCCATGATCACTCTGGATGAACTGCAGAGAACTACAGCTGAGGTGGGAGAGTCTGTCCATAGGACAACAATCAGTCGTACACTGCACAAATCTGGCCTTTATGGAAGAGTGGCAAGAAGAAAGCCATTTCTCAAAGATAACCATAAAAAGTCTCGTCTAAAGTTTCCCACAAGCCACCTGGGAGACACACCAAACGTCACACCAAATGTTGAGAAATGGCTTTCTTCTTGCCACTCTTCCATTACACTGCTGCGAGGGGATTTCTAATACAGCTGCTGAGGGAGTGATGGTAAATTTGACACCTTTATTTCTTCTGATTTCCGAAATCCATCGCCCTATTAGTTTTTTTCCTCTCTTGGAAAGTCGTGGGAAGGAAATACTGGATTTTTTTTTCTTTCTCTGTTGGAACAAATGGTAATACACAAATGATATTAGATCCAGTCTCCCACACCCCTCTCTAGACTGCTATAGCTTACCTAAACCCAGAAATGGATGCATATGCATGAACACAATCCATTCTAGCTGATGTATCGTGTAGCATGACCGAAGTGATGTGCAGGTTTTAAAACTGTTTCGAAATGTGTTGAATGTGGTATTAAAAAGTATTCAATTTGAAGTGCTGATACCTGAGACCCTGCAGAAGACAAAATATTGAATGTGCGCTTCTTTTGGGGTACCTGTGTTCAGCATAGTATCTCTGATGTCACACTGCACAGTAGTGGTTAATGGCTCATATGAAAGTAGACACTCAAGGCTTTAAGTATTTGCAGTTTTTCATAAGTGTTTCTACTTTTCTTTGTTTTTTTACCTAACCTGCTAGATTTAAATTTTATTATTGCCTTGCGGCAGTTGTATACAGAGTGTTACTATCAAAATCTTCTGGAGAGGTGTGAATTGTTTGCCCAGCGGGGGGCTCAAACCCCTCCCCCTTTCTCATCACCCTGTTCACCAGCCACTAAACCCAGAGTCACGATACTCTACACACAGAAACCCAACAGTGTCCTGATTAATCTTATAAGATAGTTTATACTGTTTGCAAGTCTAGACTGCACACTTGAGCATGTATCTTGTATTTTGTAGTGTTTATAGAATGAATAATAGAGTCTGAACTCTGCCCCCATTCAATCTATATACATCACTGATTTTCTGCATTTTTTTAAGGCCTGTTTTTATCCTGATATCCATATTCCTTGACCATTTGCATTTAATTCCCACCATTGATTTTTGGACTATTGATTCACAGAGAAAACAAATAAATGTTTTCTCTAAGTTTTTTCTACCACTGGAAATCATTATGAAATAAGTATATGCCATTATTTGTCTGTTGAAGCAAATGAGTGGCACTGACAAAGTATTCCTTAAAATCCAGCGCATTACATTTTGCAACATTAATCACGAACACACCAGATTGTGTATACATTGGTCTTATGTAAATGGTCTGACTTAAATAGCGCTTTTTCCCAAAGCGCTTTATGTGTCTCATTCCCCCACTCACACACTCACACCAATTGTAGCAGAGCTGCCATGCAAGGCGCTAACTTGCCATCGGGAGCAACTTGGGGTTCATTGTCTTGCCCATTGTCTTGGTACGTGGAGTCACGTGGGCCGGGAATGAAACCGCCAACCCTACGATTAGTGGACACCGCGCTGTACCATCTGAGCCACAGCCGCCCAGTCTTATGTTTTTGTGTGTGCTTTGATTACGAAAATAGAACCACTAGTTCCAGACACTTCTATTGATTAACCTGTGCTGAGTTAAAGCAGAGAGAGAGTGTGCTTTACATTCCCTGAATATATGAGATGTAGTTTTCTGTGAGGAGACATTTATTTAGCGTTTTTGAAAGGAGTCGGTCCTTTGTCCAGCATCCGTGCTTTGTCACTCAGAGGTAAAGTTGTCCTTAAAATTTTCAGGACAGAGGGTTTTGCAGTGTCTCAGTAATAGGCTGCATTTCTTCGGAAGTTTTAAGCACCAATAAAGAGAAAAAGTGAAACTGGTGAGCGGACAACTGCTTCTAGATGCTAAGTGATAACAGGAACTTGTCCTGGGAATCTCAACAACCTTGTAACCTGATAGAAACTGAAAAAATCTCATTCTTTAATGAATAAAATTTTGTTGACAAATCGCCATGGGACATGATGTTATTGGCAATTTCGGGGTAACGCTGCTTTGTGTCTGATTGTATCACACATGTAAGAGATCTTATTGGATCACTGTATTAACGCACATAACTCCCACAATCATATTGCAAATTGAAAACTACCCACAATTCTCCGTGTGTAAGCAATATATTTCATGTAAGCGCATGTGTGAGAGAATCAGCTGGTAACACTACACACTTCCTGCTGAAGCAAAGAGTTTGCCAAGCACTCTTGCTCTCCAGACCTGCTGTGAGGTGATCGCTGTTCCTCTTCTTTCTCAGGTTCGAGGTGCTGTGTTTCCTCATGCTGTGCTACAACTCAGCCATGGTGTACATGCCCTCCTCGTCATACCAGGCCGTGTGCCGCATGAGCTCACGGTAAGTAGTGCTGGCATCGCACAGCGGCGTTCCCACACAGATACGCAAGGTTTAATATACTGCTATGGTCCAGATTCAGGCTTGGGCACAACGGGATGTTGAGTGATAATCAATAGAACACATACACACACACACACACACACACACACATCCTCAGCTGGACTAGAAAAAGTATCGACAGTCGGCCGATAGTGGATTGTACTATTGACCAAGTTGCGTAGTACCTGCCGATAACCGGTTAAATCAACCGATAATTTAAAAAAAATGATACTGAATGAAAAAAAGTGTTTTAAAATATTTCTGAATTTCATTACAAAAATATACCGTACTCACTGTACCCTTAAAATATACTGTACTTTTTAAAATGAATTAAATGTATAAATATTAATAAACATTAAAGTAAAAAAAGGATGAACATCAAAACTGACCTGAAAAGTAACATTCCAAATAACAAATACAAATAAAGACATCAGTAACGAGTCAAAAAACTTCAAATAACACAACAAAGTTTGTCAGTTAGAGGCCGCTCACGTACTGTATAATGACAGCAGACCCTTCAAATGCATGAAAAAGTATTCAATCATCTATACTGGCACAGACCGAAGCAGCATTAGCAGCAGTGTTACAGCAATGAATTCGTATCCTATCCACTCTTCATGAGCACTGTGTCACTTTTTTAAGTGAAAAATAATATATGTAATATGTGCTCATTTACATACAAACAAGTTTTATATAAACACACCAACAGGAGTTATGATGTCTTTCATAATGCACTTGACTCGTTTTACCATAAAGCCCCTCACTTTCTGGAGAATTATCGGCAGCCATATTAGTGCCTGGAGCTGGAGCTCACAAATGACTTTTTTTTATTTTATTTTGCCATAAAGTAAGTACGCATTACAAAAACATTATAATGTTATAAAACTGTGAAATGTGTTCTAAAAGCCCCACAGTGTACACACACACACACACACACACACACATATACAGAGGCAGTTCGAAACATTGTGACAGCTGTGATGGAGTGCCTCATTAGCCCTCAGCAGGATGTTCGAATTTGAAGATGTTTTCTGTGTCAGTTCCTCACTTCCTGCACTTGACCTGAATTCCCATTCTATCACTCATATACGTGTTAAGCAAACCTATGTGACACCTCGGCCTCCACACGGTACATCATTAAACAATAACAGGCCATGTAGTAATGTAAGCCCCCCCCACACACACACACACAACCAGGAATGGACCAGTCTTATACTGATTGAACAATTCCTGTTGAGGAGAGCATACAGTTTTAATTGTTGGTTATGTGCAGGACAGTGTTCATTAAAAGTCATTCTATCTCAGGTTGTGTAGCACCAAATATCTGTATCTGTATCTATCTTCACTGTCCACTTTATTAGGAACATCTTTTTTTAATTATTAATATTATTGTGATGCCGTCACATGATTAGATAACTGCATGAATGTGCCAGTGTTCCTAATAAAGTGGCCGGTGAGTGTATATGATTTCAGCTGGCCTAAACCAGGTTTTTTCACCCCCTAATAAAAAACGAACCCTACCTAGAGTACCATTTTCACACTAGAAAAGAAAAATAAAAGCAAAGAAACAGATCTGTATCAGCATGATCTATGACAGTATGGTTAATTCCTCAACCTCCGCTACATCACTCCAGTTCATAATTGGTCTCAGCTAGAGGTGAGCACTGAGCTGTTTTTTTTTATTTTTAATCCCACCTGAGCAGTTACTATTTTGTTTGTGAATATAGTTGGTTCTATTTCCCAAAATTCACGGATGCTGTAAATGCTTTTTGCGATGCCAGTTTTCTTTGTCCTGGGGGCTCCGTGTACGATGGCTCTAATCACGCTTGCATGAAACTAAAAAATCATCCACTTGTGTGATTTGATGATGTTGTTGTTGTTGTTGTTGTTGTTGTTGTTGTTGCACCCTGTAGGATCCCAGTCCCAATACACACGTCTAGTGTAGACTTCTGAACCTTTCTGACATGCTTAAATAAATAAATAAATAAATAACCATGTGTATTTATATGTATTGGTATAGATGGATATTTTATGTCCTTGTCTCAGATGGGGCTGTGTATTACGTGTCTCTCAGTTTGTGTTTGTGTGCGAGTACATGTTTCTCAAAATGTGTGTGGGTGTGTGTGTGTGTGTGTGTGTGTACTAACAGTCCTGTATTTGTTTTAGATTGTGTGTGTGTGGGTTTCCACGGCAGCAGCAGAAGACATGGCGGGAACCCTGTAACCGCGTGATACTGGATGCTGAGTTCATGGTGCAGATGCTCACTGCCATCTATCATGCCATGTAAGTGTGCTACAATAATGCATATACATATTAGAGACCAGGACAGGCAGCAAAAATTGCACTAATGAAGCCACTGCTTCATTATATATATATATATAGTGTATTTATGTTTGGAAATTGGATTTCAAGAATTATTAGCTAAATTTTATTGTTTACATGTTTAACTTTATTTCATGAATAGATATTAAACTTACAGCAATGAGACGCTCATATGATGCTATGTATAGAATGATGGATATCTAGGACTTATGTATATAACATAAACTATACTGTGTATGTATGTACAGTATAAATAATTACACCCCATGGAAATTGTTGTTTTTATTTGGACAAGCAAACAGTCGTTCCTTTTTGAAACCATGCCTGTTAATAAAGGCGAAACACTATCAAGTGACACATAAAATTGACATTTTGTAGTAATTTTCACAAATAAAATTAACAAAAAAAACAGATCAGTCAGGTGCTCAAAATTGGGTGCCAGTGTCTTATTTATACCCCTCTCATATCTAGTCTGGTGTGCCCTTTGTTATTGAGGTGTGTGGTGTCATCATTCTAAGATCTAAAGAGTTCTACAAGGCCTTCAGAAAAAAGGTTGTGGATGCCTATGAGTCTGGCAAGGGATTTAAAAAGATTTCCAATTTTTTTTTTAATCAATCATTCCACTGTAAGGAAAATCATCTACAAATGGTGCAGATTTCAAATGACTGCCAATTTGTCCAGGACTGGACGTCCCAGCAAATTCAGTCCAAGAGCAGGTCTCTTCTCCAAGTTTTCTCCAAGAATTCTGCAACAGAATTCGCCAGAGTAACAGCAGATATGTTTGGCGGTGACCAAAGACAGCTTTTCAGGAGAAGCACCAACTCTGAAGCATGGGGGTGGAAATGTTATGGTTTGGGGTTGCTTCGCTGCCTCAGGGACTGGACAGCTTGTATTCATTGATTCAACTATGAATTATGCATACAGAGTGCTTGAAGATAATGTGAGGGCCAATCCACCAAGGAATGGCTCAAAAAAAAGAAATGGAGGGTTATGGAATGGCTTAGTCAAAGCCTGGATTTGAATCCCATTGCAAGAAAACCCTCAAACATCTTGCAATGTCAGACACTGGTGGACAGTTATTCAAAACACCTACAAGAAATTATTGCTAAAGGGGGCAATACTACCTCTGAGGCCAACGGTGTCCTTACACAGAAGAATATCACATCTATTGATATTTCTGTTGATTAAATGATTGAAAAAGCATATTTTTCTTGTGGTCTTGTTCAGAAAAATCTATGTCAGTAAAGAAAGCAGCAGATTACGTAAGAGACACTTTTCAGACAAACAACACAGTGAAGGCTGCTGGGTTTTGCTGCAACGATAGGAAGCGAGTGTGACAGTAAAAGTCTCCAGAAGAACTGTCTCTGGTTCTCAGGTTCACTTCCCTATATAATATATATAAGAAAATAAACAACCATACACACATTAACTCACTCTTATGCTATAAATTGCATATGTCTCCATAAAGGTCATTGATTTGCATTGGACGAGTGGCAGTTGGTTTCGAGTTTACATCACGTGCTATGTTACCAGATATAGGGGACACCAGTGGTATTTTTAGACACTGAACACCAATGACACACTGACTACTGGATCCCAATTATCAGGATGTCCTGTATGTAGCTACGACATTCATGACCTCTCTTTCGAGCGATCTTCCCTGTTCTCAATTAGCACCACTTTAATTCCATTAGCTAGAGGGGCATTCGATTTCATTTAATCTGGATGCGGCCGCTGCTAAACAAGTTAGAGATGATAATGCTCTCAAGATAGAGATGTTCGAGTCCCTACTCTGATTGCTGTGCTGTGATATAAAGAGGAAAGACCAGGAGAGAGAGCAGGAAAGTGAGAGCAGATCGATATACTCATTGGGCAAGAATAATTTTCGCAAACATGTTTTTTTTTACTTGGTCAGGAGCCGCTGTGTAACAGTGATGAACAAAACGACACGATTATCTCAGAGTCCCGGTGTCTAATTATCATTTCTCATTAAATTGACAAGCAGCATTATTTTCTGATTGCGAATAAGTATGATGTGTCATCCTTTAATTCATAAAAAAAATTGATAGTAGTGGCAAATTGCTGCAATGCATTGAACTTTCTAAACTTTCCTTGGCAAAGATAAGGGGGTGGGTAATGTAGATAACAATGGCAGGTTGGGTATGGAGATAGACGTAGCACCTCCAGGGTTGGGGGTTTGAATCCCACCTCTGCCCTGTGTGCTCGGAGTTTGCATTTGCTTCAGGGGTTTCCTCCCCAAATCTGAAGACATACTATGTTTTGCAAGCTGATTAGCATTTCCAAATTGTCCGAAATGTGTGGACGCATGCGATTGTGCCCTGTGATGGATTGGCCCCCTGTCCAGGGTATCCTTGTGCCCCAAGTTCCTTGAGTTAGGCTCCAAGGTCCCCCGTGTCCCTCAGTAGGATAAGCAGTACAGAAACTGGATGGATGTCAAATCGAAGCATGAAATATCAGTTAGACAATCAGCATGTTGGTATTTCAGTTCCGTAAAAAGTTTTCCAAAAACATTTTATAGTAGAATATGTCAAAGGCTCACCATGTGAAGAGTTATGTGTTCCAGGATGAATGAGTAACGAAGCTGAATATTTCAGAAGATACTGTACATTCATATTTATGAATTGATCTCATTGTTATTGATTTTCTGTTCTTGATAACCGTGCCGTACGTTAAAATTCAAAATTCATCCATCGGAAATATAAAAAGCTGAGCAGAAAAAGTGGTCAAGTGCACAGTGATGGCACAAAAAAGCGCAGTTAACGACTCGCTTAGATTGAAAACAGTTTAATAGCCTAATGGATTGAACCTTGATTTGAGAAAAGATATTGTGGGGGCGGTTTTCTCCAGCCTACAGCAACATTCTTGTAGTTTTGGAAATCCAGTCTCACTGAAAATCACGAATAATAGCTAAATTCCTGTTAATTATGCAATGCTTTTAAAACTCCCAATATATGAAATAATAAATACTGATAATTAAATTCAGTTCTCAGTGCTCAAATGCTCATTTCAGTGCACCAGTACAGGTTAGACAGATAAGCAAGTGCTAGTGCTCGTCTGTGTTTCAAAATCAGTACAGAGACTCATTTGCACATAATGTCCCATTCCACTGCTACAGAAAGCTGATAAAGACCAAAGATCAGCCACACCTGCGTTTACATTAACATACAACAAGCGACTGAACACAGCGTACGGTCCCACCTCCTGTGTACGAGTGCAACACAAACATTGATCAAAGAGCGAGATTTCAAATCCTCCCGGTTCTCCTCCTCTGTGTTTGCTCAGCTCGTTGGGTATAGATGAAACATGAATAAACATCTCTGAGCATCAATGAACAAACACACATCTACCTGATTACAGCAGCTGGCAAGACGCTCAATGCCTCCTGTTCTCTATCAGGAAAGAAAACACAAAGAGGATTTTCCGAATTCAGGCTGCTAGTACATAATTTCATTCTTTAACTTAATTTCTTAATTACCATTACAACTCAGAAACCCCAGTGGAGCTGAAGTTAATTAATTTTGCTGACATTAGAGACATAGTGTAGGTAATTATACAATACAAATATAGCTACACTTAATATCTACATATATATATATACGAACTACCACTTAAGTCAGTTTGTAGGTGCACAGTTTAACTGCTCAGGACATCACAAAACATAAACACAGTCGTCGATCATCCAGGTAACAACACTCAGTATTAAGAATCAAGCGTGTGTAAACTTTTGAACTGGTTAATTTGTGTATATTCAGTTATTATTGTGTCCTGTGGATTGTATGTAAACATCTGTTATGTGAATATTCACATATTATTCATGGAAGGACTAAATAAAAATCGAAATGCAGTTGTTATGATCCTTCTTGTTTTTCTGCAACGGGTGTGTAAACTTATGACCTCAACTCTGTACCTAGGTTTAGTAGACATTAAATTAAAGTATCATTTCACACAGTTTTCACCTTTTTTTCAGGATGCTGGAGGTTTCTGAGCATCATTGAAATGTCTTATATAATTGATGTGATGCTTTTAATGGCTAATAAAAGTATGACCAGTTTAAATTGCTGCAGTATAAGATGAATAAAATGGCCCTGGGACTGGAATTACAACATGCAGTGTTGCACTCGGGTTTCCTTTAGGTGAACAGTGGACTAGTTCATCAGACAGACTTCATATAAAAACCATAATGAACTTTCCTTTACTTTCACACTATCCGTTGTTACCCAGATGAGGACGGGTTCCCTTCTGAGTCTGGTTCCTCTCAAGTTCTTCCACTTATCATCTTAGGGAGTTTTTCCTCGCCATCGGCTCACTCAATAGGGATAAATTCACACACTTAAAATCTGTATCCTGTGTTTATATGTTTCTGGAAAGCTGCTTTGAGACAATGTCCATTATAAATAAAAAAAAAGCGCTATACAAATAAAATTGAATTGAATAGAACACCTCGGGCTGTGCTATTAATTGAAAATACTCAACTTCAGGCTGGTAACAGTAACTCGGGGGTCACGTTACTCCACCCCATTGTTTATTATTTTCCTATAACATCACATCCCAGTTGTGTTTTATTACTTACTAAAATGCACCTTTTTGTAAAGTACTGTATGCCTCTTAAACTAGCAACTCAGGGTATATGTGTGTGTGTGTGTGTGTGTGTGTGTGTGTGTGTGTGTGTGTGTGATCTCTTGCAGTTATAATGGGGAGTGGGATCTCGGGAGAGAGGCGTTGGATGATATCTTATACAGAACCCAGCTGGAACTCTATTCTGAACCTCTACTGGTGAGAACGCCACACTACTGCACACACAGTGCTCACAGTAGGCTTGTGTGGTATAAACTGTATGGCCGTAAGTATGTGGACTCTTGACACTTGATTAAACATCCAGTTCCGAAACCCTGGGCATTAATATGGAGTTGGAGGTTTACTGCTTACCGTGCGTTGTTGCTGCCAACAAGTAGTTCCCGACTGCACAGCTGATATTATATTATTATTATTATTATTATTGCACCCTTCTCTACTCTCATTTAACCTGAAATGTTCGTTCTCCTGTCTTTTTTTGTTTGTTTGTTTGTTTGTTTAGCCGTACTAGATTATTAGCTCACTAATCTTGAATTCGAACGGTAAATCATGAGCTGGGAAAAATCAATATTACCTAATCCTAATCTGAACATATAACATACTGATACTCCAAATGAATGAACAGTTACTGCACAAATATAACCACAGAAAGGTGAAGAAAACATAAATACCTGCCTGCTATTACCAGGAGCAATATGCGGTGATCCAGTATCAATAACTCCCACCCTTATCATCCCAAATCCTTCATCCTTCATTAGTTGGGGAATGCGATGAAGAACTCCTTGCCAGACAGCGCTCCGGATGGGTCTCAGGGGAAAAAGGTACTGCAGGTGGAGGTGACTCCTACTGTCAGAAGGATCTCTCGCTCCGCTGTTACTGCAGCCTCGATTCGTAGGCTTCGCTGGAAGAGAGAAGGTAAGACGGCTCGTCAGCTCCATGTATTCTTCATAACCTCCCCTTTTTTTAGAAATTTTTTTGATTCTCTTTTTTCTGTGCTAATCTCTCATCTGTCCAAGGCATCATTTTAACTGTTTGAAGTTGTGGTTTTGTTATTAAGTGAATGTAATATTGTAGCATCTCTCTTTTTTATGGTTGTTCGTGTTGTTGTTGTTGTTTGTATTTTGTGCTGTTGCTTTTGCACACTGCTGTAACACCAGACAGACGTTCCACTGTCTAATGCTTTACGGTGGAATAAAACGCAAGCAGCACTAAAGAGCATGTTTCCACCCTGTTGTGTCGAATCACAGATTGTTTTGACTTCTCGACCGAGGCAGAGTTCAACCTCTCCATCCATTCCGGCCTTCACTCTTCCATGGAGCCGGCAGCCAATCCCGTGAGAGGAGGGAGGGGCATACTCACAGTCACACTTGAGGGTAGGCGGTCCGGGGGCAGGGGAGGGTCGAGTCGACGATCGTAGCAAGGGAAATTGCTTAAATTTGACCCAAGAACGTTCTTGCCTTATTGGGTACCAAAGCTTCTCCAGACTCAGCCAGCTTTGCTTGGAACTAAACATTAATAAATCTGTCCATTCCGTCCTTGTAGTGTTATGCCAGGTTTGGGTAATGTGGGAATAGATGTACGTGCATGATACCCCATCGTTCAACTAATCAACCTTTTGTCCCTAAGTGCTGCCCATTGGGCAGTGACCGAGCATGCTCAATGAAGTAGAGTTCCGCTGCTGAGGACACTTATTAACTTTTGTTGCTATGCTCTTCTTTGCTGTTTGTAGAAGATATGTGGACCCACCTGGCCTCTCGGGAAGTAAATATTCATTTCCACTCAGCCATAGCTCTGTAAACGTTGTATTTGAGGCGTCAAATATACACGTGTGTAACCCTTTCATGCGTAAATCATTCAGAAATCTATCCAGCTTCTTTGGATGATTTAATAAAAATTTGTTAATATTCAGACTTAATAAATATAGTCTCATGCTGTAAAGGGTTAATGCTAAAACATAATGCCATGGCTGAGTTTCAGCACTAATAGAATAATAAATTAAAGCCTATGAAACTCGTGATCTTTGATCTTCATCGTCAAGACATTTTTCTTAAGATTAAGGTTTATCTTAAGATTAACTGGGCACTAGTGGAGATTTAAGAGGATAAAACCTGTCGGTTTAAACTGGGTTAAGTGGTGCACTTGATGAGAGGAGAATACTTGGGTTTGAGAGCAAGCTCAGTTAGTGAGGAAGAGTCTTGCTTTGCACATTCAGCTGTCCTGCCTCATCTCCAAGCATGTGCATGCAGAGGCAGATGAAAATGGCAGATAGCCTGTTAAACCTGCAGTGGATTGAACCCTGGGACATGGACATGCTAGCGCTCTAGTCCATGCTCATCTTCAGCACCGTTTAGCCTCCTTGTCCACCAGCTGTGTGCAAAATATGCATCAGTTGTGTAGATTTGTGTTCCATACAGTGGGATGTAAAAGTCTGAGACCACATCGAAAAACTGGAAATAAACAGGAGGGTTTAAAAAAAAAAAAAAAAAAAGGATAATTAAAACAAAGAAATGTTCAATATCTTGAATATATGATATTCTAGATGCTGCACTATTTCTAGGTCTCTATTTAAATGTCAGCACATGTGTGATATTGACCATGTTAACTGCTTTGTACAGAAGGTCATGTCTAATCTCTTCTATTAAAGCACGCGTTCAGTCAGACAACACGCTGATGGTTTTGATCTAAACTGGAGACCTTACAAGGACTCAAATTCTTTAGAGAATAAATATGTTTTCAAATTGGATTTGTTAAATGTCTATTGTGTTGGATGACTTTGTACGCGTTGATTAAATATTCCACAATCTCGGAGCAGCAAGAGAAATGACCCGGTCATCTTTGAACCTCCTCTGTGAGTGTGGAATGGCTGAAAGCTGCTGATTAGAAGATCTTAAAGTGCACCTATTATGATTTTTCAAATATGACCTTTCATGTGATGTGTAATAGAGCTGTTTGTGAATGTAAAAAGTCTGCAAAGTTTCAAAAATCAAAGCGCACGACAAACGGAGTTATCGACTCCCAAACGAAGGAACCGATTCTGAACAGCTAAATCGAGTCATTAGTGATTCCAGACTTTACTTCCTGTACTAACCTACGTAGGTTCGTAACAAAAAAACCTCTGGTCTTCATCGGCTGCTCATGAACAGATGGAGCTGAAACTCTTTATGGTAGTGGGCGTTTCCTTTTTGAAACACGCTGACAGCGGTAGACCTATAACAACAGACTGGGACATCTGACCAATCAGAGCAGAGTATGTTCTCTGAAAGGAGGAGTTTAGAATGAATTTTTTAGAATCGTTAAACGTTTGTGACACTGTGGTGGGCATAATGCAGCAGTTTAAATTATGAGCACGTTAAAGTGTTTTTAGATCTTGGATGCATGTAAATCTATTGAATGAGACCTTTAAAACAAAATTAGGCACATTTCAAAACCATAATAGGTGCGCTTTAAGGTTCTGGAGGTAGAAAGGGGGTAAAGAAGATCAGAGATGTAGCTTAGTGCAGTACCATGTAGAGCTTTAAAAGTAAACAGTAAAACCTTCAATTCAATTCTGTGTTGAACTGGTAGCCAATGGAGGTTAGGACAGAGGAGATGCTTTCCCTTTTCTTGGTACCATTTAATATAAATGTCTTTCCTTTACCAGCTTCTCTTTTTTTCCCTTTCCACCAAGTTTACAGAGAAAATGTAATGCTTTCTGTCAGGAAAACTTTGATTTCGGAGTTATTTCTTACAAAGCGCTGAAACTGGAGACTCCATCAAACATCTCCACACAGAAAACTTGACCATATCACCAGTTACACATGCTTACAATCTGTTTATGTGGAGTGTCCTTGTGTAAGTTAGTACTATAGAGAGAAAAAAAACCTAACATTGAGGTGGAAAATTAATGGACACCTTCTGACCAATCAGAATCAAGCATTCAACAGCACTGTGGGTATAAATTGCTGTTATTCCTGAGCTTCTAGTCCTCAGTACGGTTAGTCTGTGTATAGCATATTGACGTCCTAAGCGATGGGGTTGGCATGCGTGCTGGTGGCTTCAACATCTGCATGTTTTCTGTCATTTCTCTTCTTTCCATAAGCTTCCTGTTGAGTTCCTGTGATGAACAGAATTGCAAGGAACCACATTTTGTCTGCCTGATCCTGCATGCATGTAGATTTTTTAAAAATCTCTGTTGAATGTCTCACTTCACGCCATGTCCGTTCTGTTCTCTTGTTTTCTCGTCCTAGCTCTCTGGATGAACACTGAGTGGATGTCCATCATTACAGTTACAGTTACAACATCATGGTTTCTGGTCAATATGTACTTTTTTTTATTATTTTTTTTATTTATTTATTTTTTTTCCTTTGGCTTACACTGCGGAAGCATGTTGTCTTATTTTTGTTCACATTAGGTTCCTCAGGTATCGCATTAGCACGTTTCAACTGAACTGATTTCACCCAAACCTCTTGGATCTTGTATGATTAAAACGCCAAAGTTAAGCCCAGTGCAGTGGTTGGAATTGGAGTAGGACTTCTGACTGAACAGTTGATGGAAAAGCATGATTATTCTCCTGCTGCACTGATCAAGAACCTGGCCATTTCCTTTTTTTTGTTTTTTTTGTTTACTCCACTCCAATCTCATTTAGCGTCAAGCGTCAAGGCACTCGACGTTTACCGAGAGCCAAGTGTTTTCTTTACGCACTCATACAAACCCAGAGGTTTTGATTAAACTGAGAGGGTTTTGTAGGTAAGCTGTATCCAGGGCTGATTTTCAGAAGCACAGTGACTCATATAAAGCATGACTAATAATGAAGAGTAAGAGTAAGTCACCTGTAATCTATTTGTGATTCAGATCAAATACTGCAATTCCAGCTGATCTATGAAGAACAGTTTCACCACAGATGCATTCATGAGCTCAGCTCTATATTACAGCTCCTGATTATTACGTTTTCTATGCGCAGTGTGAGGTGGTCTTCCTCCCTTCGTTCTTTCCTTCCTGAATACTTTCCTTCCTTCCTTCCTTCCTTCCTTCCTTCCTTCCTTCCTTCCTTCCTTCTTTCTTTAAATACTTTGTGTTGTTTCTTCCTTCCTTCTACCCCGCCTCCTTCCTTGTTGAATACTTTGCTTCCTCTCCCCCTTCCTCCCTGACTTCTTTGCTACCTTTCATCCTTCCTGAATACTTTTCTTCCACCCTTACTTCCTTCTTTCATTCATTCATTCATTCATTCATCCTGTTCTTCCTTCCTGAACATTTTGCTTGCTTCCTTCCTTCCTTTCTAAATACTTTGCTTTCTTCCTTCCCATCTCACGTGACTACTTCCTCAATATTTTTGCTTTCTTCAGTCCTTTCTTCCTTCCTTTGTTCCTTCCTTCCTGAATACTTTGCTTATTTTCTTTTCTCACCATCCCTGAGTACTCTGCTTCCATCCGTCCCTCCTTCCTTTCCTTTCTTTCCCTTTTTTTCTTCCTTTCCTTGTGCTCTCTCTCTCTCTCTCTCTCTCTCTCTCTCAATCTTTTTCTCCCACTTAATCTCTATTGACATTTTTCTTATCACCTCCCCTCTCTATCTCTTATTTCCTCTTCTCTCTCTCAGACGCTGATGGCATGAGCGGAGGCGAAGAGTCCTTCAACCTGAACGACCCCGATGAAGGGTTCTCCTCCGGAGCGTCCAACAGCAGCCAGCCGAGCACAGGCAGACCCGCAGGGAGTGGAGGAGGGCGGGCCAGCACGCAAAAGAGCTCCAAGAAGAGCAACTCAAGTCGCACACACCGGGAAAAAGAGAGAGATGTCTCGGCTGAGAAACATAAAGAGCCGCAGAACCCACAGAGAGCTCAGTCTACCCTGCCTGCCATCACACTGGACACTATTGAACTGACCCCCATGAAGAAGACGCAGAGCCTGAGCCGGACCTGCAGCATGAACGCCGGAGTGTGCGGAGAGCAGGAGGACGAAGGAACAAACGGAGGACTCGGATCCGGAGGAGGAGCAGGAGGAGCGCACCGCCTTTCTAGCCTCAGTCTGAAAGAGGAACATCTGGTGCGGCCTGATGGGGGGAACGACCTGCTGTCTCCTGGAGCTCCTCTTACCAAGCAGTCTCGCTCGCCCAGTTTCAACATGCAGATCATATCACAGGTGTAGCTCACACACCTGCAACAAAATCATCTCATCTGCTTCCTGTTTCTCTCCATCCATTATTGTTTTTAAGCAGAACCCTGATCACTGGGGTGGGTCTGTCTCTCTTTCTCTCTCTCTCTCTCTTTTTTTTTTTTTTTTTACCCACTGTATGCAAATCTGAATTGGCGCAAATTAAACGGCAGTAAAATATGGATTATTTGGGCTGAGGTAGAAGTGTTGGATAAAAAAAGAGGCTGACCCTACAGCCACATTATACACTATACAGAATATACAAAATGAACAATGTTTGATGGAAATTTGTAAGACATTTCTAAAATGTTTGGACGGAAACATAACCGTTCTTCGCTATGTCTCTCCTCCTCTCTCTATGTATTTTCCTCAGACCGGTTTGAGCATTCCACTTTTAACAGACCAAAACAGAGTGGTGTTTTGGATTTGGATGCACCACCTGGTCAGGTCTCCTGGTCAGAATCTCCACTTTGTCGCCAGTTTATCCATACCTGGCCAGATGTTTTGAAATAAAACTGACCAATGGAGATATCCTGAACATACTGCCTCATGAATGCTTAACAGAAACAACGCAGGCTAGCGAAGTCATTTTTGACAAAGAAGCATTATTAGATGAACTTTACGCCCCAATGTTCCATGGGTGAATACAGGCCAGTTCCCATTATTAAAGCTATTACCTGTGTTTCGAGTTCGGCATTGAGTGTTTTAACCACTTTTGAGGCAGTGGAGATAGAGGTTGAGTTAATATGGCTCTAGCCATTAGAGATAAGGCATATTATATTATTTATTGTTATGGGATCTTCAGAGATTAGTCTATATTTATAAAAAAAAAAGTAAGCAATAAATCTTAGGTTGTTCATCTGACACAAAGCAATCATTGCAGTGTCTCAGTATGCATTCCTGCTGAAATCCTGGGTCCTGTGCAATTTCTATCAAGGTCTTATATTTATTATAATAATAATAATAATAATTATTATTATTATTAAAATTAAAACATACAGATGTTTAGTTATTTTAATTTCTACGTTCCGTCCCACAGACGACTGTATTTATACTTTTAAATCTTTTCATTTTCAATGTCTTTAAAAAAAAAAAAGTCTTTAACATTATCTGCGACCTTGATTTTGCTTTTTTTTTTTTTTTTAAGTCTACATAATCTATTAATATATGCTTTGAACTGTATGATTTAAGATTTTTTTTGTTGTTGTTGTTCATTAATCAACCGGTTTAATCAAACACCAATGTATTTTGTCGACTTCTAGTTGTTTTCGAGTTGTCTGTCTCAAATACCAGAGGCCAAGATGTTTAAGAATGTTGTCAGTGTGATTGTGTTGACGATCTAAACCCAAGCAGGAAAATCATAGTGTGTGGTGAAAAGAAAACGCTGCCGAGTTGAATGATATTTCATGCGTACTCCGAGAACCTTTCTGGACTAGCGCTGAGTGGGCGAACGTTTCTCACAACCTTCCTCGTCGAGAGATTTGTGAAGAAGCGTGATTCTGATGTGCTGGTGTCAAACACACATGGTAAAGCTGTAATATCCTGTGTTACCCTCAGCAGTCCTAGTGTGTGTGTGTGTGTGTGTGTTGTGTTTTGTGTCAGGAAATCAAACAGGGATCCTTGATTCATTAGTTCTACCTCGTCTTCTATCCATCAGGCGTTCAAACACTGGACCCTTACGCTGTCTAATTGTGTGCTGAAAAATCCCTGACAATGACTGAAGATGTATCCCTGAATGTTTAGTTGTGGTTCTGTCCTAAATCATTTCATTCAAGGCCTGTTTTACTATGTTTATATTCTTTCGATGGTGCATAGAAACAGATACTCCATCTAGTGGTCGAACCCGATGACATTTTGTTCTTGCTGGATAATCATAAGCGTGTAGGTGTCAGTACTTTGCATGTGTGGGTTCACTCCCCCCCACCACCATGACATGTTTTAGCTAATTGATTTTAGACCTTCATCCACTGAGCAGAACTTCAGTTCAGTAATAGCCGTCACTGCAAATTTAGTTAATGTGAATGCTGGCTTTCATCCATCATGTTTAGTATACACGGAGTAGATGTGTGCATCGGGACTGGAAACCCACGGAACCCAACAAAAGTCATACATTGTTTTACTGTCTTTACTGCAGAAGGTTGGGGAATATAGTAGAAACAAATAATTTCAACAAAAAAAATATTGACATAAAAATAAATAAATAATTGCGACATGTAGAGATTAGTCAATATTTCTGTAGGAGTAGACGGGGTTGGTCAGACTTTATGCAGTAGTGATGGGATTAGTCAAAATTTCTGCAAGAGCAGGAGAGATTACTGTGGGAATAGGCGGGGTTTGATTAATCATTGTTTCTGTGGGAGTTGGAAGAATCAACCAAACTTTCTTCAGAAGTGGATGGGATTGGTTGAACTTTCTGCAAGAGCAGGAGGGACCAGTAGGATTAGTCAGAGTTTCTGCAGGAGCAGACTGGAATATTGGACGGGTTTTCTGTGGGAGTGGAAGGAATTAGTCAAACTTTCTGTGGGGTAGGTGGGATTAGTTGGACTCTCTCTGTGGGAGAAGGTGGGACTAGTTAAACTTTCTGCAGGATTGGTCAGGTTTCTGAGGGCGGGGACAGGGTTGGTCAGACTTTCTGCAGGAGAAGATGGGTTTGGTCAGTCTTTCTACAAGAGAAGATGGGATTGGTCAGTCTTTCTGCCGGAGAAGATGGGATTGGCCAAACCTTCTGCAGGAGAAGATGGGATTGGTCAGACTTTCTGCAGGAGAAGATGGGATTGGCCAGACTTTCTGCAGATGGGATTGGCCAAACGTTCTGCAGGAGTTTATGGGATTGGTCAGACTTTCTGCAGGAGAAGATGGGATTGGTCGGTCTTTCTGCAGGAGAAGATGGGATTGGTCAGACTTTCTGCAGGAGAAGATGGGATTGGTCTTTCTGTGGGACTGGGTGGGTGGGATTAGTCAAAATATTTGCAGGAGCAGGTGGGATTGGTCTGCATGATTCTGCATACAGTTGGTATGCAGAATCAAGGATTGGGGAATTTTTTACCATGAGCAGACGAGATTACACAAACTTTGCAGGATAACGGGCAGAATTTATTAAACATTCTGAGGAAGCCTGCAGGATTAATTAAAGTTTCGGATGGTACAGGCAGGATTAGTCAGATGTTTTGCTGTAGCTGGTGGGATTGTTTAAACTTGTTGCGGGAGCAGCTGGGATTAGTCAGTCTTTGTGAGGGAGAGGGCAAGATCGCTCAGAATTCATTTGGGAATGGGATTTAAAAACCAGCCTCTGTGCACACGTCTCGCAGTGAGACCTTAATGCCTCTTCATCTCACGTCTTATCTGATGTGCCAACATCCTTCTGAGAATGACTGCATTCACAGTCCTTGTCTTATGTGGAATTTTTTTTTTTGGACCATTTGGTTTAATAGCAGTCTTAGTTTAAATATGTAAGTTCAAGAAGATGTGGTGTATTTGGATCAACGTATAACAGTGTCTTATAAATCTATAACGTCACCCATGCTGAGATTTTCTTTTCCTTTTTTTTTGTGAAGATGTGCATGTACCCATCTATGGTATGTATGTGGTGTGGATCTACAGATGTGCGTCATTCCTGTTTGGTTTTTATTTTGTGTGTGCCAGGAGAGCACAGCCTATCGCATCAATCTGCCACGATCTTTAGATTGATTTATGGGTTTTTAAGGTAGTGTATGTGTATGGCAGAGCTTCTGGACAAACCGTTGAGATGATCTCTTACTCTACAGCCCTGATTTGTTTAAATCTACTTTTCCGAACTGAGCAGTATGGTAAAAGTGACTTGACGAAATCGTGTTAGGATGAGATTTGCTGTAATGTTTTGTTATAAATTGTCTTAACCTCCTCTCTGTGACCTGGAGGACTGCTGGTCTGTGCATTCGCTGTACAGTTTGTTCTAATCAGAGTTCTTCACCTCCCTGTACTGTATATATGTGGTGTGTTTCACTGCTCTCACGCATTTAGCCTCATGAAGACTTTGTTATCGGATTGAATGAGGTCAAGACTGAAAAATCCAGGTCTGTAGTTGGAACAAAATATGAGACCGCTTTCCGAAAAAAGGTCCTGAACTGTCCTTATCCTCAATTGCACATCCTCGGTATCTACTATCTTGTCTTTCACTTAAAAATTTAATGTTTTTAAATGTACCTTTTAAAACTTGTGTTGCGTAATTGGAGCACTGCTGTACCTTTCCAAATGTGCATTGTATTCACTGTTGAAGCTCCAGGCAAAAGATGTACTCTACATGAAAGGGATAAAAGGCGTATCCTTGATGGTTTTACAGTTGGTACAGTTTAATAATTTTTTTCTGACTGTGTGGAAAGCAGCTGTCACCTTCGATTACAGATTTTTTTTTGTTTGTTTGTGTTTTAGGTCAAAAGTTAAATGAACAGTCTTTCCAAAAATGAAATGTACCCTTTTTTTTCACCTTTACCCCAAATGTACTTGATCATCCAGGGCATGTTTGGTGTTTGAGGTTTGCTCAAACTTAAAAGACTTTTTGGGAAGTGGTGGTGCAATGCTCAAGGCTCTAGGATACTAATCGGAAGGTAACGAGTTTAAATCGCAGCACCGACACACTCTCGCAGTTGGGTCCTCGAGCAAGACCTTTAACCATTAATTGCTCAGATGGCTCCTGTCTCAACTGTAAATCACCCAATGAGACAATGCCTGGCTCGGCAATAACGTTTATAAACACGTAAACAACTTCACAGAGAAAATATACAAATTAAATTGGAACTGCATTATCTTGAAAATCACTTAATCTACAATTCTGTCTTTAAACATTAGGCCACGCCTCCTACTTGAATCTGATGCTCAGAGTGATATACTTGGGGGGTTCTTGCTTCAGTTTGGCCATTTCAATTTTTGTTATTCAACATCCGTTTGTACATTCTTAGTTCAGGTTTATGATGCAAGTATATGATGATTTATGGTTTGTTTTTTTTTGGAGGGGGGTTTGCACAACGCTATCTTCAGCCACATCTCCTTGGCTCAGTAACTGCAATTGTGGTAATTGGGACATCGTGTCAGTTTTCATTTTTGGTGAAGTATCGTGTTGGTTATAACATGGATGTGTACTATCAGTGTCCCTTCTCCTGTTCTCACTCAGACCAAACTGCTAACAGAGAGACGTGTGTTTAGTCCACCCTCTTTGTCTCTTGGTGATTGGATTGCATGTGATGAGTGTGGGCCTTCTTTTCATACGATGCACTTTATCCAGTCTTTGGTGTTGTGGGTGACTGACAATAGATGTATATTTTTTGTGTGTGTGTGTGTGTGTGTGTGTGTGTGTGTGTGTGTGTGTGTGTGTGTGTGTGTGTGTGTGTGTGTGTGTGTGTGTGTGTGAGAAAATGTGTGCATTTGAAACAGAACGGAAATGAATGCCAACTCCTACTACAGACTATTCAGCTACTATTACAGCGGAACGCACACCGTTCCTCACAATCCAAATACTCTCCGTTTGGTGTTCTTCAGGTGTTCTTCCTTCTTCTCTACACCCAACAGTTGGTCGTTTCCACTGTTTTTATTTGAAACGGATTCTATGCAACTTGATGTTGTTGGGTGTTTTTTGTTTTTTTCTTGTTTTTTTTTTTGTTTGTTTCGTTTTTTTTCTCCCTAAATCTCTGGGTAGCTGGTAGGTTTTAGCTGGAATGCATGTGCGAGTTCCTCCTCAGGTCCTTCAGCGAGGAACCACATCAGACTTGCTGCTGTTTCAAGCAAATAATCTCTTGGTTTTAGGGTAAGAGGTAATAGGTGTGTGTGTGCGTATGTTTGTGCACGTGTGTGCGTATGTTTGTGCACGTGTGTGTGTGTGTCTAAAAAAACAAATCAGTGAATAAAAGTTTCTAAGTCAGTTGGACCTTGTTGAGCTTGCAGGTTTCTTTAACTTGATCTTCAGGAGCCTGAAACAGAGGTATGGTGTTATGTAGTTTATGGAATGAGTGGTTACGCTGTACAAAAGGATTTCAACCGAAAGATGTAAAGCAGAGTTGTAACAAAGCAATTTCCGAAGTGAAATACTGTACCATTGATGTAAATGGAAAGATTATTTTAAATCCTTGTAAATAAAACTGTACAAAAAGAGCGAACGTGAGATGTTAATATCAGCCTGCAATGCAGGAAAATATAGATCTGTATATTGGTGAATAAATCTTGTGCTGTAACCGATTTGTCTCTCTGATCTTCATTTGGTCTTGAGATATGTATACGAACCTGCGTGACTCCAAGGTCATAGTTTTTATTATTATTAATATTGGTTTCTTTTTTTTTATTCTTCTCTGTAATTCCATCACTTATATTAAAGCATAAAAACACACGTGACCTTAGCAATATAAATATATTGTTATAATTATATTTTTCATTTTATATATATATACAGTGCCTTGCGAAAGTATTCGGCCCCCTTGAACTTTTCAACCTTTTGCCATATTTCAGGCTTCAAACATAAAGATATAAAATTTGTATTTTTTGTGAAGAATCACCAAGTGGGACACAATTGTGAAGTGGAACGAAATCTATTGGATATTTTAAACTTTTTTAGCAAATAAAAAACTGAAAAGTGGTGCGTGCAAAATTATTCGGCCCCCTTACTTTCAGTGCAGCAAACTCACTCCAGAAGTTCAGCGAGGATCTCTGAATGATCCAATGTTGTCCTAAATGACTGATGGTGATAAATAGAATCCACCTGTGTGTAATCAAGTCTCTGTATAAACGCACCTGCTCTGTGATAGTCTCAGGGTTCTTTTGAAAGCGCAGAGAGCATCATGAAGACCAAGGAACACACCAGGCAGGCCCGTAATACTGTTGTGGAGAAGTTTAAAGTAGTGTGTGTAATAATGGCTTTCTAGAGATCCTAGTATTTGTGGTATAAAGATTTTAATGAGTACCATTATTGGAAAGACAATAAGAGAATCTGCTTCTCGACATACAAAGTAGAATTACTTCTTATATAAACACTGGGTTTGTTTTTTCAGCTTAAAATTCAGAATTTAAGCAGCGACTGAGTGTTAGTTCTCTCTGCTCCATTAGAGCGTATCCAGGGTCTGAGAATCATAGTTTTGTGTGGGTTTAGAGAGAAGGAGCCTTGTTTGCTTAAAATAGCCTAATTATATGAGGCTCCGGTCCAACCTGGCAGCACTGCTCTGGGTGCATACATTCATCTCTTGACATATTTAGTCCTATATCATGTACATTTCTGCCTGATGTCATGGATTGGTATGGTGTGGTGTTGAGCTCAGTCCAGCAGAGGGCAGCATCCTTACATTTCACACCAAATGCAGCGGCACCCTGGCATAGAGGCTTCTTGTGCACCCCAAGATGTAAGTGCCATTAATTACCTTCATCAGCATTGTTTCTACCGTTCTTCTCATGCTTCATTTTGAGCAACATGTCCGTGCTCTCATTCATCATTTGTGATGTGTAGATCCTCTGTGCGGCTTGGTCGTTATGTCAGAACCCTTTCCCTCTGTATGAACTGATGTGTATTGTGAGTCTTGTAGTTTCTCTCCTCGCTCTCTCTCTCTTCCAGGCCTGAATACCATCCTCGTATCTTTCTTTCTTGGCCTGAGAATAATACTGTTTCTATGACAACAGGCCCTACTGCATCCCAGCTTTGGTATCAGAGAAAGCAAGGGGGTGGGGGACTCGGAGATGGCATGACATTTGAATTGCAATGGATCCATATCAGTCTTTTCAGTTAATCCTACTTTGGTATGAGCTTACAATATCCGAAACCTTTTCCAAAAATTGAATTGGTGGTCATAATGTTTTGTAACTTAGTTGTTCACTCCAGTTTTAGATTTCATAATATCGATGTATATACACTCACGAAACATAGTGTTAGGAACACCTGTACAGCTACTCATTCATGCAATTATCTAATCAGCCAATCGCGTGGCAGCAGTCCAAACATAAAATCATGCAGATATGGGCCAACAGCTTCGGGTAATGTTCACATCATCCATTAGAATGTCATGATTGTTTTTGCCAGATAGGCTGGTTTGAGTATTTCTATAACTGCTGATCTAGGACTTTTATTCACAACAGTCTCTAGAGTTTATTCAGGAAAAACATCCAGTGAGCAGCAATTCTGCAGACAGCCTTGTTGATGAGATATGTCAAGGGAGAATGGCCAGACTGGTTTGAGCTGACAGAAACGCTACAATAACTCCGATAACCACTCTGTACAGCAGAAATGTTGTGCATCTCCGAATGCACAAAATGTCAAATCTTGGTTGTTCAGCAGAAGACCACATCTGGTTCCATTTCTGTCAGCCAAGAACAGAAAGCTGAGGCTCGGCACAGGTTCACCAAATCTGGACAGTTGAAGTCTGGATCTTGATTTCTGCTGAGGCTCGCAGATGGTAAAGTCAAAATTTGCCAACAGCATGAATCCATGGACCCAACCTGTCATATATCAATGGTCTAGGCTGGTGGAGGTCATGTAATGGTTTACTGAATGTTTTCTTGGCACACTTTGGGCCCATTAATATCAATCAATCATCGATTGAAAGCCGCACACTATAAGCATTTTTCCTGACCATGTGCATCCCTTCCTGGCCACAATTTACCCATCTTCTAATGGCAACCTCCAGCATGATAATGCACACTGTCACAAAGCAATAGTCTCTCAAATTGGTTTCATGAACATGACAATGAGTTTATTGTTCTTCGGTGGCCTTCCCAGTCACCAGATCTGAATCGAACAGAACAGCTTTGGGATGTGGTAGAACGGGAGATCTGCAGCACCCGAAAAAACTGCATGATACAATCATGCCAACATGGACCAGAATCTCAGCTGAATGTTTCCAACATCTTCTGGATCCTTGCCACAAAGAATTGAGGTTGTTTATACCAGTATTAGTGTTCTTAAGAAAGTGTAGAGTGTGTGTAGATATCAATGTGATCAATCTGACCACATCACCTGGAGAGGATGCTTCATCACCACATAGTCTTGCTATAAGTTAAAGTTCCACATGGGTCAGATTTTTGTCCCACACAAGGCAGGAACATAATTAGCTATGAGAACAGACCTCAGTAGTTTCAAAAAGTGTTGTTTTTTTAAGTCTCCAGTTGCCAAATTATGGAAACAGTGAAGCTGTGTTAACGCGTTGGCAGAATGTAGTCTACTACGCATAAAAACTTGGATTCTATGACCATTCAATTAGTAGAGATGATTGGTTCTCAACTGACCTCAGAGCAGCCAAGGAGGATGGTTACAGCTTGCTCATAGACTTATTTGCCCGTTACAATATACCAGACTTTAAATTCTTGTTGAGACATTTTGCAACAGACGTCTGATATAGATTTGTTGTAAATGTAATGAAATGGTACATATTTCTGCAATCTCGACCACCAGTACAAGTTTGATCCTGGTTACAGCCCTGGGCAGGAATACATCCTGGCTGGGACACCAGTCCATCACATGGCAGCGTGCACACACTCTCAATCTCACTTAAGGGCGATTTATTTTTAGACTAGCCAGCTCACTTACTGGCATGTTTTTGTGAGGTGCGAGGAAACTAGAAGAGAATACAGATATCATTTATCATTAAATCCTCCACTGAAATCTCAAATTGAAAACTTTTGCTACTGAAATCCAGGCTTTAAAGGCTCTGCACAACTATTTCGTTGTGCTTTGCTTCAGAACTACACACAGATACCAACTTTGGCCTGCAACTTTAAGGCCACATCCTTATCTGAGCTCTGAAAACGCTTGTAAGCTCTTGCTACTTCCGTGTCATGCCACCATTCTTTTTACAAATCTCTAAAGACCTCGCCATCCATTTACTATCTAGGATGTAGCACCCTTTTTACATTTTTTACATTTACTGCATTTGGCAGATGTCCTTATCCAGAGTGATTAACAATAATCTCTGAGCAGTTGAAGGTTACGGGGCTTGCTCAAGGGTCCAGCAGCGGCAACTTGGTGGTTCTGGAATTTGTTCTCATGACCTTCTAATCAGAAGTCCACCATCTTAATCACTGAGCTACAACTTTTAATCTGAGCTACCTTTTAAACTTAGCGGTTCTACAAAGAGTTTTATACGGTCTTTCATTCACCCATTCACACATGCACTCACACATCAGTGGCAACAGAGCCTGCCATCGGGAGTAACTTGGGGTTCAGTGTCTTGCCCAAGGACACTTCAGTATGTGGAGGGGGTCCAGGGATTGAAACACAAGCACTTTGTTTAGTGGACAACCTGCTCTGCCAACTGAACCACAGCCACCCAGATTGCTCTTTATATTAAAGTACTTCTTTCTTATTTATTGTTACCTAATAGATGAATCTACCCAGTTCCTGAAGGACCGCAACTTTACAAAGATTTGTCTTTACCCCTTTCTATCACCACATTCAGCCTATGAAGTCCTTGATAATGAGCTGGTAATGAGGCATGGACTTTGGTGTGTAGAAAGCTAATCTCTGAAGTCTCTTGGCTCTGCAGGACTGGAACCTGCTCTAGCCATTAGCATCTAGTCTTTCACATTGTACATTTTTACAGGTTCTCTGAGTATTTTGTACCACTATATGTTTTTTGTAAAGTCAAATGAGTCGGCCAAATGAATTAAGTGTTGTAAATTTATATTATTAGGATTAAGCATAGTCCCTGTAGCGTTTGTAGCGCTCCTGTCGGAGCATAACCACAATACCACTGTTGGGACAGTTTGAGCAAAGACTAACCCTCAGCTACAGTTGTGTTTAGAGGCAGAGTCCAGCAGATGGCAGTCTGTGTTATGCAAGAGCAGATTCAATAAGCAGATTCAATAAGCAGATATATAGTTATTCTTAGCCATTTTGTTCCCTTAGGTCCATTCTGTGATGATAAAGTACCTTGGACAGACTTTTGTTATCTTAAGCATCACTGCTGTATATAAATAATTCTATTCCCCCCTAAACAAGTTATAGATTCATTTTCTTTCTATACAGCCACATAGGTTTCAAAAGTATATTTTCCCACTACCTGAGTTGTAGTGAATTGTAGTAGATTATAATACAAGAATACCTGGGAGGGGGGGGAAATGTAGACAAAGGGTCCTCATCTTTAATACTATCTGTTAGTTAAACAATGGGCTTCGACTCCTGGAGCTATCTTTGACATGAATCAGAGCACTTTCCTATCCCCTCCCCCTTTTAGGCACTGTGTCACACTCTCTTGTGCTTGCGATTGGCCACAAGTGCTGAAGGACGGACCAGGGGCAAAAGAAGTTGGGCTGAAGTGTCTGGACTGTCTAAAAATTGTGACCTATCAGTGTGCAGCTGTCAGAGAGAAGTTTAGTGGGGCTGCTTTGTCTATCACCTCGGCATGGGGCCTCACTTCTGAGAGGGGGAGCTCTGAGAAAGAGAACTCCTAAAGTAAAAGAGGGAATATAGTGTGCTGTGGACTTGGTAGAATTTGCTGTCTTTAGACCTGGCACCCAGAAAGTCACCCAGAAGGCAACTCCAAAGAACCAAGCAACCACTTCCATCGCTATGGCTGAAAGGGAGTCCAAAGTTCCAAAAGAGTATTCTGGAAGCTGCTAAAGCAACGTGATCCTGTAGGACTCGTTCTAAAAATATCCACCATCAGGAACACATGGACTTGCACTGACTGTCTAATTGGTCAAAGATTAAACTTTTTTTCCCTGCTTCTCTCATTGGACTTGTTTAAGGATACGCAAAACATAGTCCAAAAGTTGGGTTTGCAATCTGAAGGTAATTCCTGAATTTATTGACTAACCTACACTTGTCTGAGGGCTTCCTAGAAAATGTTTCTATGTTTCACAGTGTTGGCAGTTTCACATGCTGCTCAAGGCTTTTTGAATATCTAAAGAGACACTTTGAGTCTGAGTTGCTGTCAACAAGCTGGCATTGGCAAAAAACCTTAATTGGAATTCCTTCTGGAATGCATTTTCAAGTTATGAAATGGACAAGTGATACTTTTCAAGTGAGTGAAAAAGTTTAGTTTTAGTGTAAAGCCAAACTATTAATCCAATCCAACTATTCCAGTTTACAAAGAAAGTTTTATACCTCTCTGCTGAGTCATGCGAAAGGCTGAGGTGCAGATGAACCTGAAAAAGGGTATGGAAGATGGATCTGGTGGAGTTGCGCCTCCAAGCGCACGGATACCCTCCAAACGGGCTAAAATCAACCCTGAGCAGATGGTGCCTGACCCAAGCTCCATCTATCCCACTTCAACACCACCTGTCTTCATCCGAAAAATGAGGAATGCTGCTGTTGGTACAGGCTGTGACATCCGTCTGAAAGTAGCTGTGGCAGGAGATCCACAGCCGTCTCTCTATTGGTACCACAATGATGACCTCCTCAACATGGATAACCAGGAGTATGGAGGACTGTGGATACGTGACTGCAAGCCCACTGATGCAGGACTCTACACCTGTATTGCTACCAACTACCTGGGGGAGTCCAGGAGCAGTGCCGTTCTTGCCGTCTTGGACCTGGGAGAAGGTAACCAGGGATAAACTTCAAGCTCTACCTGCCAATCGAATTAGTTATTACAAATGCACCATGCATCCCACTACCAGGCATTGTCTCTCTTAGGCTTGTTGGTCTTATTAAAAATATCATTAATTTCCTCTCCCTAAGTTCCTTTTCCTAATCAGATTTTATTATGGAACCTAATAATCTTGCAAGGATTTCCCCTGCAGGAGTACACTCTGCTGTCTAATGAGGCTGGTGCTGTTTAATTGTCACATATTGAGCTGGGAAAGGGAAAGGTTTGTATTCTCACCATAACAGCACGGAATGCTCGTGATTTGGTGCAAATGAGATAATTAGCCTAATGGGCAACTAGACCCCTCACGTGTCTCTTTCACAAAATGGTGGATCATCAGTGAAGTAAAATGGAGCTGCCCGTATCTTTAGTTTCTATTCGCCATGAGTCTGTGAGCAGTTATCTTCTTCAGGGATGGTTTGCTGATAGTCTGGGGAAGGGAGAGTGATGGTGGCAGCTGGGGAGGTGACTAAAACTGCTCCCTGTCCCAAAGTGGAGCTGTGAATTACAATATGTTACATATTCAAAAGTAGTGCATTATGTATTGTAAAGCTGATACATCCTGAAAAGCCTCATGCATATTTATTACTGGCCTCCATGGGTTGGTGAATATATGCCTCTGCTGGTTTAACATGTAAATCGACAGTCAGTGCTGCAGGGATTCCCGAAGCAGATCTGAAATGCAGGTCAATGTTTAACTGTTTCCTATACAGCAGGCATTGTGACTTTTTGAAACTAGTTTTCAGCAGGGAATTCCTAACTTTCTACTGACTGTTTGTTATTTGTGATCCAGTGAATGGTGTTTCAGCTGGCATTTCCATTGTACCTATTGCTTGTCCTTGCTGGTTGTAGAGTCTCATATCATATTATTACGATTTATATTATTGATCAAATATCGCAAAGCAAAGACTAGAAGATCCGTTAAACAACTATTAAATGAACCAGTGTTAAAACTACAGGATTTGAGAGTTCGAAATGTGTCCCTTTCTGGTAAATGCTCTCAAAAATGCTATTGTGAGCTACATTCAGAATAACTTTTTCGAATGTTATTTGTGCTATGCTCTTCCTCCACCTCACGGATTAATCTTACATCTGTGAATGCACACTTTCAATTCTAATTCAAGGCATTGTGCTACACCAATTAATGCAGATTAAATAGTATGCCTAAATGCTAATGACACCAATGATGGAGTGGTCTAGGACAATGTTATGCAGTTTGGGATGCAGCCCAAATATTTGGTCTCATGTTATCTCAGTATTATAGACGTGTTATCAGATGAAAATAACTTCGTGCACATCAATGTCACTGCCATAGTTATAGTGTACCAGATAAAGGAGCAAACCCTTTCAACAAAAGCTTGTTTTCTTTAACTACTGTCAACTGTGTGTTTCTTACTGTGACTGCCTGATCAAGCAGCAGTGCCTGTGCATCACTGATGCCGTTTTGTGAATAAATTTGTGAGCTAATATTATTTAGCTGTGTAAAAGATAAATTCTGATTGAAGGGGAAAATGTTGTCTGCTATAATCTCACAGTATCATGCACAGGGTCAGACCATGGGTTAAATGCAAAAGCTTTCCCCAAAGGTGTGCGTATCTCTGGGACTGATAACAGAAAAAAATCTTAGCCAAAATATAGTGTAGATAACAAACCTAATACGTCTGGTCATTCCAGATGCTTTTTTTTCTTTTCTTTAAACCTAATGTGTTCTCTGCGTATTTTGTTATCTAAGCTGTGTTTTGTATTATCTAATCTAAATACTTTGTTGTCCAGCCTGTGAAAACCATTTGACATGAACCAGATAGTGTTAGCCTACTAGCTCGAAAGCTCACCAGAGGATAAAAAGGGCACAAGCAAATGAGTGTAAAATACTCAAATACAGAGAAACTCATCACCACCTCCTGTTAGTCACTCGACAGTTATCGAGAGCTCTCTAGCGAAAGAATTTCAAAACCGAGTTACGATGTAAACTCTGTCTATCAATCACTGGCTTCCTACCAAATTAGAGAACAAATAAAGACCTTGATAGTTAATGAAAGGGTTAAGAATCCAGTTTGTAAACCTTTTTCCTATTATAGTATAATAGTTGACTTTACACTGTTGGTCCCATTTGTTTATACTCTCTCTCTCTCTCTCTCTCTCTCTCTCTCTCTCTCTTCTGATTGACTGGGACTCCTGCCAGTCACTATGTAGTCAGAGTTCTTTCATGCATAAATTTGGGACATAGATTATTGATCTATCTGAGTTCACATGTGATACACCTGTAACCTCAATTAAGTTGGTTGCCTAGCTAAGAAAGTAGCTAACTACTTTAAAAAAAAAATAATAATAATAATAATAATAACATTCTATACAGCTACTACTCTATGGTGGCAAAAACTGACTTACAGAAGAAGGCAATTTGACTGACATAGCAGACAACATACCTTTCCCTGTAGCCTATATGATTATAGAGCAATGCAAGATTATAGAGTTTGCTCACCACTAAGTGCTTCAAACAAAATTCTTCGCTAACGTTTAAATATTTTTTTTTTCCAGTCCAGTAACTATATCTTGCTCTGAAAATTCACAATCCCAAGTGTTTATTTCCTGGAAGGGCATACGTACAGTATACTTGCAAAGAGCCAATCATATTGTAACCACCAAGATGCTGAAGCTTATGGCCAGAAAAGTGTACAGAAGATATTAGACACTCTGTATCCCATGGGCGGGGCATCTGAAGCTGAGACTGCTATATTGACACGGCCTAAATAATTTTAACCTATCATCTCTCCTGGAACATTTGTACAGATTTGACTACTAGGTAGAATTTAAATATAAATATTTAGATAAGCAACATACAACATATATAAATCACAAACTTCCTATTACTACATTAGAAAATACATCAGGTTTTTCTCCATGGCCAAATAAGATCAGTTGCATCGTTTTGCATTACATTGCTGTGCTTTGCACTGTACAGTAGTTCTCTATGGATCAAAGGAAGTACAATTATGTGACCAGACTACTGAATTACAGATGGTCAGCAGGGATTGTCTGTGAGTCTCCTCTGTAGTGTGAGGGTTTGTGCTAAAAGCCAGGGTTGCTTGCGTCAGTACTTACCAGCTTCAACATCACACACCTGTTGTGTCACTCATGGCTCTAACCTCTCTCTCTCTCTCTCTCTCTCTCTCTCTCTCTCTCTCTCTCTCTCTGTGTGTGTCTATATAATTGTGTCTTTTCTTCAGGCCTTTATTTCATCATTCTTTCTTATTCCCTGTCTCAATTTCTCCATTGCTTTCTCTGTATCTTCTCAGACATTCCATCTAATATTTCACACATCACTCTTTCTTGCTCCATTTCCCCACCATCTTTGACCCTTCGATAGGTTATTTCTGTCCCTGGAATGTGCCAGGTCTCACATTTTCATGATGTTAATAGGCCACTGACTCTCCAGTTGCACAGAAAGACATCACACCTATATATAGTACCTTGGCGTGGAGGACTGACAAGGCCTTCTCCATGTATGCCCAGTCTAAATGAATAGGTGAATAGTGGAGGGATTTGTATGTGCTTCCTGATTAAACCATTCAGTCAATACATGTGTGCTAGCATGCTTTGGAATAGAGCCGTCTGAGAACCTTGGCAAATTTAAACTTTCATATAAAGATGTGTACTGAAACTGGCTGGGAATTTCACCATGTGGTGTTTCAGAAATAAGTTTCATGGCATTTCAGATTTAAAGTGAAACTGCTATCTTTTATCTGTGGTGGCGGAAGCACTTTACAAGAACCCTGCACCATAGGACTGATATAACCATCTCGTACACATCTCATGACAGCCATTTTTTCCAGTCATATTACAGTGTCATGTTACTGTTAGGGGTAATTGCCAAAATTAAAGCTACAATAACAGTTTATGTAACATATTAAAGTCACTATAGTGGTACTCTTGTTGACATATAGTGCATGTCTATGACATGTCATAGGTGAGACAGCGTGTGTATCTTGATCAGGTCCCTAGCTCCCTAGGTTGTGAATCAATATATTGTCTACATGAGTTTGGGCATGGGTAAAGACCCTGGCTCATTACTCATTGGTGCACTGATAATTTGGATTGTAAAACATCACGAAAAATTAAATGTTTTTAATTTTTTAAGTTTTATATGGTGTCCTCCCATAATATTAGTACCCTTGGTAAATATGAGCAAAGAAGGCTGTGGAAAATTGTCTTTATCGTTTAAACTTTTGAGCTTTTGTTAAAAAGAATTCACAAAATCTACTTTGCTCTCATGGATATCAAACATTTGCAAGCGAAACACAGATTTATATATATATATATATATATATATATATATATATATATATATATATATATATATATATATATATATATATAAATCTTTGTTAAATATAGGTGTGCAACAATTATTGGCACACATTTAATCAATACTTTGTGCTACCTCCCGTTGCCAAGATAACAGCTCTGAGTCTTCTCCTATAATGCCTGATGAGGTTGCATGGTAAGGGATCTGAGATCATTCCTCCATACAGAATCTCAAATTTCAAATTTTAAAAACTTCAAATTTCGAGGTCCACGTCGGTGGATTCTCCTCTTCAGTTCACCACACAGGTTTTCTATGGGGTTCAGGTCAGGGGACTGGGATGGCCATGGAAGGACATTGATTTGGTTGTCAGTAAATCATTTTTGCGTTGATTATGATGTATGTATTGGATCATTGTCTGGCTGGAAGATCCAACCACAGCCCATTTGAAGCTTTCTGGCAGAGACAGTCAAGTTTTCATTTAATATCTGTTGATATTTGATATTTTGAATCCATATGGGTAACAATAATTGTTGCACACCTATATTTAACAAAGATATATTTATATAAATTAGTATTTTTCTGGATTTTTGGAACAAAAGGTTAAACAATAAAGACCATTTTTCACAGCCTTCTTTGCTTACATTTACCAAGGGTGCCAATATTAGTGGAGGCCACTGTATGTCATATAAATATATTCGCTTAATCACATACAGTTATCATTGTACTTCAAGCAGGATCATAGGCTAGCAAGTGGATTTTTAATTTTAAATTATTAAATACTTAAGTGAGACTCAAACAAATCATATATAGAATGTCAAATAAAGTTATAAAGGGCAACATAAGTAATCATTTAGAGCTACACTAACAACAACCTACAGTAATACATTTGGTAGAAGGAAGTTGACTGAGAGTTCGTCCCCCGTTTTTTCCAGGCTGAAAAGCTTCAGAAAATATGACATCATTTCCAGTAAGGAAACATAGTGAGTAGTGATGCTAACTGGTTTTGTGGTGCATTGTGGGATTTTTTACGCAGCTAGCATTTAAGTGCACTGGGAGGATTTTGCGATTGAGACAACCCTTAAAATGACTTACTCCCTGGTCAGTGCCCTGACTAGTGAAGTACGGAAATAATTGAGACACCCAACTACAGACTTTGCAACAAAATGTCTGGCACATGTTATGATAACTATTTATGAGAAATAATGATGATACTGATTTATTCAGTCAGAGCCTATGTTGTTATAACATTTGCTAACTACAATACATTTAGCAGAAATCAGAATGTGATTGAAGATGTCGTGTCATCAAACATTAAGTGATGGCTGGTCATGATATTAGATGGGAGGCTAAAAAGGAAAATCTCAATAGCTTGACAATTAGACCATGACGATTAAGCAATGCATTATATTATGAAGTTATGTAATAGGAATGATTATTACACACACATTTAAAGACAGACAGGGAGCTGTATTCATGCTTTCCTTAATTTTTATTATAATTTTTTTGCATGTTTAAAGTCGACTGGGTTCATGCCATGTCTGCATGTTTGCTCAAAGTACCAAACGCAGTAAACAAAAAAGCCGTAATGCCTTCAATCAAACGAACAAAAAACCGCTAACTGTTCTGTTGTCGGTCATGTGGTGTCATTTTTACTTTGATTGGCCAATGTGTGCTTTGTCTACTTTTAGTTTCTTCTCCAAAGGCATTTTTGGGGGAAAAGAGAATAATCCACCTTGTTCATGTTCATTACACTTGTGATTGTATTTCACTCTGTACATTCACCTGACATGATTGTCACTGATACTGAGGCCTGGAGAGTAACGGAATACATGCTAGGGTGTTGCATAATCAAATGGTCTGTGCTTATATTGCACTTTTATTCAAAGTGCTTTACACTGTGTCTCATTCACCCATTCACGCACAGAACTGCCATTTAAGGCACTAACTTGCCATCAGGAGCAACTTGTGGTTCAGTGCTTGCCCAAGGACACTTTGGTATGTGGAGTCACCCGGGCAGTCCTACGATTAGTGGACAACCCGCTCCACCACTTGAGCCACAGCCGCCCTAACCAGGATACAAAAAACTGTAATCTGTTACAGTTATGTCAAAAAAACAAAGTAATCAGATTACAGGTCCATCCAGCTATCTTCTATACCGCTTATCCTTCTCAGGGTCACGGGAAACCTGGAGCCTATCCCAGGGAACATCGGGCACAAGGTCGGGTACACCCTGGACAGAGTGCCAGTTCATGCAGGGCACAATTACATACACATTCACACACCCACTCATACACTACGGACATTTTGGACATGCCAATCAGCCTACCATGCATGTCTTTGGACTGGAGGTGGAACCTGGAGGAAACCCCCGCAGCACGGGGAGAACATGCAAACTCTGCACACACAAGGCCAAGGTGGGAATCGAACCCCCGACCCAGGTGTGAGGCGAATGTGCTAACCACTAAGACACCATGTGCCCCCAGATTACAGGTATATTTAGTAAAATATGGGAATACTAACAGGATTACTATTTTTTTTTTCATTTAAAACCACAGAAATGAAAGTTTTTCAGGGCTCCAGCTAAACTGGTAGCATTTGTGACCGAAAATGTTCATTTCGCCACTGCCCACAATATTAATTTACACATTATAACTTAAAAATTTGCATGTAATGCCTTTGTAATTGCGTGTACTGTGAGGAGTAGCCTGTCGCAAAATTTGTCACGTTGACATAATAAAATGTGACGCTGCGCATGAAAGTTTCAGTGAGGGGGGAAAAGCCATTTCAATGAGTTTCAATTCATCCAGAGTATTAAAATACGCACGTAGAAAGCGAGCATCAGCATTCCACCTCAGAAAGACATGTCAAATAACAAAGCAGGCTCCACTTGTGCCAGCATGGTAGAGATAGAAAATGACATGGAAGATCTAGGTAAAATTGCAGAAAGGCATTTTAAGACTTCTTGGATACAAGAGTTTATACGGCTCAGATATGACCATCGTGCACAGAAGATGTTTTGTGACTTTTGTTCCAAAGTGGGCAGAAATAGGGAGGAAAATGGATTTCATTACCGGAACGAAGCATTTCAAGAGAGAGACTGTGAGAAAGCAGGGCGATCGCTTGTTTAAGTTTAGTTTATTGATTTATAAAGCACATTTAAAACAAAAGATGTTGAAGCCAAAGTGCTGTACAAGAATTCAAACAAATTAAAAGTAAACAAAAACCACAGAGCAGAGTGTTCTTAAAGGCGATAGTTAAAAGCATAAAAAAAAGCTTGTAACTATGTAATTGTAATGTGCTCCACACAAAACATCATTAGCACATGCAGTGTCTCGTGCACATGAGCTAGTTGACGAGACTGAACGGAAGGAGCTAAAAATCTGTCTTTCACCAAATTTACCTCTCAGATATTACCGATGAAGAGAAATTGACGTATGGCAGCAACACAGCATGTGCTTTGAGCAGAATGCATTTTGCAGACTTGATCACTTGAACAGTTTGATCCTGAACCAGGTGCCAAACACTGGCTTTCTGCAAAAAAAAAAAAAAAGAGGAGACTAAACTACACTCGATGGCCAAGTCATGCTGACATAATTATATTCAGTGACACTGGCTCAGAGTCTGTGTAAAGAACAATTCTTTGTGACTGTATATAGTTCTCAAGTTCTCAAGGAAATGACATTCAGTTCCCACTTTAAGTTGGATGATAATGCTGATGCTGTAAAAGGAGGCCAGACGTACACACATGACCGAATGACTGAACTTAGGTTATTTTTTATTTTTTTTTAAAACACTTAAGTTCATTCTTATGTGGCACTTAAAAAAAATTCTTGCCGCCTGTTTTTATTTTTATAGGAGTCTATGGCTCCTTAATAGATTTATTTTTTTTGTCTAGAGCCCTGCTCCAACACAATATGCTACATGATTATAGTTCTGCTTCTCTACTGCCAGTTGTGAGTAACAAATTGATTTATTTTATTAAAACAAATCCATACATTGAACATGTTTTAAGCTCTATAAGAAGCTCAAAATAAAATAATTTCAATCATATTGCTTTTCTCTTGACCCTATTTACTTACATACGTGACCTTGAAGTACTCCACAAATAATCCGATTACATTATGTTCATATTGTGATGCTTGGATTACGTTACTAATTGCATTTCTTTATGAAGTCATTTGTAACCGTAATGAAATCCATTTTTAAAGTAACCCTCCCAACCCTGCTGATAGTCTACAGTCTAGGCTAGAAAGAAATCAGCCACAGCTTCACTTCTTCATACCATTCTGTGTATAGACACCATGTATTTATTACAATGCTTGGTGGTGTTGAGTTTGGGTCCACGGAAGTCCCTAATAATCTGCCTTGAGGTTGTTTGTTAACAGTAAATTTTCCGATACGGACGGCAAGAATTAAATCGTATTTTGATATCTTTTATACCATTTATACCAGCCATTCATACAGTAGCCCCATCATATGTCATACGACCTCTATATATAGAGAATCATCAGGAAAAAAAATGTTCTCTTGTGTTTTAATATACATTTTAGTCAAACACTCTTCTGATTCACTCTTCTCAATCAGAAGAAAAATCAGAAGTTTGCATGACAGCAAGAAGATACATGTGGAGCTGCAGATGATTGAATTTTTGTCTTGCCTGGTAATTTTGACACCAGTGTACAGTATTCCACCTCCATAATAAAATTCACTGTTTTGTATGAGTTGTATTGCCTGGACCAAATAGGATAATATGAGAAAATATGCCTTTTGGGGAAAATAAACGTTTTGAAGCATAAAGACATTTCATTAGCAATGAACGAGATGGTTTGTGTTCTTACAGTGTGTCTCACTTACCTGTCTTGTTACACTGTGTTATCTGTTTTCAGACTTCTGCCTGTCTGCACATTGTCCAGATGGCACAGGTCTTTTTCCTTCACAGTTGTTTCTTCTCTTTGTTTGCCGGTTCTCTGTTTGATGTCAAAGTATCGGCTTGGCTCACAGCTCAGTCAAAGAGGGAACTACTTTATAAGGTTACAGACTAGTGTTCTATATGTGTTGCTTTTTTATTGTTTAGTTCTTTTATCGTTTAAAGACTATGACATGACCGGTTCATGTTGGTTATTTATTTCTTGTATATTTCTTTATATGTTTATGGATTTATTACTTTGGATTCTTTCACTTGAACCCGTTGCATTGGGATAATGTTTATATATGGTAACTGCCAGCAGATACTGCTTTTTGTATGCCAAACATACAGCCTGTGGACTGGAACTGGCCTGGTAAACTTTCTATACCAGTTCCTCAAGTGAATTTAAAATGTTTTTATTTATTTTTTTAATCTTTGTTCTAAATTGTAATCTTTTTGCGAGCTGTAATTGAATCTAAAGATTAGAAAAAATAGCTTGTTATTCCACTATGGGCCAGGATATAACATAATTCAGGGCTATTAATGTGGCTACTGACAAAATAATAAGAAATTCTACATCCGTAAGCTAAAAATATGATTCTGTAACCACATCTCTTACCAAAATAACTAATTTAAGGGTTTGCAATCACAACTTTTACATTTTTATTTGTAATATTTTTGGTCAGGCCTACATGATATTGTGGTCACTTACCTAAAATAAATCAAGCCCTGCTGTCCTAAAGAACTGAGATGTTAAAACTCTCGTTCTTCATGTTCTCCTCAATCAAAAGTACTGTCCTACTGCTTGTTATGCTTCAGATGCCAGCTGACATATTTATGGCTAAAAACATCTCAGCAAAACTGGTATAAAATTGCATCTGTCACATTTTTCCTGTTCTCATGCATGGGATTGGTTGACAGTCATCTCTCATGAACATAAGCTCAGCGGGGATCACTTATGGAGAAACATAACAAACGGGATGCCTTTTTCCTCTGAATTTCAAAAGAAATAAGGGTGATGAGAATCACTGTAACTGTAGTAAACAAACAGACAGAAAATCTAGAAGCAAATAAGCTCCTAATGCAAGAATGCAAGGAGCAGTTCTCATCTTCAGTCAGTTATTCTGTTAATCAATATATGAGTCCTGCTGAGAGTTACTGCCCTGCTTCACACGTGAAGTTATAAATATAATAATTAATAAAAATTCAATTAAATATAAAATAAAGATGCACCATTTCTTACACTCTGTACTAATTGGTGAGCGATTTAGATGTTTTAGACTTTAAACATGTGCTGTCTGTCGTATTTCATGTAAATCAGTTTTCTCACTTTATCGCTGTACGATAAATTTCAGTTCTTGGACTTGCTTATAGTAGCACTTTAATTATGATTCCTCCAGAGTGTAATTTCCTTAAAAGCATCTTGTTTACTGCATGTTTCAGCTAGGCTCCACTGGCTTTGTACAGTACACGTAGTCCAAACAAGCAATTTATGTGCATTTAACCATGCTTAACTGAAAATCTAAATTCTTGAAACCTAAAACAAGAGTGAGAAAACAACTGCATACTGATCAGCAGGTTAAATGATGCTTCCCTGATTGACTTGGCAACACCAAATTTGTAATTTGTACATTTTTAATATGATCCCCTGTGTGGGAGAAAAAAACAAAAACATGGTCATAGTTAAAATACATATAAAATAAAATGCTATAAATTTTACAGCTGCAGAGAGTGCAGGGGAAAAAAGCTAAATACACCTCTATTTTTCAATATATACCTTGAGAACAATTGGGTTAAAAATGTGAGCAGGTCCTGAAACAAGCCAGCAATCTAAAGCACAAGGCAAAGTGAACAGGAAAAGTGACTTCGTTTGATTTTATTTATTCAGTGGGCAAAAAATGGCAACACTATTGGGCAGTGTTACAACTGATATATCCAAAATATTACAGAGGATGTAAAGCTGATGAGAGAATATGAGAGATTGGAGGCAGTTGGGCATTTGCATTAATTAATATATATATATATATATATATATATATATATATATATATATATATATATATATATATATATATATATATATATATATATATATATATATATATATATGTATGTATGTATATATGAGAGAGAGACATAAATGAAGCAAGCAAATCATCAGTGCTAAAATTTAACCTACAAAAACCCAAGTTATGTTCAACAATATGGTTCAACCAACACAGTTAAAATACAGGGAAAACTATTGGATCAAGTAAACAGTTACATATATCTAGGACAAAACTAAAAATATCAATGGAACTGAATGGCCTTGACGAAGTCACGAAGTCAACAGGAGAGCAAGATCAGGATGACAAACTTAGGGCCGCCTCAATTTCATCTACAAACAAAACTTTCCTCTATGTCTCGAAAAAAAAGTGTTTGATCATTGTGTTCTCCCTGCTCTTACTTATGGATGTGAAACCTGGACCTCAAATACTAAAATATTTCAAAAACTAAGGGTCACTCAACGAAGCATGGAATGCCGCATGCTAAACATATCGCCATTAGACCACAAGACATAATCAAAAGGGTGAAAACATTCAAGTGGAAGTGGGCAGGACACGTAACAAGAATGAAAGACCAAAAATGGACGTCTGCAGTCCTAAATTGGACTCCACTGGAAACCAAACGCCCAAGAAAAAGACCTAAGGCCAGGTGGGCTGATGACATCAGAAAGTTCGCAGGAATCAATTGGCAACAAAGGGCACAGGATCGTAGTTGGTGGCAGCATTCAACAGAGGCTTACGCCCTGCAGTGGGCCGAGAATGGCTGAAGAGAACAGAACTTATATATATACATACATGCATGTATAAATACATACATACATACATGCAATAGTGCTTGAAAATTTGTGACCTAAATCATCTTCAGATTTTCACACAAATGCTCAAAGTAGACAAACAGTTTAACAAACAGGACAAAATATTATACTTGGTTATTTACTTATATTGAGAATCCAATATTAAATATCTGTGAGTCACAAAAGAATGTGAACCTTTGCTTTCAGTATCTGGTGTGACCCCCTTGCACTGCAATAACTGCAACTAAATGTTTCTTGTACGGAACAGCTTCCACAACATTTCTATTGGATTAAGGTCAGGACTTTGACTTTCCAAAACATTAACTTTATTCTTCTTTAACCATTCTTTGGCAGAACGACTTGTTTGCTTAGGGTTGCTGTCTTGCTGCATGACCCACTTTCTCTTGAGCTTCAGATCATGGACAGATGTCCTGACATTTTCCTTTAGAATTCACTGGTATAATTCAGAATTCATTGTTCCATCAACGATGGCAAGCCATCATGTCCCAGATTCTGTGCAGCAAAACAGGCCCAAACTATGATACTACCACCACCATGTTTCACAGATAGGATAAGGTTCTTATGCTGAAATGTAGTGTTTTCTTTTTTATAAGCATAACACTTCTCATTTAAAAAAATTCAGTTCTATTTTGTCTCATCTAGCCACAACATTTTTTTTTCAACAGCCTTTCAACAGGCTTGTCCACGTGATCAGCAAGCTGCAGAGGGGATACAATGTTCTTTTTGGAGAGCTGTGGCTTTCTCCTCGCAACTCTATCATGCACACTGTGGTTGTTCAGTGTTCTCCTGATGGTGGACTCTTGAACATTAATATTAGCCAATGTGAATGAGGCCTTTATTTGTTTAGAAGCTACCCTCGGTTCCTTTTTGACCTCACAGTCTATTAAACGTCTCTTGCTCTTGGAGTGATCTTTGTTGGTCGACCATTCCTGGGGATGGTAAAAATGGTCTTGAATTTCCACTATTTGTACATAATCTGTCTGATTGTTGATTGGTGGAGTCCAAACTCTTTAGAGATGGTTTTATAACCTTTTCCAGCCTGATGAGCAGCAACAACACTTTTTCTGAGGGCCTCAGAAATCTCCTTTGTTCGTGCCATGATGCTGTTCCACAAATATGTGTTGTGAAGATCAGACTCCGATATATTCCTATTTTTTTAAATAAAACAAGGTGCTCACTCACACTTGATAGTCATCCCATTGATTGAAAAAACCTGACTCTAATTTCACCTTCAAATTAACTGCTAATCGGTGGCTTAGTGGTTAACATGTTCGCCTCACGATTCTTACCATGGCCATGTGTGTGCAAGTTTGCATGTTCTGCCCGTACTGCGGGGGTTTCCTCCGGGTACTCCGGTTTCCTCCCCCAGTCCAAAGATATGCATGGTAGGCTGATTGACGTGTCTAAAGTGTCCGTAGTGTATGAATGGATGTGTGAGTGTGTATGAGATTGTGCCCTGTGATGGATTGGCATCCTGTCCAGGGTGTACCCCGCCTTGTGCCCGATGCCCCCTGAGATAGGCTCCAGGTTCCCCGCGACCCTGAAGAAGAAAGAAGCGGTTGAAGATGGATGGATGGATGGAGATATGTAATATTGGCTCTTGTATAATTTCTTTTAATGTAGAAACTTATATTTTATGGGCACCTTTACCTTCAAAGTATATTAAATATAAACATATAAACTTTGCCCCATGTTCGCTGGGATAGGCTCCAGGTTCCCTGTGACCCTGAAGAGAATAAGCAGTATAGAAGATAGATGGATGGATTAATTGCTAATCTTAGAGGATCAGAAACTTTTGCCTTTCCCAGATATGTAATATTGGCTCTTGTATAATATTTCTTTAATGTAAAAGGTAGGCACCTTTACCTTCAAAGTATATTAAATATAAACATATAATGGTATATATAATATCATTACTTATATTTCAAAGTAAAGTGTAGTTATAATGGGCTGGGACAGGAGCAAATGATGTTACTTATCTGAAAATATAAATACTTTACCAGTGTCTTTTACCTTTACCGTACATATTTGTAACTGTGATATCAGTGATACTCACATCCTAATCATGGAACCACACACACAGTATTTGACAATTATTGTGATAATGAAGAAACAACTGTGAAAATTAACACATTAGATTTTGTCCTAAGGGTGTGCAAACCTTTGCTCGTAGCTGTGAAGTTCTCAAAGCATGTCAAGTACAATGAAAATGGATCAATAAGGAAAAACAATGGCAGTTCAGATTGTCTAAATGTGCTAGTGATTACCTGAAAATCTATCATTCTTTTTACTTAAACTTAACAATAAAATATTCTCCGTGTTGTATTGCAGCATCTACTGAGTGCTTTCAGGCAGAATGTGTGCTAGTGTTTTGAGGGTGTATGAACGTGGCCCCAGAAATAGATCATTTGACTCACTTATGTTCTGCTGTGAGATCACGAGAGCGTGGGGGCTTTGGAACTGCAGGAACATTGCTGAGGGATGGAGAAGCAAGAAAACATATAAAGGGATTTTAAGCATGTAAGATTTATTGTTAGTTTACAGTTAACAATAGAAGGGAAAGCAGAAGTGTGTTGTGTTCTGCTTTCTCTATCTTGAAATACTAGCTGAAATAGGAGATGAATGATGCAACGAGGCCTTTTAAAGATATCAAAGATGATATATTTTGTACCCTAGCCCAAGACATGGAAAGGTAGGCCTTGTTTTTTTATTTAATCTCTCTTTTTGATCTCATCTTTTCCGCATCGCTCTGTCGCTTGTTCACACACTTGGGATCTTTGACTTGAATGTCATTAGGTTTCAGAAATCTGGGATTGTTCAGGTGCCGGTTAATTTACTGACATTACTTCAAGCTTTCTTCTAGGAATTTACAGTCTTAAGGCCTATTGGGATTGGACTAGTTTTACTGTACATGGGGAGGTGGAGTAATGTAATTATTAACAGCATACATCTGGGATTTTAGTCTAGTCTCAATTTACCATGTCAGTATATTTTACACACTGAGCATGCATGTGTCTGTATACAGTACATTTTACATTAAAACGACCATTACAAATAACCACAGATAATATATAGCCCTTCTGAATTTATATTCAGGGAAAGAAATTATGAATGTGGCACTGGTACTATTACTTTATTACTGTACTTAAGTATGTTTTTTGTTTGCTTGTTTATTTTGTGTATATATATATATACCTTATTTCAGTTGTTCTTTCACCTAATGCTGTTGAGATGTGGAATTTAAATATAAATAATCTCTTTTTTCACTGCATTTTCAAATACTACAGTAATCTTTTATAGTACTTGTAAAGCGATACAGTGACTTTTTAGAATCAAACAGCTTTAAGGAGTTAATTGCAATTCCTAACAAATCTAAACTTTAGCAGATGTGACAGCAAGACTGAGACCTAATTATCCTTAGCTAATGTTTTCCCACATTGCTAGGTTCCCCGATGAAAGAGTCACTCATTTATCATCAGTAAATAAAATCGGTGTGCAAATGAACTTAAAATCAGGGAATCTTTCTTGTACTTTTACTTTCATGCTTTAATTAAATTTGAGAGTTTATACTTTCTGACTTTAACTTGAGTGAAGAATGTGAAGCTGTATCTCGACTTTTACCAGAATATTTCTTTAGACTATTGCACATTTATTTGAGTAAAAATGTTATCACCTCTGGAATTTGGGGAATGTCTCTCTTGGGTAGCTCTGGTTTCTTTTGTAAAATATTTTAAGGTTTGTTTTTGATAGCATCGTTTCATTTATTCATGTGCAAGGACTTTGAACATTTCTAAAAATGACTTTCACAAACAGCGACTGTTACATTGTCACATTAGCAAGACAATTTCAAAGTTGCCCAAAACTGTAATGTTACAGCAGTTTCTATATAGCCACTTTTTCAAACTTTTTCCTTTCATCTTGGCAGCTCTGGGAAATAGTCTGTTTTGTGTTGAAAAGGCCATATGTGCTAAATTAAAAAAAAAATTCTCTTTTTTTGGAGAAAGAGCAGCTTTTGGAGTTGATAATGTCAAATGTTCAAATATTCAGATCAAATGTGTTTTATTTTTTTCTACTGCCAGTGTTTGTTAGTTTCATCCTCCTTGGAAAGTTTTAGCCTCTTTTATGTTGTCAATATCACAGATATATTTTTATGCTAGCGAGGAGCAAATTGCTGCCTGTACTGCAAAATGAAAGGGGTGAAAAGCGAAAATGTGATATAATAAAAACAAGCGAATAGATAACAAGAAGTCAAGGTTAGGTTCCAATGGTAGCTTCCAGTAGGAGTAAGATTAAGCAGGGTTAAGCAGGGTTTGGCCAACAAATGTAACACTATACTGCTGTGTTATGCAACAAAGATGACTAAAATAGTGTTTGTATCAGTTTCAACCACGAATAGCTTTCCAAATGCATGCCATTTCCATTTGTTTGTAAAATACACTTGAGCTGTCAATACTGAGCTTATTAGCTATCTTATAATGCAGTTCTCTCGACTAGCCTAAAGCTGGGGAATGTGCACACGACAGAGACACTAAATGAAATCTACACATTATTACCTTTGAACCGAAATATACTCAATTAGACAAGACGTGTTTGGTGTCAAATATCTGTTTCTTTGGATTTGCATTGGAGCAGTGAGGCTGATCCTACTAACACTTAATGGAAGCTTATAGCCATTAATTTGGCATTGTTTTGAGTATTTGAGTATCTCAGAAAAAACTATTTTTGTGGTTTCTATGTAAAATGGACAAAACAGTGTAACAGTAGTAGTAATGGTAGCAGCCATTTTGAACATCAGATTCAGGTAGGAGGTGTGGCCTAAAATTTGAAAGCAGAATTGTTTATTAGAAGTGATGCAGATGACCATAATGATCCAATTTGATTTTAAGCAGAAACAAGTGTACTGTTACAGGATAATAATCAATGCCGGAGTAGTTTGACATGAAGTGGAGTATAACCACACATCCCAAAGTGTTTTATTACTCATATACCACAGCAATTTGCAACCAAATCTCTACCAACCTCGTTTTTTTTCCACGCTATTGAAGTTACTATTATATATATTTTTTCAAATTAAAGAACTCTTCAAAGTTATATTTAATGTTTTGCGTCCAGTTAGTTCCTCTTTCCCTCATCAGACATTCTCTTTATTCTCTCCGAAAACTTACACAGACTAAAATCTTCTATCAAAAATATTAAATGTACAGGAAACTATCAATATTTATTTATAATTTTTTTTAATCAGCTTATTGTTCGGCTTAATTATGTGTACATCTACCATACAAGTCCCTGTATAAGGTATTACTATATAAATGATCATGTATTAGAACAAGCGCATCAATATAACCCAGTGATTTTGGCGTCAGAACCGTCAAAGCTGCTATTATTGCAAATTATTCTTTTTTGTATACACTTAAAAAAAATTTACACTTTTCTAATACCTATTTTAGATGTTTTATTTTGTACTGTATGAGTGGATCAGAAGAGGCGGACGAGGCTGACGTGAGTAATGGCTAAATGAAGGTTTTAAAATAGAGATGGAAATGCAGACATGGTTGTAAGTGCTGATACAATATCAACGCTACATCAATGTCAGATGAGGACTCTGGTCAGGAAATATTACAACGAGCTGGTTGTGTAGTGATCTAGTGTGAAACTGCAGTATGGCACGCTGTGATCTCTGTGCAGTGACATCATATCCATCCATCAGACTAGAAATCTCTCGATACAGTCATAGTTTCCATGCACCATGTGAACTGTAAGGATTCGTACTATGCTGTGTGTGTGTGTGTGTGTGTGTCTCACAGGGAGAGTGGGACTTCCCCTAACCAAGCTGCAGTTGCTGCTGCCGTTCAGAGTACAAGTAAACAGGCTGTTCAGTGTGTGTGTGCAGTACAGAGATCTGTGAGCCGCCAATGAAGTCAAGTGCTGCAGATGATTCCTAATTTAAGCTAGTGTGAAGAACACAGGACTGACACGCACATACACGGTCTGCAGAAGAACCATCGTCACGCCATATAACATCACATTCATCATCTGTAACTGTTACACCGAAGACATTTTTACATGCAAGGATCAAATAACCTCAAGCTACATAATCACTTTTTAAGTACACACACATACACACATACGCACACACACACACACACACACACACACACACACACACACCACACACACACACACACACACACACACACACACACACACACACACACACACACACACATATATATATATATCAATAAAATATATATACATCTTTTTCACCATTTCCAAATTTAATTTCAACGTAGAACTACATTATAATCTGCATAACTTCCAGCTCTCAGTTAACATTTCCTAAATGGCAGCACCCGTAATGTCTTATAATGTATATAGATTAGCCTCACTTGGTCACACTGTGTCCTAAAGCACAGCAGCAAGTCTCTAATGACAGTGAATGTGGTTTGAGGTATATAGTAATGGAACAGGTTTTGAGTGAGACAGGTGAGGTATTATTTGTAGGCTCTATTAGCTAGAGCAGCATCTGTTCCCTAAATTCCACAGGCTTATAAATGACACTTTGTTCTCAAAGCATTTTTCCCTTGTAAAAATAGAGCTTCCTGCATTGTGACATGAGAACAGCTTGAGTTGTTGAAGTCTGATAAACAGGGCAATTGATTTGCTGCATTTGAGTGTGTGTGTGTGTGTGTGTGTGTGTGTGTGTGTGTGTGTGTCTGTGTGTCTGTGTGTGTGTGTATTTGAGATGGGTTCGAATTGGTTGCATATTGAATTCTTAATCATGTGACATATTAGTTTTTGATGCTGTAATACAAACACAAAGGCTTGGAAAAAAACAACAACAACAGCCTTGTTATTTTATGATTGTAATAATAATAATTTTATGATTGAAGTACTATGACTTTGGGGCTTTTTATACTTCTAAAGTAATTCATACTTCATTTGAACAAAATGTACCTTTACACTCATTTTCAAACTCAATATGATTATACTGCCATGCATTTTGGGATGATCCTGCCTCTTAACTCAACAAGCCATACTTCCATCATTTTCTTTACTGAAGTATGAAAGCAAAATGTAATACTTCAGAAGGTGCAGACAAATTCCTGACATTTCTCCCACTCAGACCAGATTTTTCTTTCTTTCTGTTGGGATAAAGTTGCTGGAATGTGCCGTGCTCATTTCAGTTTCACCACACCAGATATAACTCTGATTGGATCTTGGGTTGCTAAGGCAACACACACACCCACTGGTTATATTGATCTTTTTACACATCTAATACACGTATGTCTTTTTTCTTTTTCCAAAAACCATGAGCACCATTGTGGATCAGGACTATTTTCTCTCTATTCGATATAATGTGTTATTTAGTGCGAGTGTCTATTTTGAGGAAAAACAGATTCAAGAGTTAATGAAAAACATCCATTAATGTACATTTGCTTCTCATAATGGAGACAAATAGGTCAAAATCATGTATTTCTTGTACATATGTGGTACCTGAAACATTTATTTTAGAAAGACTTTTGCATCCATCATGATTTGGCCTCACTGACTGAACACTCTCTACCTCCCTTTTGTCCCTTTTGCTCTCTAGTTTTTCTGCTAATTGGTTGCACCTGTTCCTCATTTCCTACTTTCCATATTTGGTCAAAGCTTCCTATATTTGTCATTTCTACCTCTATTTAACACTTGGTTCTCTCCGTTCCTTTCTGCCTTATTTAAATCCATATGGCTGTACTATGGCTGTACTTATCACCTAAATAGTTTATTTTAATCTTATTTTTAGTTCTTTGTAGTTTCTGAATTTTGATTTTCACATCTATATACTGTAAGTAACACAAACACATTAACTTATAATTATAATAAAAAAATATTATAATTCTTGCTCTATATGTGGTGTCATAGTGTTATGAAATCCATGAATATCCATTACCAGTGCTTATATTTGGGAGAGCCATCTTTAGATTATTTGAACAGCAAGCAGAACTGTAAATGTAAATCATAGCATGGTCCAAAAGGTGATGATAATAAAAATTATTTCCACACTGCCTTATAGCTAACTGTTTTATTTCAAAATTAAGTATATTAATGCAGTCTAAATAAATTCATGCAGATTTTTTTTTTTCAGTTTAACGCCTTTGCACTACAATGTTTATGCCAGAAAATAATTGTATATAATTTTGTGGCCAAATCCAATAAAGCAAGGAATACTGAAAACTTTGTCTGACCATCCAAGTGCATTAATTCCATAAAACCCTCAGGATTAAAAAAACAATGTTTTAATCACATTTTTACCGTACCCTATGCTGAAATCGGTTCACACGTTGTTGACACTTATGAAAGTATTCAGGCACCAATGCTGCTAAATTCCAGTTTAACCACTGACCATTACATATTGTTCAATGGCAATGGCACCTATGGACAAGATGCTTAGTATTATTCTTCATTTTTATTAATTAAGTAAGGAATAAAAAACATGATATTTTTTTAATTATATATTTTAACTGACAGATGGGAATTAAAATTCTATAGTTTACAGTGAATGGTGTGGACAAAAGGTGTGTGGTGGGGCAGAACGGCATCTTTTGCAAAATGTCAAAATATCAAGGCAGCTGGCACGAATAAACAACGATGTGTAGTTCTGGCGGACTGACGCAGGAAGGCGTGCTTTTTAATCTAGACATGCAAGAAAGCACATGCCAACTGAAAAGAACAGAATCACACTTTTGTCAGCAATTCCATTATTAACTTTGAACTTAGGTACTTCATTCAGTTTATAACATCAGTAATATGCAACCCCAATTCCGAAAATTTGGGGACAGTACGGAAAATGCAAAACAAGCAAAAAAAATAAAATAAAGAAAAATAAAAAATAGCAAAAAGTAATTTGAAAATTCAGTGCACCCTGTACTATATTGAAAACACATTATTTTTTTTTAAATTTATTATTTTTTTTTTTATAAATATTTTTATTAGGAGAGATGGCACATTGGAGAAACAAACAAACAGACTTTAGTACACTGAGACCCAAGCTTAAAAGGAGAAGAAAGAGAAAAAAAAGAAGAAAAAAGAAGGCACAGAAATTTGTGTCGTCTCAGTGACTAAACAAAATGGGAGCCAACCCCCCTCTTTTTTTTTTCCCCTTTGTACAAATTAGAACACATGCATATGTCCAAACTCACCAAATAGAAACAAAGAGAAAAGTAATAAAAATAGATAATAAAAAAAAAAAAAGAAAAAATAAATGACGGAGAAGAGAAAAGAAAAAATAAAAATTTTTAAAAAAATTTAAGGGGATAAACAAAATAGATAAACTAACCAAAATAAACGGAGGGGAGGGGGGGGTATTCTCTCAATCTGAAGGCAAAGATGGCAAAGATTTGAAGAAAGTTAAGAAAGGCTGCCACTTTCTGTGAAACTTGCCAGAATCGGGTCCCCTAGAGTACCTAATCTTTTCCAACTTTAGAAGAGACATAACATCCCTAAGCCACTGAGTGCTGGAGGGAGGCTTCGTGGATTTCCAATGGAAAAGAAGGCGCCGTCTTGCTAATAAGGAAGTGAACGCCAAGAGATCTAATTGGGTTGAATTGTACCTGTCATAATCCTCCGGATACCCAAATATGGCAATATGGGGAGAGTGTTTAACAGTAATGGACAGTATTTCTGAGATGCTATTGAACTAATTCTGCCAAAATGAGAGTAACAATGGGCAAGAGTAGAACATGTGAGTGAGATTGCAGGGAGAGGCGTGACATTTATCACAGAGGTCACTGACGGTGGGATAAATCTGTGACAGACATGTTTTGGAGAAATGAATCCTGTGTAACACCTTAAACTGTATCAAAGAAAGACGAGCACAAACTGTGCTCTTGTGGATCTTGCTAAGGGCACCGTCCCACCAGTCTTCATGTAGTGTCAACCCCAATTCGCCCTCCCAAGCAACCTTGATTTTAATGATAGGTGAGCTGTCGTAGGATAAAAGTTTATTGTAAATTCCTGAAATACGAGATTTCTGAAGAGGATCAGACAAGAGAAAATCATCCCACAGTTGGCTTAGGGGTAAGGAGGGAAAGGTAGGAAACAGCGAATTTGCACAGTGTCTAACTTGGAAATAACGAAAAAGATGTGACAGTGGAAGCTGAAATTCGCTCGACAAATCTACAAAACTACGAAAAGCCCCATCCTTATAGAGATCTTTGAAAGTTTTGAGACCTTTGTCATGCCAGATAGCAAATGTGGGGTCTGATATTGCTGGTTGAAATGAGTGATTTTTCAGTAATGGAGTTAAGGGAGATGCGGAGACGAATTTGAAATTCTTCCTGAACTGGTACCAAATTTTTAGAGCCGCACGAACCACAGGGTTGTCTGTAAAGCCAGAGAAGTTGGTAGAAGTGGAAGAGGTAAGCAGAGCCATTGGAGAGGACGAGCCGCATGAATGTACCTCTAATGTACACCATGGGGAATGCGCTGGTCTCAACCATAATAAGATTTTATGAATATGTGATGCCCAGTAATACAACTGAAAATTTGGAAGAGAGAGGCCAGCATTGAGCTTACATCTCTGAAGCATTGACTTACTTATTCTGGGTGTCTTACCACACCACAAAAAGCTAGAAATGTCCTGATCTATAGTCTTAAAAAATCGCTTTGATAAGAATAAAGGGAGACATTGAAACAAAAAGAGGAACTTAGGCAGGATATTCATTTTTACCGTGTTAATCCTTCCTGTCAGCGACAGAGGTAAAGACCAGTTTAGTCAGTTTTGATTTTAGACATCAATGGGGAGAAGTTAGCAGAGTAAAGTGAAGTCAGAGACCTGGTTATGTTAATTCCTAAATACTTAAAGCCAGAGGGGCTCATTCTGAAGGGAATGTCAGATTGAGTCATTTGTATGCCGTATTAAACGGTAGCACTAACTGCCTGTAGCGTAACTCTTAACTTTATAACCTGAAAACGAGCGCAAATCTTTGGAGAAAGGACAGAATTCCAGGGTAGAGAGTGACATGAGTTGGAAACATACAGTAATTAATACCCATAAACCGAAAGTTTAAATTCCATGCCCAACGAGATATCCCAGTGAAAGAGGAGGAGGACCTCAGATAAATTGACAAGGGCTCTATAGCTAATGCAAACAGTAAAGGAGACAAGGGACAACCCTGTCGAGTGCCACGGGATAAAGTAAAATAAGTTGACTGGATGCCATTAGTGGAGATACTAGCTTGCGGGGATGTATACAGAAGGCGTATCCAAGAAATAAATGTGTCACCCAATCCAAATTTGTGCAATACTGTAAGCAGGTAGTCCCATTCAACTCTGTCAAACGCTTTTTCAGCATCTACTGAGATTACCACTTCGGGGGAAGTAGTAGAGCATTTGGAGTAGATAATGTTCAAAAGGGTGCGGACGTTGTAAAATAACTGACGCCCTTTTATAAATCCAGTTTGTTCTTCTGAAACTATGACTGGAAGATTTTTTTCCAAGCAACTAGCCAAAGCCTTAGCAAGAATCTTAGCATCTACATTTATCAAAGAGAGGGGTCTGTAAGAGCTGCAGAGATTCGGATCTTTGTCCTTCTTTAAAAGTAGATTTATAGAGGCTTGTCGCAAAGTAGGAGGGAGAGTGCCACTCTGCAGCGATTCCCTATATACCGAGTGCAATATAGGGGACAGTTTAGATTCAAATCTTTTGAAAAATTCTACCGGGAATCCATCAGGGCCAGGAGCTTTATTGTTTTGCATGCTATTCACGGCTAGGTTGATTTCCTCTAAGGTTAATGGAGAGTCAAGATCTTTAGCAACTTCTGGGTTAATGGTAGGGAAATTGAGACTGTCTAAGAAAGCATTCATATCAGAAGTCCCAGCTGGAAAGTCAGACATATACAGAGAAGAATATAATGAGCAGAAGACTGAATTAATGGTATTGGGGTCCGTGTGGAGTATGCCAGATGAATCCTTTATTTGAGGAATTATTCGTGAGGCAGCTTGACGTCTCAATTGATGGGCCAAGAGTCAGCTCGGTTTGTCACCATGTTCATAATATGTGGAGCGTGAATGTAGCAGAAGGCGCTCTGCATCCACCGATGTAATAAGGTCAAATTCAGCCTGCAATACAACCCGATCTTTAAGTAAAGCAGAAGAGGGACCAGTGCCCAATTGCCTATCTAGTTCGTCAATTCTACGCGATAGCTCATGAAGTTTGGCCATACGAGTGTTGTTCAGATGTGCAGAGTAGGAAATTATTTGGCCCCGCAAGTATGCTTTTAGTGATTCCCACAGCAGGGAACAGGAAATAGGTTCAAGCTCGTTCTGATTGATTTCAATAAAATCGTCAATTGAAGTTGCAATGAATGTGTTAAATTTGTTGTCTGACAGGAGCAGAGTGTTAAACCTCCACGGTGTTGAATATCGAGGTTGGGGGGAAAGCTGAATATCCAGAGAAAGCGGGGCATGGTCAGAAATCACAATAGGATGATATTTGACCATCGGCACTTTGGAGTTAAGTTTGGCGTCAATAAAGAAATAATCAATTCTAGAGAAGGACTTATGCACCTGCGAAAAGAAAGAATATTCCTTGATTCTGGGATTATGGAATCTCCAGGGATCCACACAACCATTCTTAGACATGAAATCAGAAAGTGTACTCGACATTAGTGAGGGTGTCAAGGTCTTGGAAGAAGAACGGTCCAAACTAGGATCAATAACACAATTCATGTCTCCTCCAAATATAAGGACGGTATTATGTAGTGAAGGGAGGCGCTCCAAGAGCTTATTCATGAAGTGTGGGTCATCAAAATTTGGGGCGTAAACATTAACCAGTAATACCGGGACATGCAACAGTTTACCTGATATTATTAAGTATCTCCCATTTTCATCTGCTATTACATTGGAGGATGAAAAGTGAATTGATCTACCAATTAAAATGGCAACCCCCCTGGCCTTAGAATTGAAATTAGAGTGAAATACCTCAGAAATCCAGGGGCATTTAAGCCGTACCTGGTCTGTGGTGCGCATATGAGTTTCTTGTAGAAACACTATGTCCGCATTGAGCCGTTTCAGATGGGCAAATACTCTGGATCTCTTCATAGGACTCCCCATACCTTTAATGTTCCAGCTCACAAAGTTCACATGCGAGCCAGATTGTCCAGTATTAGTGGACATCTATCAAGTGTTTATGGCAGGAAGAGAATGAAAGTGAAGCCTCACCTCTGAGAGAAGGAAAAGGGGACAGGGAACAGGAGGGGGGAGAAAAGGACAAAAACAAAGATAAAATGAGAAAAAGTAAAAAGTGAAAAGAAAAAAAATACAATACAATAAAAGTAAATGATAAACCAAAAAAAAAGAAAACACACTCCAAACACACAGTGAACCACCCCAAACAACCCCCTCCCCATTGCACTACACGTCCCCATCCCCAAATGATGGAGACCCCAGTGCAGACTCCACAAGGAGTCAAATCCCCAACAGGAAAGCTAACAGCTGTTGACCCGATAGTAATAAACCCCCAGGCCGGACCCTGCAAACTAAACGCGAGATAAATGTCAAGGCACATAAACAGTCAATACTCCCTCATGTGTTGTAGAGTCAGTAGTGGTCCATTTCACTTCTGGAGACGGATTATCAGTGTTCTCACTTGATCAGTGTCTTAAAAAAACCTCAACACACCACGTCCTCCGCGGATTTAAACTCCCTCTTGATTCCGTCGTGTAACGCGAGGCGCGCCGGATAAACCGTATTCCCGGTTATCTCACGGAGCTGGCGGCGGCAGTCATTGAAGGCAGCACGAGCGGGCTACCGCGCGTATGATCGGGAAAGATAGAAATGACCATGTCACCAACCTTCACCCGTTGTTGGGCTCTGGCCCGCCGCAGGATGTCCACACAGTCCGCGTGGTAATGGAGTCGGGCGATTATAGGCCGGGGCGTTCACCGGGTTTGGGCCTCGGCTGCAGAGTGCGATGAGCGCGGTCCAAAGGTGGCTCTTTGTCTCGCCCCAAAACCTCCTTAAGCAGAGTGGAAACGGCTGCCGTGTGTACCGCGCGGGGTCGAGTCTTCCGGGACACCTACGATCCTCACATTGTTGCGCCGTGATCTAGCCTCGAGATCCTCACACTTGTTTTCCACCCTCCCCAGCTCGGCAGATAGGCGCTCACTTTAGCCTGTAGCGTAGCTATGTCATCGCAACAGGTAGAGAGCGAAGTTTCCATTTCCCCCACTGTATGCTTCAAAGTGCTCACCTCCGACTGGATAACCGTAATAATGGCGTCGCCTTTCGGGGGGGGGCCTCTCTTGGGGTGTTAAGTTTTCGGAAAGTTGGGGGGTGGTTGTTTTTTGGTTTTGTTTTCACCCAAGGCCACCTGGAGCTCAGATTTAAAAATGGCCGCCATTTCATGGCGGAGTGCAGCGAGTAGCTCATCTTTGAAACCGGGGGGATAAGGGCATAGAGGAGTCACTACGCGGGGGGGATGCAGCGTGTGGAGCAGGCCGCAGAGGTGTAGCAGCCAAAGCATTCGCGCCTTTGGATTTTGCCGGCATTTTAGACATTAAACTAGAAGTTTAAGGTGTTAAACAAGACTTACAAACACAAATGCTACCAAAAACAGTGCCTATCATATAATATAAATAGTTGTTGCAGGAGCCCCGAAAGTTGCGACCTACTCCATTTGTCACTCAGCCGGAAGTCCTGAAAACACATTATTAACACATTATTTGATGTTTTACTTTGTGAATTCCATTTATTTTTGAAAAAATATACACTCATTTCAAACCTAATGACTGCAACACACTCCAAAAAGTTCAATTCAATTTCAATTCAATTTTATTTTATAGCACTTTTTACAATAGACATTGTCTCAAAGCAGCTTTACAGAAACATATATACACGGTATACAGATTTTAAATGTGTGAATTTATCCCAATTGAGCAAGCCGGTGGCGACGGTGGCAAGGAAAAACTCCCTAAGATGTTAAGAGGAAGGAACCTTGAGAGAACCCATGTAAAATGTAAAATGTAAAGACAGTGTAAAAAAGTTCATTATGGTTTTATATGAAGTCTGTTTGGCCTTAGAAGCAACTGTAGTCCCAGCAATCTGGAATTGGAGTAGATGAGAGCTCCATCCAGAGGTAGGACATCCGAAACGGATCAAGCTGTTCCGGAGAGCAGAAAGGATCAGGATCTCTAGGATCTCCATAAAATCATGTGTGGCTCGACAAGTGGCTCAAAAGTTGAGACAGTCCACTATTCACCACTGTGTAACATCACCTTTTCTTTTAATAACACTTATTGTTAAAGACTTATTGTGAAGTCACCAGTTGGTTAAGTTTAGTAAGCAAAATGTTCTCCCATTCATCCATTATGCATTTCTGCAGCTGTGCAACTGTATGGGGCTTTCATTGCCTTATTTTGTGCTTCATAATGTGCCAGACATTCTCAATCAGAAGCAAGTCAGGACAGCAGACCTCACCCGCACTCTCTGCTTACACGACACGACCATGCACTTGTAATCTGGGCAGAATATGGTTTAGTGTTGTCCTGCTCTGGATGGCAGAATATGTTGCTCCAAAATGTGCATATATCTTTCTGCATTAATGCTGCCCTCACATATGTGCAAGTTACCCATGCCATGGGCACTGACACACCCCCGTATCATGACAGACACTGGCTTTTGGACCTGACGTTGACCACAGTTTGGATGGTCATTTTCTTCTTTGGCCCAGAGAACACAATGGCTGTTTTGTCCAAAAACTATTTAAAATGTCGACTCGTTGGACCACAAAACACGATTCCACTGTGCTGCTGTTCATCTCAGATGAGGCCGAGCCCAAAGAATAGTGCTTCTGGACTGTGTTGATGTATGGTTTCTGCTTTGCATAATAAAGCCTTTGCATCTGTGGATGCAGCTGCGAATGGTGTTGCTGACAAAGGTTTACCAAAGTATTTCCGAGCCGATGTCAGGATCTCCATTATAGACTCATGACGGTTTTTAATACAGTGACGTCTGAGGGATTTTCAGTCTTGCCCTATACGCACCGAGATATTGACATATTGAGCACTGTAGATGAAATGCCCCAAATCCTACCAATTTTTCTTTGGGGATTGTTGCTCTCAAAGTGTTAGATTATTCGCTGACGCATCTGTTGGTAGATCAGCGAGCCTGGACCTATCTTTCCTATAGGAGGACTAGGCCTTTTTTGGAGGCTCATTATATAGCATGATTAGATGATTGCCTCACCTGTTTCACATCACCATCTTATTTTTAACTTGTCGCATCACTGTTACTCCTAAACTGCCCCGTCCCAAATTTTTTATAACGTTTTGCATGCACCAATTTTAAAATAAATGTTTATCTTAAAAATAAAACCTATGCAGTTGATTAGGTAAAACATCAAAAATCTTGTCTATACATTTATACAAGTACATTTACATCACTCTACTTTGTTTTTATTAGCATTTTCCATAGTGGCCCAACGTTTTCAGAATTGGGGTTGTAGATTGAGGGAAAAATAATAGCAGTATTGTATTCAAGTAACCGCACCATAATGAAGATGCCATTTCGGTTTTCATGAGCATCTAACTGATATTGTAGATCAGTGTGTATCCTCTGCACTTTCCTCTAGCGTTCAGCCGATCCTGAACCTTCACTGTGTTGATTTTGTACGTTAGGCTGTCCAGGGTAAACAGCATAATGCCCTAAACGTTCAGTTGGTGTTAGTTCACAACGAGTGACTAAAGGAAAAGAACATTTTTAGTTTCCTGGTGCTAAAAGCATTATTACTTGCAAAAAGTGTTTTTCTATCTGGATTGGGTAAATAGTGTCTTTCAAAAGCAGTATCTGTGACTGTTAGCACAGCACTATACAAAACTGGCCCCACTATGGCCACAGGGCTCTGACAGCACGGCTAGGTATGTCTTTGTGATGGAAAACAAAGGAGATTAAAGGAGAAGATTACTTTTAAGTGGTTGAGAAATGGCACAGAGTGCAGTATAGATGATGAAAAAGATGTGCGGCAGAGTGCAGTTGAGTGTAAGGAGGGGTGAGACAGGTGGAGGGAAAAAAGTAAGTCGGAATGGTAAAAAAAAAAAAAGAGATTGCCAAGAAATGCTTAACCCAGTTGAATGTTAGTATTTAGAAGTGCGAACACCTGCAGAACACCTGCAGTAACGCCTGTTTAGGCGTTATGGCAGACGCTTGAAAATGACATGTCTCTGTTATCAAAAAAAAGTTTATTTCGCTTCATATAGTGTCGCATCACACTGAACCATTGTTGATCATTTTCCTACAACAGCACACCCTGCTATGATTTATTCCTTCCATAATGAATAAAATTAATAATAATAATACTAGGGGCGCACAGTGGCTCAGTGGTTAACACGTTCGCATCACACCTCCAGGTGTGCGGAGTTTGCATGTTCTCCCCGTGCTGCGGGGGTTTCCTCCGGGTACTCTGGTTTCCTCCCCCAGTCCAAAGACATGCATGGTAGGCTGATTGGCATGTCTAAATTGTCCATAGTGTATGAATGGGTGTGAGTGTGTGTGTGATTGTGCCCTGCGATGGACTGGCACCCTGTCCAGGGTGTATCCCGCCTTGTGCCCAATGCCTCTGGGGATAGGCTCCAGGTTCCCCGCGACCCTGAAGCAGGAATAAGCGGTTGAAGTGGATGGATGGATAATAATACTAAGACTATTGTCCATAGGTGGCACTGCCATTCAACAATGTGTAATTGTCGAAGCTTGTGAATTCACAGGTCAAAGTTCACCTAGGAAATGAAAGGAACAATGAGCAAATGCTTTCATGTCCCACATCTGACCACTTTCAGTGACTCAGCTTTTCCACTTAGTGAATTTTGTTCTCGGTTTTTCTGTCCATTGCTTTAGCTGAATAAAAATAAACAAACCGGAAAAAACTCCCATATCGCCGAAACTGCAGGTATTAAGCTGTATACATCTCTTGGCAAATATTGCTGTTTTTAACATTCATGCTATACTTACATTTTTCCCTTCACCATACACATTTTCTCTCCTGCTCTTCCTTTCTACACCAGACATTCCCTTGCTGTTTTTTTTCTCTTGTTGCACATCTGCGAAAAAATAGGCACATCATCCACTGACATACCCTTGGGTTTTTAAGGGGTCTTCTCTCTCTCTCTCTCTCTCTCTCTCTCTCTGCCTGGTTGGCTTTTCTTGTTAGCGATGTTGGAACTCCTGTAGTAGGATTATTGTGTGTTTGTGGAATATCCGCAAACTTAAAAAAAAAATGACTCTGAAATATAGTTCAAGTGTTGAATAGGGGATTCTCAATTAAACACCATTATATAATTATGTTGTGTGTGTGTGTGTGTGTGTGTGTGTGTGTATATATATAATCATCCTGTTTTATTTTTGAGTGTACTAAGCCAAAATCAGGATCTGCTGGGGGCAAAAAAAAGAAGGAAAAAAAAAAGGTTTTCTTCCTAATGGGATTTTGTCTAATGGTTTCTACTAAGCGTGTTCCTAACAGGGTCTAATGGATTTAATGATTTCCAAGTGGATATTCATTCCTAATTCTGTTCCACGTCCAGGATTAATTCAGTGTGCAGTTGCAGTCACAGAATTGTTGCATTTTAATAGTTTTCGGGGGTTTTTTTGGTTCACTTTTATTACTAATGTGAAATTATAAGTGTATATTTGGTCTATTTGATCAGCATTAAACCACAGATAACAGAAATATAAAACCATCAACTACAACCAGTTAAATGTTTAATGTTACCAGACTTTACACTGCGATAACCTGTTTAAGCAGCAGTCACAGTGGATTTTTTACATTTTTTATATTTATTTTTTCACAGGGGTGAAGCAAAATGAGGTGATTATAGACAGTCCTGGTGGAACATGAACCATTTGCTTAATGAGATATTATGCTGACTAAGGAACAGAAAAAGGAAGAAATATGCATAAAAAAAGAAAAGAAAGACATGACACTAGCCCCATACTTGTTTTTATTTATTTATTTATTGTTGGCCCACACTTCCAAAACTGGCAATATTTTAAACAATACATAACAGCCAGTTCACCCTACATGCATGTTTTTGGACAATGGGAGGAAACTGGAGAACCACAGCAGCATCTCCATGAACTTTTTTTCAAATTAAATATGCTTACAAATTAATTATGCTTACATTTGTGAAATGTGGATAGATACAATATATATATATATAATTCTGTCTATATGTTTATGCCATTTTCAGTAAATAATCTATCAACAATTTAATAAAAATTGTGAGAACTTCCTCTGTGGAAAAAAAAAATATATATATATTATTTTATAAAGATTATTTTCCATAATTTTACAGGTCATGCAGCTCAGAAGCTCAAACAGGAGAAATTATTATTACTAATGATTACACCCATTATAAAGACCCAAGAAGAAGAAGCGAGACAATCGTATAGTTTCTAGGGTTTTCTTTAACAGAATGATGCCTTGCTTGGAGTATAAATAAAACACACACACACCACACACACACACACATACAAACACACTCTGATCTCTGATCTATTAAGGATTGCTTTCCTTGCCGATCACTTCAACACTGTCTGTGCTCTTAGACCATTAGCTCCCCAGCCTCTCTTACTGTAAGGAATGATTAAGTAGCACATATACATATACTTTGCCAGAGTATATCTAGTGCTAAAGAGATTAGTGTGGGGTGTGTGGCCGAATGGGAGCTGTGTGCTAACGGGAGTGCAGCAGTGAAGTCTGGATTGGGTTCTCCCTGAGTGCGTTCCTGTCAGTATCAGCATTTACTGACTCGAATTTCCCTCAGTGCTCGTTTTATTTATTTCATTATTTCCATCCATTTTCTGTACCACTTATCCCACACAAAATTGCGGGGGAGCCTGGAGCCTATCCCAGGATTGGTGCACGAGGTTGGGGACCCCCTGGACGAGGGGCCAGCCCATCACAGCGCACAATCCCACACACATTCACACACTGCGGCAATTTGGAAATGACAATAAGCCTACAACGCATGTCTTTGGATTGGGCGAGGAAAACGGTATCCAAAGAAAACAGCTGAAGCACAGGGAGAGGATGCAAACTCTGCGCACACAGGGTGGATATGGGATTTGAACCCCCAACCCTTTGAATGTGAGGCAAATGTGGAAACACTATTTATTTTTTTGTTTGTTTGTTTATTCATCTCAGTGTTATCAAAGAAGAAGAGACCCAGAGAAGACGTCAGTATAATTTCCCCATTTCTGTGTTTGAGAGGCCAATTTTTCTTCAAATTATTGATTGGAGATCGGTACAGATACTAATCCAAATGCAGAACTATCCTCACCATGGCTGAGTCCCTGTGTCCATTTCTCTCTGCTGAAAAAAATCCAGCTACAGCACCTTCTGCCAAAATACAGGCCAAGCTGGTAGACCATCTTTGCCAGCTGGATATTTTCCAGCACCCTAATTACTCGTTTACATTGGTTGATACATTTTTATTTTTAGATTTTCCTAATTGCCTTCCTGTACTTAAACAAAAAACAACTTCTCCATGATGTTGCATTAGTAGCAATAATTTAGAAATTACCAGCTTGACCAGCTCAGCCTGTGTTTTGTAGCCGGTAACTGGTAGCTAGCTTTTTCATGAGGGCAGATTCTCTGAAAGTTCTCGGATGTGGGGCATTGGCATAATTGTACCTCACAATATTTTTAGTGTCTCTGTATCATCTCAGAGAACTTGATGTCAGTAGCATATTGTTCAGTTGATAAGGCAAGTTAGATTTGCATTAATGCGTCTAAGCTGTTTGTAACCCAACAAATATGGGTATGCCCATGACATCACTTACCACCATGACATCACATTCCCGAGCTGCATTGAACTCTACTACAGGACTTTCCTACGATCCAAGAGGGTTTCAAGTAGAAATCAAAGAGGAATCAAAGAGGAATCAAAGAGTCCTTAACTATCCAAAAGAAAACCTCAATAACACCCTTTTCCTAAATGGGTTCTACTCAAAAACTGACATCTTACCAAGAGAAAATATATATAATCTAATTTATCTGGTGTTTCCTATAATAAGATAATTATTGGTGTAATCTTGTTCTATTGGTAGATCATTTTTGTCTCTTTCTAATAATAAATGCTTTTAATGAGCAAAAAATTACTGCAATAGAGCAAGACTATTTGAAACTTGAAAAGTCTAGAAATAGGTTTAACAATTTTATATTCGGTATATATAAGATATTTTCACTTGCTAAGATTGCTAAGAGGCCCACTGTTGAAGAAGAACTGTTAAGAATACAACGCAGATAGTTCTAAAAATGCATTGTTGTTTTCTTTGTCAAGTGTCTAATATTATAGACTAGCCATTTGGCGATAGGAATAAAAACAATTTGTGGTATCTGTATTTATTACCACATGCAGCCACATCATTCTGACTGGTGTAAAGGTGCTAAAAAACCTCAGATTTATGCCCTTTGTTTGTCTTGTTTTGAGTTGCAGAGATTGAAAAAAGAGTATATGCTGTGCAAAGTGTGTGTAGTATGTGTGTATGATATATCTCTGTATGTGCTTGACTAATGACCCACTAGCCACTCACACCATCTTAGACACCCTTAGACACCCACAGAGTGTTACTATTGCTATGCAAATGTAATGCTTACACCATGGCTAAACAAAAAATCAACTACGTATGAATAACTTGCTGTTGCTATTATGAATTATGTCCCATTTGTGGCATAAAACGATTACACATACACACAGGAAGACACTACATGAAGAACAGATAGGAAACAATTACCGATGGCTTTTTAAATTCATGATAATCATGATGTGTTTCTTCTTTAAAACCATACAAAATGTACAGTTCTGTCTTCCCTTAGTATTAGTATTGACTGGTCAATGTCTGCCCAGTTTACTTACTTTGTTTTAATTTATTTACTATTTAATTCTCATCCAAATACATTTTATTCGATTTTGTTCATGTTTATGACACCCGGTAACACACTGATGTCGTTTTACAGATGTATCAGTGACGCACAGCTTACTGTACATAAATTAGCCCCAATGCCCACACTCTCACTCGATATGACTGTCAGTGATAGGCTGGATGAATCAACAGTCTAGGCTAGAAAGAAATCAGCCACAGCCTCACTTCTACACACTATTCTCTTCATTTTTATTTATTAATGCAGGTGGTGTTCATTCTATTGCTTCCACAAAAGTAAAAAATAAATAAACTTTCAGTCATTTTTAACAGCAAATAAGACAATGTGGAGGCTAAAACATAGCTTTGTTTTTATATATTTTTTTTCTTTGAAATATAGGGAGAGCTTAGGCCTGCTAGCCCATTTGTGCTCACATATACACCACTGACTCAACACTGAGTCACCATGCATTGTCTCTCTCTCTCTCTCTCTCTCACACACACACACACACACACACACACACACACACACACACACACACACACACACACACACACACACACATGAGTAGCATTCCCTTACAAAACATAGTCAGACTCACCACTAAAGTGTCAGAAGCATAATTGATATGTTTTTGTTCTTGGTGTTCTTTTAGTGATTACACTATGCTTTTAACACCGCATGCATTTCACCGGATGACTCCCTGGGGTCTGCGCCTGAGAGCACCAGTGTGTCAGATTTGGAGCACTACTTACTTACCACTTGACTAGAAGGCACGACTCCTGTACAATGTCTTCAGCAGTTAATCATACCGCCTTTCTGCCACTGATTTCAGGCTACCAGTGGAGGGTTGACGATGATCAGATTGGTTGGTTGACTCAGAAAATGCATCCGGCATTTGAGAAATGATTCAGCCTCCAAACAGTCTGGTCTCAAAGGCAGTCACATTGCAGCTTGGATTCTCTTTTTCTCTTCTATTCTCTCTATCTCTCATTATCTCTCTGATTTAATTAGTGGACTCATAAAGCTAGAGGTAGTTAGCTCTATGTCATTTCTGTAAGAATATATATATATAGGGTTATATATATATATATATATATATATATATATATATATATATATATATATATATATATATATATATATATATATATATATTTTTTATTTATTTTTTTTTGCCATAAACAATTTGTTGTTGTTGTTGTTGTTGTTATCCGGTCAGTCAGGTCCGACTCTCGGCGATTCTATAGGCCATCTCTCGCCATGCTTTCAGGTCCCGGACTTTCCCCTTCAGCTGCTCTATGCCCAAGCCAGTGTCCGTTTTGATGGCATCGAGCCACCACATTGTACCAGAGTACCACCATGCTAATAAGGTGAAGCCTGCGGACTGTATTCTTTAGTTAAGCTCTATACTTGTGTGTCTTTTACCTTCTTTAACTTCTTATTCTAAACTATTTTGACTATTCTGAACTCATACAGCTTCTAAAGAGAAGAAGGTTATGTAAAAAATGTACACATGTAGATGAGTCAGTGGTACATGCATCAGCTCATCAGTACTTTAGTCACAATGACAGCAATTGTTAATTTTCTCCCACACTGTAGAACTAAAGCAATAGGCTTGGCTGGACTGAACCAGGTCAGGTGTTTTAGCATTCATTCGTTGTCTCCCGGGTGCACGTATGTGACAGGTGTAAACCACATAAACGTGTCATCTTCCCTGCCTGGCACTTGTTCAGATCGAGCTCAAGGCTGTGATTGCACCTGGGCCAAATCAATATCAGTCAGGAGGAAAGCATCACTGGCTCCCCAAATGATCAATTCCTCCCTCCTTTCTATCTCTCTCTCTCTCTCTCTTTCTCTCTCTCTCTCTCTCTCTCAGCGTAAAAGAGAGGGTCAGGGAATAGAGGAATGAGAGATAGAGCTCTTTGGGTCATCCGGCAATATAGGAATCCTGTTAACCCCCTGCTAGTTTTTCGATACTGGTTTCCAATCCTCCTCCGCTCAATAACCCCTCAGACTTGGTCTACTCTATTCTGCTGTGTTTGGAGCTGGACTGGAAGAACCTATGTTGAGAATTGAGGTTTTGATCCTCTCACTTCCGATGTAGCTTAATAAACCATCTCAGCAATGGTCATGCTGTTTTAAGCAAAGGTGGCTGGTACAACTGGGCTAGCAGGGCTTTCAGCATTTTCAAAACATTTTCAACATCAATAAAATATTTTAGTTTTGGCCATTTACATCATATTATTTGCTGTCAACAAATGACGAGGTGTTTTTTTTTTCTTTTCTTTTTTTTCTTTCTTTTTCTGATTACACAGAACAAACCACCCCTAGATTTGATTTCTATTTGTAAGACATCGACAGCAGTGATAAGACCGTCACAGGTGTAATGAACATGAACAAGGTGGATTATTTACTCTATCATCCTGTTTTCCACAAAATTCTTTTAAAAGAAACTATGAGTAGATAGACTAAGGACACATTGTCCAATAAAAGTACAGTTTGCACAAAAGGACAAATGGCTTAGATTAGTGGATTTTGGTTTGAATGAAATGGTGACTTTTAAACATTTAAGTTTACAGTGTAGTGTTGTACACAGTAGAGCATTACAAACTTGAAACATATATATAAAAAAGCTGCTTATCTGTCTTTAAGTGTGTTTCTATGTATAACCATTCTTATGAGACCTGTTGATATAATGTATTGCTCAACCCTAATAGTTTCACTGTCAAGTTAATGTTAGATTTTAGATTTGATCCACCTCAAGAATATTTCTGCAGTTTACTGTGATCAGTATACCACTAGAAATATACAAAATGTATGCTACTTTTGACTCCGAATCTGTGGCAGGGGATCTGTGAAAATCCCAGAAAGGTTTTCAGGGATTTTCAGTGTAAAAAAAAAAATGAGTAATTGCAGATTTTAAAATCGTAAAACTATTTAAATTCCAGGAACAATGATTAATGCTATTTACTCCACTGTACATGTACATTATTTCCCTGTATTTTTGAGACGTTTACTGCATTGGTTACACACTATTAATTTAAAGGCATCTCTCTCTTCGACTGAGGGATATAACATATGAATCTGCTGATCCGGTAACAGAGCCGGGCTGTTAGCTGCTCAAATATGTGTAGCTTGAGTTTTGATTATGGCATATGGAGACCTTGCTTTCGTGTGGCTTCAGTGTTTTGTGATAGAGGACAAGATTTGGTTTGTGCAAAGATAGAGGTGTTTATTAAACAAATGAAACAAGTAAATCCTCTTTACAAGTAAATGTCCTCTTTAGAACTCCTAAATTACTAGTCTATCTGGAATTTAGTTTCACTCATTACTCAGACAAACTAAATTATGTTTCTTTCATGCAATATTGGTTCAATTCAATTCAATTCAATTTTATTTGTATAGCGCTTTTTACAATAGTCATTGTCTCAAAGCAGCTTTACAGAAATAAAAAACAGGTATAAACAGTCAGAAACATCTAAAGAGAGACAAACAGGAACAGATAAACAGAGACAAACAGGTAGAAAACAAATGGAATTTATCCCAACTGAGCAAGCCACTGAGTGGCGACGGCGGCAAGGAAAAACTCCCTAAGATGTTTTTTGAGGAAGAAACCTTGAGAGGAACCCGACTCAGAAGGGAAACCCATCCTCATCTGGGTAACACAGATAATATGAAAGTAACACAGATAATCTGAAAAATGAGAAGTATGGCCTTAGGAGCAGCCGTAGTCCCAGCAGAAGATTTGGGCTCATCCAGAGGCAGAGGGGATCTGGATCTCCAATATCTCCATAAATTTGTGTGGGGCTCGGCAAAAAGAGAGAGAGAGGGAGAAAACGATTAGGACTGTGAATTGGTGAGATAGAATCTAGTCAGGGTAAGCTTGAGTAAACAAGTACGTTTTAAGCCTAGATTTAAACACTGAGACTGTGTCTGAGTCCCGAACACTAATAGGAAGACTGTTCCATAACTGTGGGGCTCTATAAGCGAAGGCTCTTCCCCCTGCTGTAGACTTCACTATTCTAGGTAATATCAAATAGCCTGCATCTTTTGATCTGAGTAGGCGTGGCGGATCATATAAAACCAGAAGGTCGCTTAGATATTGTGCGCAAGACCGTGTAGTGCTTTATAGGTTAATAGAAGTATTTTAAACTTAATGCGAAATTTTACAGGGAGCCAATGCAGTGTGGATAAGATCGGGGTGATATGGTCGTATCTTCTAGTTCTAGTAAGGACTCTAGCAGCTGCATTCTGGACTAACTGGAGTTTATTTATATTCTTACTGGAACATCCAGACAGTAAGGCATTACAGTAATCTAATCTAGAGGTGACGAATGCATGAACCAGTATTTCTGCATCATGTAGTGACAGTATGTTTCTTATCTTAGAAATATTTCTGAGATGAAAGAACGCTATCCTAGTAATATTATCTACATGAGCATCAAATGATAGACTGGAGTCAATAATCACTCCGAGGTCTTTAACTGCTGTACATGATGAAACAGAAAGTCCATCCAGAGTTACTGTGTAGTCAGGAAGATTACTTCTAGCTACACGTGGGCCTAATAAAAGTATTTCTGTTTTATCAGAATTAAGTAAAAGGAAGTTAGTTAACATCCAATGTCTAATGTCCTTTACACAATCCTCAACTTTACTAAGCTTCTGTCTGTCCTCTGGCTTCGCTGACACATACAGCTGTGTATCATCAGCATAACAGTGGAAGCTAATTCCATGTTTACGAATAATTTGTCCTAGGGGTAACATATATAAAGTAAAAAGCAGTGGGCCTAAAACAGAACCCTGGGGAACTCCAAAAGTAACCTCAGTACGCATGGAGAAATCACCATTTATATCTACGAACTGATAACGATCGGTCAGATAAGACCTGAGCCAGGAGAGGATATTTGGTATATTTTGAAACACTTTTTTGCGGATATCTCAAATATCTCAAAATATTTGACAGCCGGGATGATGGAGCAGAACCACATTTAGACTGACAGGTAAGCACCTAACAGATCATAAAGAAATATTCCATATGTTAGATATAGATGCTGATGTCATAGTATGAAGTTTAATGAAAAATGAACAAGCGTAATAAAAGTTTTGCATTTATTTAATTTGGAAAGCAAAAACATAACCATATGGTGGCACAGCATGTAGTGTTGATGCCTCACAGCTCCAGGATCGGATCCTGTGCTCCACTTACTGTCTGTTTGGAGTTGCGTATTTTCTCCAAGTGGATTTCTTGTACTCTAGTTTTGTTTTACCTCTCAAAATTATCTCTAAACTGTGAAGGTGTGAAAGAGGGTGTGAAGGTCTCTGATGCCCCTCCATGACTAGGATAAAGCAGTTACTGGCAATAGATAAGATGTCAAAAGATAAGACAAGAAAATTGATCGTGAATGAAATGTTGTGCCAACTTGCTCAAGACAATACGAACAACCCGAGACATCTGCGATTCAATGGAAAATAAGACTAACTCATGGCTTCTACTGGACACTACAATGTATTTAAACATATCTTGTAGCTCATGCTATGTTCATCTTTAAAGATATTCTTCATTACTAGAGTTCTTTATTGTACCAAAGCTAAAAAAGCTCTTCTCAGGAAGGAACCCAAAACTAGACTTTAAAATTGTTTTAGGCAAAACCCAATGTTGACCATAAAGCTATTTTCATATTTTATCTCCACTGCATGTTCTCATTATTCATTCCGCCCATGTGTTCAAACCCTCCTTGCTCTGTTGTAATGTTCTCCTGTGGGTTGTCTGTGCAGAACGTAGATGCACTCAAGCAGGCAGCAGGTGTGTGCTGGAAAACTGAGCGTGTAAATCCAGGGCATATTTAAACACTATGGAAGCAGTGTTGCAGGATGGGAGGGCATTTTATTGACAAAACCAATATGCCCTCTCTATTACACACATACATCCTGAGCAGATCTCTGACTAGGAGGAAAAACAGGGATATGTTTTCTTGGCTTATTCAGTTAAATGTGTTAATTTTCTTGGTTCTACACACAGTATCTAATCACATCGGTACTGCTGTGGATTGTTTCGCTCAATGTGATCTGCAGATATTATATACAGAATATACAGTATATATATTATATACAGAAATAGATTCAACTTAATCTTATATTTAGTTTATGGTAATCGTATTATAAGAAATACTAGATAAATATGACTATATTATATAAGATATTTTTACTTGATAAGATGTCTTTTTAGCAGTGTACATTATTTAATATTAATTCATTATTTATGATTTTGTGAGGAAAACTGAAGAATTATAGTATGCACATGTGGGAGGTCAATTACTATCAAAATGCTGTGAATAATGACAGAATTGTTTGCTTTTTTAAACTTTTTTATAAGTAAAATCTAGTTTCTATGATTTTAATGTTCAAATGTGCAAAATTTGTATCATTAAATGGCTGAAATTTGTTACTAAGACTAATAAAAACATGACAAACAGTACACATGTCCTTAGTTACCCAGTCAAGATGGTTTAAGAAGAAAGAACAGTTTAGCATACTGTATGTTTGCATTTTTTCAAAATGAAAGTAACATGGTAAGTAACCTGGTTTTACTATTAAATTAGCTTTTAATATTTTTATTTTACATGTCCTTGAATATCTGAGGCATGAATACAAATGCAAAAGGAATGTACAAACTGCTGTGAGATAGGGCTCCAGCTTATCTACAAACATGAAGCAAAGTAGAGATTGTGAGCTGAGGCTGGATGTGACAGTGGTGGGAAGTTCATAGAGAAACAAAATAAAGGAAATATAGGAGCATGAGTTGGAGTGGGAGTAAGGAGGATTGAGCTTTAAAAGAGTTATATATTGATGTTCTTCAAATAATCCTTTCCAATTTTGCATCACATTTCCTGATTTAAGTGGAACAAAACTCTACACTTAAAAAAAGGGTTCCTCAAGGCTTCTGTAGATAGATGCTTAGTTATTTGCATCCTCAAGGCATTTTACGCTGAACTCTCTCTGATTGGAAAGCACTCACGTGTAAGGTTTTATACAGATCCTTTCCTTTCCACTCTGGAAAGCCAGAAGCCATAAGATTTCTAGATTTCTAGATTTCGAACTTCGCTAACCAAGGTTTTGTTGATGCTATATTTTCAATATCAAATAAACAAATAAATAAATAATACCATGACCTGATTTATATATATATATATATATATATATATATATATATATATATATATATATATATATATATATATATATTTTAATTTACTTCAGTACTTATTTTATGTTCATAGTGTTATATAAAGGAAGACTACTTGCATATTAAAATTCTAACCTAGTAACTGTTCAGAGATAAGTGTGTATTCAATATCAATAAATTAGGTGTATCAAACAATCCTAAAAAAAAAAGAAGAATTATATCTTACCATGGTTGTGAGGTGAAAATGAGGATCCACTCATTTTGAATCATCTGGCGCACTTGAGCATGTTCAGAGTAAAAATATAATTTGGATTACTTATGAAACGGGACAAATTACACAATGTCTATGTTTGAAGTATTCTACTTTCAAGGAAACACCTGGGGACCTGTTTTTTGGGGAGCCTTATAGTAGGTACCTTAATGCTTATGGGACCCCTCAATTTGAACATTGCATAAGACCCCACACAGACAAGATGAATATCTAATATGAATATCTTTTTTTTTAATCAATATGTACGTTGTCACTGCAAAATTCTTTGTTGTTTCATATTTTATTTATAAAAAAAATAATAATATGGAAAATAGGAAAAATGGCTAAATGTAAAATTGAGTATGAAGATCTGACACTAAAAACGAAAATACTAATCACTAAAATGATTCTTGGGATAGTTAAGGGGCCTTATGTTTTTTTGTTTTTAATGAGTTTTACTTTGAATCATCTCTGACAGGGGATGCCGTTGTTGTAGGGTTCTACAAAAAATCTTTAAGTGTTTCCACACTGAGACAAACTGAACCCTTAACCATTTAATGCATACCTTCGGTCACTGGTGAACCATGACCTCATTTCCCCCCTCCACCTTGTCTATTATTTTAATTATTTATTTATTTTCATATAGATCCCCACCTCTCTAGTATTCATTAAGCTTTGTGTTATGAACAAATTATCAAATACCAAAAGCACAACACTATAAGAATTCATTTGCAATTGATTTGTTTGTGATCAATATTCTGCAATATTTAGTTAAATAAGTATTTACTTCATTCTAATGCTTCTCCAAATATCTATAATAAATAACTATAGGAAAAAATATCCTTTAAAGGTTCTTTGGATAGTTAAAGACATCGCTTCTTTAAAGGGTTCTTCATGGAATTATTTCTGATAGGGAGGGTTCTAGAGAGAACCTTTAAAGGTTCCCTTCAGTGGAACAATCAGTGTCGAGTTAATCTTTTTTTTCTGTTTGTGCTCATCATCGAAAAACGAAGGAAAATATGGCAAAACGGATGCTTTGGTAAAAATTGCCACTGTTGATAGCTGTTTAAGTAAAACATTACAATTGGTTAGAGACTGCTGGGACGTCATGGGCGCTGATTCTGAGCATAGTGAGAAGGCAAAGTCTCTCTCTCTCTCTCTCTCACACACACACACACACACATATAGACCTTCACTTGGATACACAATTGGGGTGGAAGTAGGGGAGAGAAGGGAGGGGTATATAGAAGAAAAATGAAGACAGAAGAACGAAATTCTTTTCCAGTCTGTATCTCTCCATGATGCTCTCTTTAGGGCTGACTCATTCTCTCCCTCTCTGTTTAGCTCTCTCTCTCTCTTTCTCTGTAAAGCAGGGTAGGATTGCACGTATGCTATCCCTCCCCCTCTCTCATCTCTCTCTCTCTCTTTTTTTTTTCTCTCTCTCTCTCTCACTCTCTCTCTCTCTCTCTCTCTCTCTCTCTCTGTGGTGCTGCTATTGTCTGAGCAGGCTCTCCTGTGTTGGTTATACAGCACAGCTCTGTGCTCAGTGTTGATGGTTTAGATCCAGCTTTGACGCCACTCAGCTTGAGTGGGACTCCTGAACGTTAAATCTCTCAGGAGCTTTAGAGGAGAGCAGGCAGTGCCATCTGTCAAGGTTTCTATCTTTTTTTTTTTGTATTATTCTTTCTCCGAGCTGTAATCTTTTCTTCTCTGCAGTTTGACTCGTATCCTAAACTGAAAGATGGTCCAGTCTTTTGTGCGATCCCATGTTTAAGTTTTAACTGAAGGAGGACGCAAGTTCTGAGAGAAGAACGGGAAATTTTATATATATATATATATTTATTTTTTTTATAAAATGTTTTTCTCTCAGAACAAAATGACATTTGCTCTAGCCAACTGAGAACAAGTCATTTTCTTCTCGTAAGTGACTCTTCATCTCAGATCGACACTGGATCCTGGTAATGCTTTTATTGATGTGATCGGGTCAGCGCCAGGTCTAACTGTGAATCCCCAGGTCTCCGAAACCCCGTGCTCCCCCAAACGCAACAGAAGACCCGGATTACTCCAGACCATGAAGAAAATCTGGTCCAAGAAACGCTTCCAGGTCAGTCCTTCATGCCTCTTCCTTTAAACTTCCTCTCTTATCTATTTGACTTAGAAGTTTTTTGATGTCACAGCTTAACCTATATGTGCTATGTTTGTCATTCGGTGTGTGTGATCTTTGCCCTAGTTTTAGCTCCCTTTATGGGGATACACTACAATACGGTGTGACTGATGAGCCCCACCCTTCATCTGTAAACAAAGTGACAGTGCATGCATGATCGCATACCAATGAAAAGCAATTCACTATTTTTCTTTTGCATGATGGACAGGGGGTAATGAGAGCTTGTCTTGCACATGTCCTGTTCTATGGAGGTGCTTTTGAGTAATAAAAATGGTTGGGTTCAACCATTCAATCTACTAACAGCAAGCAGAAAAATAATCAGTTAATTATGCAAAATTGCGGAATTATACTTATTCCAGGTTTGTTTGTTTTTTTTGTTTTTTTGCTTATGTATACACTACAAATGATATAAGTGTTGGATATTTATAAGGCTCTGCATTTTTAAGGGCCACAGAAAGGGAGTAACATATGGCAAATCAGCATGTAGGTTATTACAGGTCAAAGAGTAATAAAGCAAAATTGCATGTAACAGCAATCTCATTATCCCTTATGGTGCAGATTGTTTTTTGTTTGTTTGTTTGTTGTTTATTTAGATTTTCCATTTGAATCAACCAGCTAGAATGCACAATACATTATTCATAAGAAATCATTTATTTTACTAAGAAAGCGTGGATTAATAATAGTCATCTAACCTTATTTTAGTGATCACATGCAATATTTCGTAGCTGTACCTGGGCCTAGTGCAGCATCAATGCTGTACGATCAATCAGTAATTCTTTTGTTCTGTTATCCATGAAAGATCCATGAAGGCACTATTCTCTATGCTCTAGTGTTTGATCAATATTACAAAGAGGGGAAAAAACGGTGTCCATGCCACCCTACAAGTCAGGAAACATAACACGCAGAAACAAAGATAAAAAGGATAGACAGCAAACCAAAACACTTCATCACATCTTCAGGCAAATATAAAAAGCAGGATATTTCCACACTTTCGTCTCTTCAGAACACACCGACATTTCACAGATGAGATGTGCAAACGTGATGTGTTCCCTTTTTCCTCGGCTCTCAGGGCTAATGGAAATCAGTGGGAAAGCGGATGTGATGGACAGAGAAGGGCAGAGCAGGAAATATGGGGTAGGTGAAAAGGAGAGATAATTGGATCTTTAGTCTGCAGACGGAGGCAGACAGGTGGAGAAAGGATGAGATTAAGAGACGGGGGTTGCAAAGACACCACTGTTACTATATGTTCCAGCTTTTGTAAAAGCGAACATTAATAGCACTTATTCTTCACTTCACATTTGATAGTGTTAATAATGACTGGAACATGATTAAGCCCAGTCATGAAAATTACCTGTCGATGTATAGACATGATAGTGTTTTTACTATTATAGAAACACTGATTGCATTAAATGCACGATTAAAAAAAAAAAATAAGTATCAGATTTTGACAATTTCTTTTAAAGATGTGTGTAAACAGCATACTGGGATATTTTAAATTGGATTAAAGCTCCCCAGACAAAAAACAAAACAAAACAAATTTTAGCCCAAATATCAGGTTTTTCAGTGCATGTAATCTGATAACTATCATTATTCTACAGATTGTGTACAAATAATACCAGATAGTGAACAGCTGCCCCAAATGCCATGAAGAGCCTTATGAGAAAACTGAAACCATAAAAAAGCTTCGATACATGTTTACCATTTATATATATATATAATAAATTGTGGCAGAAACTATCGGTTATAATTCAAACTATTCCTTAATTGCTGGGTTTATTTGCGGGTTGCATATGCGGTTGCAAAGAGGTACATATGTCATGTGGTTATAAAGAAATCCAGTTATTGTCTGACTAATATATTGTAGCCCCAGAATTTTTCCATTATTAAATTACCAATAATCATAACTCAAAATTACCGAGAAGTAAAGATAAACACCTGAATTATTGCCAAAATCAGATATTCTACACAGAAACTGTAAGGATCCAGATATAAACCTATTCACTGATAACCAGTATTTGATCCAGTATTCTTTTCTGATGAAAGACAAACTGTCACCATTGGTCCAAACAATTTAGGTGAAAAATAATCATGTCAATGAACTAGATTTTCTCCCCCTCTGATTTAACCGAAATGTACATATTTGGCTTGATACGCTGTTAATAAACCTACTGGCATAATCAAACCCAGTAAGAGATCCATAAAGAACAACAGTGTGTGATAACTGTAAGGAGAGGGTGTGATATGAGTCTGGCCTCCATTGCTAACTTCAGCTGCTGACTCGAGATCAACCACAATGAGCAAGCACCCTGGGTGACTGCGGGGGACGTGCACTCCAAAGTGTTAAGTGACTCATTTACCACATGGCAGCTGTGTGTGTGATGAAAGTGGGCTGGACAAGAATGAAAAGGCTTACAGGACTCACAAAGCCGAATTTAAACGAGGCATCACATGCTCGAGACTAAGAGCGATTTATGCACTGGTAATATGAATATACACCTGTAATGATATTTTTAACAACTGACCAGAGACCAAATTTTCCAGCTCTTCTGTTCACTGTGATTTTTGTTTAGACAAAGCTCTGGTATATTTTGGAGCTCTTCAAGGTGCTGGCTGTAGTTAAATAAAATAAATAAAAAACAGTTATCTTTGATTTTTGGAGGAAGTATCATTAATATGCAAACGTCAGTAAATATAATGTTGAGAAGTAGAGATGCATCAATACCATTGATACCTGTCATTTGGTACTAATACTGACACCAAAATGAGCAACCTTCTAAGTATTAAGGAATCAAGGATGTCATTGAACTTTCTATTTAGCTCTATTTATTTTCCCCAGTCTATTTATGTGTCTATGCACATACTATACTAGGCTCATTCCTTATAAATTCTTTATAAATGAATTACATTAGCTAGCTTGGTAGATCGTGATTCTGTACAGCTTTAAGTAAAGTACACTTTATTGTCATCAATGCGCCCAATGCGAACGATCATTTATGATCATCAATAGCAACATACTAGGCAAGACGGTTCTTTTCACTCACCCAGCATTATCTGTAGACCGAGTTAACATTTGCTGCAGTATTTCCTTGCTGCCATGTGCTGCTACTAATGAATTCCTAGTGCTGAGTTTTGTTTGAGGAGTTTTACCAGGTTACTTGTATTGTAGGAAGATGCTGTAGATCCTTCTCTTGATGTTTCATAGAGAACAGTTCACAGTTTGCTTTGCTTTGATTGGTGTCATTAATCGTAGAATACGTGCTTGTCAGTTCATGTTGTCTCTACATTGGCACCGCGATGTACACTAGAATTACATCAAACAGTTTCACATTAGGACAGATGTTGGTATCAGAGCAATTTTTCCAAGTATGAGTTTGAGTAAATGAGCATGATAGCAGATGGATACCTGATACTAATATTGATGTCAATAACGATGCATCCATATTGAGAAGCCATCCACAAGCTCAGCTCTGCAGAAAATGCGTTATTCATTTGTTCAACTAGATTCAATGCGATTAAAAAGAATGACTTTTTTTAATGTAAGTCAAAATGTAATTCATTGTCATAATGTATATTGCATAATGAAATAAGTTAGAAAGCCCTTCATTGCTACGTAACCCACTGAAAATTACAACGACGTTTATTTAAGTGTAGACAAGTGTGAACAAATGCACAACTTACAACCCCAATGTAGAAACCTAAACAGGATTGAAAAAAAAAAAACACCAACAACAACAACTGGCACAGTAGTGCAAATAGTCCAAGTAACAGAATATACTCTGCAATCAGCTAAATAATTGAATTAGAAACACACCATTTTGTTTTAAAGTTCGATATGCCTGCCATCACACGGTCCACTGACTTACCAACTAAACCCCAAAGCTAATTTTCTTTTGTTTATTTCTTTCGACCACAGCCTCGACTTTACATCCTCGTCTTGTTAGTTCTATTCAGATTTTCTTCCCAATTATGCCAGCTCAATAGTTTATTGCACTTTCTGGGCTGTATTTCTACAGTAGATAATGAGCCCAAACTGTCCTTTTTCACATTCATTTCCCTAGTGCATCCTAATACTCAGTGACTGACTGTCAACACCATATAGTGGACATGGCCTGTTTACTCATATCTGACTCAGAAAGGCGAACGTGGCTGTGTTCTTCGAGGCACAGATGGCAGGCTGGAGAGCCTCGCTGGGCAGCCAGCTCTTGGCTAGCTGATCCTATCTGTCTTTGGCGGTGTTCACTAGATGGGTGTTAGTTTGGAAAATGTAACAGGAGCTAGTTGTTCTCTGTTAGATGGGGATTTCAGAACGTCTTGCGACAAAGGGACAATATCAGAAAAACATGAATCAGAGATACAATGCTGACATCATACAAACTCTCACACATTACCACCGACATATTATTACACAGAGGCATGATGACGTTTCCCAGTTACGTTTCCAAAGAGCAAATGATTATCATTCATAACTATCTGAGTCTCATAATGCTGTTTGATGTGAATTGACTCGATTATTTTTGAATGAAGAATAACTGAGTAACTTTTTTGCTCAGTATTTATTATTGACAAATATGATTACTTGGGCTTTTGCTTTAAAGTTTACTCTAACAAACTCCACAAATTATGATTGCTTAGATTATTCCACATACACATTAACTCACATACATTAGAGCTTATCAAATATAAACAATCTACAAACATAGCATCTACATGCTAACAAATACAGATGCAAGAAAAAATCCAGCCTGGTCATCTGAAAATCGTGCTTCTTTCTGAATATTTCACTTTACGATCTGAGTCACCATCATTTGCCATTTGCACACTATGTGGCATGTCATTATTTGTTCACAGATTGGACTAATTGAGGCACCAGAAGAATGTCTCTCGTGTATTATGCATGCTACTTGCTCTCTCGAGTGCTACTTGGCTTTTCAATCTCATAAAGATGCTAAACATGGGAAATAATGAAAAAATACCTTGCAATATATTTCTATGAATCCCACTCTGTTCATTAATTATTCACAGATTTTTAAAGGCTTATAAATGCCCATCCATATAGATTGGATCTCGTATCCACCTATAACACCAAACATTCTGCCACATATCAGGATGTGACGGAGAAGGAATATTCTAAAGGTGTCAGGACTCCCCCCCAAAAAAACACATGACAAACTCTTATTTCTGTCTGTGTTTAATGTATGACTCCTGATTTTAAGCTTTCCTTCCTTTCTTTCTTCTCCTAATGCCCTCTAGCACTGCCGCTCCATCCATAAGCCTCTGCCACTGTGACAGATACCATCCTTAACTAATGCTATTAGTTAACCTTATTCTTGGGAGAAGGGCAGAAATCTCGGATGCCAAAGACATTGCGAGTGCATCTCTTTCACCATGGCTAATGAATTGGGAGTGACAGGAGGCATGCCGATCCCAGCCTCTGTATCCCCTGCCTTAGCCACAACCTCCGTATCACCTTATTTATTGCCTTAAATTGGTATTAGGCAGGAGAATTGCAGAGGCAGGTTACACAATACATTACAATAATAAAAAAAAGAATGATATGCCACATATCTGATGTAGCCAGACAAGGTTAAAAAAAAAACAAAAAAACAATCTTTTTAACAATTTAGGATCCTGTTAGTGCACCCATTACACTACACTCTAATAAAAATATATAATAACTGATCCAGCACCATGAATATTACCGTTCCTTCTCCCTGAGGTGATACCATCAGGTATATACCTTTTGTACCTTTCATTTGTATCTTTTACTCAGAAAGATCCATGTAGTATATCTGTATAGCATTTTGTCTCTCAGTATGGTCCATTTATGTATCTCAAATTATTTTAAACATACACTGTATCCACATTTCTTAGACAAAGATGCATATTAAAAGTACAGAATGTGTACTCTTGAAGGTACCACCCCAGCAACAAGAAAGTGTGGATTCTTAATAGTTTAGCACAATTATTTCTGAAAGTGTACCATTCTCTATCTTCTCCATCCTTCTTAATTGCAATATGGATGTTTAAGGATGTTTAGACAGAGCATAGATATTTTAAGAGACACTGTAGGTGTAGCTGGTCCAAAAATCAACCCAATTTATGAGCCTCTTGGTCACCAACTGCCCCAATTTCACATTTAAATCTAGGCTAATAGGACAATGACAGACCCACAACAAAGTAAAAGCCATGCTTAAAATGGTGGCCGCTTGAGCTCTATTTTTCTTCTAACAATTTTGCTTCAAACCTTCAGCGCCTTGCAGAAGTATTTACCACCCTTAAACTTTTCGATGTTTAGGAGCGTTGCAACCTGGAACTTAAACTGACTTGGTCATGAATCTACACAAAACACTGATAAAATTTAAGTTGGTAGGGAAAAAATGATCTAGTTTGGAAAATTATTTACAAATGAAAGAAGCAAAAGTTGTGGTTGCGTAAGGATTCAACCCTTTGGTGTAAAACTCCTAAAATAGTTCTGTTCCCAAGTTGATATCCGAAGTCACATAATTAGATGAATGGAGCTAAATTGTGTGCAATTAAATTGTTTCATGATCTCAATATACACAGTGCACCTGTTCCTAGAGAACCTACCTCAACAAACAGCATCATGAAGATTAACAAGTCTGGAACAAAGTTCTGAAAAATCAATCAGAGGTGTTCACTTAATGTTTCATGGAGAACTATTAAGTCTATTATTGTGTAATTTAATCTAAAATATTCAATCCAGGTTGTAACACTACAAATGTAGATAAGTTCAAGGGTGGTGAACACTTACGCAAGGCACTGTAGTTGTCCTGACACTTCTTCTGTTTATTTGTGCATGTGTTTGTTTTTTCAATCATCTGATTTGTAATAGATTTGCTTAAACATTTTGATCTCCCTCGTGTTGAACTGTGTTCACTGAAATGCTTTTTTCTCTCTCTTTTTATTTCAGAAAACTGGACACTCAAACCGAACATTTGGGCGGTTTACCCATGGTGTGTTTGGTTTTATAGATAACAGGTTATTACAAAAAGAGATTTTACAATCACATCATGGAGTCTGTCTGTGATCGTAGAGTCTGGTCTGTGCTTGAGATTGAGGATGCATTTTAGCTAGAAGTATTAAATGCTGTCCATAAAAATACACACAAGGACCTTGAGTGGTCTTACACAACATTTAAAGCACCAATTGAAATTGTGCACATTTGTATCTTTTTCCCCCCGCATAAATAAATAAATACATAAATAAATAAATAAATACATACATACATACATAAATACATACATAGGTTCCCGGTGGAGCTCATGAAGAGCTTGATAGTTAGCTGATCTGATTTAATAGGATTGGGGATGAAAAAGAGAAACATTCTAGGCTGTCTTTTTGCTCTAGTGCACATCTAAGATCATGCTCAAAGTCTACTTATAATGACATTCACTCCAGAATATTATCATATGTATTTGCCATGTTTTTAATAAGGTGTGATAAACGACAGAACAAAATAAAAAACCCACAAATCTGAATTCAACATCAAGCCAGCCTCTATTCTTATACTTTAGTTGGCACCTGAACGAATATTTAATAGCGCTACTTGCATCTTATTGTGCCACTGCTGGAAAGCCTCTACTTAACCATGTATTATTAACCATGTAATACAGATACACAGCAGATAATGATATAATTCAGTATAATGTATTCTCTCCATCAAAATGAGCTTCACCATGTATAGTTTCTCCAGCAAGCATCCTTCATCTTATTGCTGACCATGTTTGTGTTATTTTATGAAATGTCATAGTATATGATTGATATTTTATGTGTTTTTAATAAATCTGTTTTTGGTTGGATTGAATTATCATTTTTCATTTGTGTTGTGCTTGATGTTATGGGGATGGGATTATTATGTTGGTGCCTGTTTCATTGCATTTGCGGTGTGGTGTGTGTGTGTGTGTGTGTGTGTGTGTGTTTGAGAGGGAGAGAGAGAGAGCGAGACAGAGAGAGAGAGAGAGAGAAAGAAAGGGCAGTCATGCACTAGAGAAAAATCTGTCAGAGAGAGTTCTGATTAAGTGAGAGCTGACAATACCTCAATTTAGCCGACACATCCTAGGCCAAATGAATAATGAATACTGAATCATTTTGCACAATGACTTGCATTTTATCTACTCCGTTAGAGAGAAACGAGGCATTCATTTTCACAATGAAAACTAAATCATTGCTCTGATTAACAGCCTAATTAATTTTACAATGTTTTTTTTTTTTGTTTTGTTTTTTTTTACCAATGACCTTAACAACACTTAACCTAAAGTGTACATTCGTTCAGACATGAACTGTCTCATCATAAATCAGATTTTTAAGTGGATATGCTGTAGCATCTATCCGTTACAAGCAAATATGTGTAAAGGAAGACTGGAATGTTGAATGATGAATGTGTCAGTTTTTTGGTGCTGGGATATGTCTGAACAATCAGCCTTGGACAACTATGCAACATCCATACTTCCCATTGGGTGTTTATAAAAAAAAAAAAAAAAAAAGAAAGAAAAGAAAACTAGCCTCCATTGAAATATAGGCAAAAATATATATGTTTAATATAGTTCTGATGCAAACCTATATGTGTCAGCATAAAAGCTATCAGTGACAGTGTTGTTAGGAAATTCATGCATGCTCAGCATTTTTTTTTTTTTTTTAAACCAGGGATTGGGAGTGTGTGTGTGACTGATTCACTGGGGGTGGGACTGGTTTCTATAGTAACAGTGCATTCCTGTTTTCCTCTCCCCTCTGCCACTATGGAAGCGAAGTATTTCGCTCATGCAGGAAACAGAGTTATGGTAAAGCCTTTTTCTCACTTTTGCACCTTTTTAAACCTTCTAGCCCAGTTTAGGTCTTTGTCAGCCATTTAAATTCATCCTCGGCTTTCCTTCACTTGGTTCCTAGTGAGGTTCTGTTATTTTTTCTTTTGTACACATTTATAATTTGCTGAATATACAGCAGAACCAGACAATGTACAGATTATATATATATATATATATATATATATATATATATATATATATATATAGAGAGAGAGAGAGAGAGAGAGAGAGAGAGAGAGACTGAAAATACCAGGATATGAAATGCTCAGGTCAGCCCAACTGACACCAACAACCAAGCCATAGTTAATGTTACAGAGATTAGACTTTTCCCCACTCTGATGTTGTCATTCTGAGACTCCTGTAGTTATGAATGATAATCATTAACTGACGCTCTTGACCTGTATCTGCATGATTTTATGCACTGTGCTGCTGCCACATGATTGGCTGACTGTATAACTGCATAAATGAGCTCCTAATAAAGTGGACAGCGAATGTATATTTCTAGTTAGAAATAAAAGCTGTGCATTGTCTGGTTCTCCTGTACGTTTTATTTAGTTATTTATTTTTTTGAAAAACTTGGACACAATACATTCCTGGAAGATCGAAATCTCACATAGAAACACAGAGCAGTCTCAGCTGCTGAGTTAATTTTATTTATTAGTGTTATTTTCCTACTTGATTGCACTCATCATTTCAGCCTGGCTGGTTTTGGATTTCATTGTGATTGGCTTGTTTCTCACCTGCAGACTCTGAAACCACGGAGGACGAAGCAGCCGAGCCTCAAATGGAGACCAAAGACGGAGGCAGAGGTGATCCAGATGAGACCTCCCAGCGGGTCCCTACAGGTAATTACACTATTTTCACCAAAATCATTGTTACTTTCCAGATGTCACACACATCCCACCCCACACTTCCTTTTCAATTCACAATGGACACACACATTTTTCATTAATTTTATTTTTATTTAACCTTAAATTTAACCTCACAAGTAATTACATATAAAAATATGTATTTACAATACCCAGCCTGGCAAGCAGCAATGGGGATAGAAAGTGGGATGGAAAGTGGAAGGGGGGAAAAATGTATACATTTTAAATATGTATTAATGTATTAAAGTTTAAATAATTATTAAATAAACAGAAAAAAAAAACAAAAGCAGCAGTGCATGACAAATTTAAGAAATGTATAAAAGTACACATATGATTTTCTATGTTCATTGTGAGAAATTCATGGTTCATTACAGTTTCAGTAGGAGAAATTCAGTGTCATTTATCTATTTTGATCTGCTGTCTGGTCTCTGTTCACACTACTGTGTACTGCTACATTAACAATCTCACCTTGTTTACTTCACTCTTTGTTGTCTCAGAGCCAGAAAAATATTACTTTGGTGAGATCGAAAATTTCATAATTTACCCTCTTTTTCCCCCCCCGCTTGGTTTTAGATGTGCTTGCCTCAATCGATCTTCTGTGCACACAGGCCTTAGACAAACCCTCAGAATCCTTAAAACCCTAAAGCAATATAAAACATCCAAGAATGTCTTATCACAGTGTCTCACACATACATCAGACTATAAGGTGGAGTTATTCATGTTGTTTTGCCATCGGCCTGTCTGGAACTAAATCGATCATTTACACCAACATGAAAATATTTATCAAAACTAAATAGCATTTTCTGCAAAAATTTGCCTATACATTGCAATATGCTGTAAAGTCAAGAACAAAGACATTTACTGTGTTATGTTTTTCTGAGGTTATTTGCAAAATGGTCAAATAGTACATCTTAAGTTATTAATAGAGGAAAAAATAGTGAATATCAGTTTTAAAGATTGCATTTTTATTCTAATTGTGATATTCGTGAATAGTTTGCAATAACCTCCTGACGTATCTGCTATAACAATAACATTGAGACGCATCAAAAGAAATCAGGTCTAGCCTTATTTTGTAGACTGTTGCAATGTACATTAACCTTTTGGAGATCATTTGAATATGTTGAATTTTGTGGATAAAATGAATACATGAAACATGAATACAAAATGCACAAGGAGCACCAACTTTGTCACTCAACAGTATATTTAACCATATATTTCCGTTTATATGTATCCATATCTCATGTCTATCAATAAACATATTATTCAGATTTTCTACCACAGAACTGCTGAATCCTTGAATCTGATTGGCCAGAACGTGTTGATTAATATTCTATAACAGAAGCTATGAAAATAGTTAGCTAAATAACAAATGACAGGTTTATATTAATGCGCTTGTTCTGTTTTTTGTTTTTGTTTTTTTGTACAGTAACAGCTATTTCAGATTGTTTTGTATGGCAGACACATCTAATTTAACAAATATTTAACATATAACAGCTATTTAAGAATTTTTTATATATATAAATGTTTGTATAGTGTATAATATTATATTTGTTGTTGGTAGGAGTCTACAGTGTCAGTGCATTGTAAGAGCCAAAAGTAAAGTTTTCAGGACAAAGGACTTCTCTTATTATGTGACAGGCTGAAATTTTTTATTAACTTCAAGAGAGAGAAAAGAGAAGCTCATCAAGATTAAATGTAGCTAGAAACTGGTACTGTAATTGGTGTAAGTGGAACAAAACATTCCATAGTGGTTGAGTATTTTCTTACAGTATATCAGCACACCTTGTTGTGTTTTATTCCTTACTTAGTGCTCTATATCTGCATTCCATTACAAATCAGCTACAGTATACAAATATATGTATTTTGGCACATCATCAAATCATCCGCCTCTTAAATCTCAGCATGTGCAGAGGTATGTGGCTTCTCTGCAAACTGTAACATTTTTAAAGACCCTTATACTGCTGATACCAACAGTGTTATTCTCAAGAGAGAAAGAATGCTTACATGTTTACAAGTACAGAAGCGAGAAGCTTATTCTGCCATTCTGTTCAGTCACTTAGCAGGATGTTGGCACTTTCTGCTGTCATTATATTTGTTTTTCTCATATATGAGAAAAGCTGTCCCAGTAGCCTCTCGGGAGAGGGAGTGGGTGTAAATTTGGGGTGTTTTCAGATGGAGGGAAATTTATTTCTTATATTAGAGAATTTCTTATATTAGAGAATTCTCTAACCAAACTAAAATAGGTCACTTTTACATACGGACACACACACACACACACACACACACACACACACACACACACACACACACACACACACACACTATACATACACGCAAGCTGGTGGATTTTAGTATTTAATAGGTATGTTTTTAGTAAATAATCACATTAGTCTGCTTCTTTCTCTGGCAATTGAGCTCCAGTAAGCTCAATATTGAGTGATGGGATGCATTGTCTCCTCACTATCTAACATTGACTGCTATGAAAACCTGTCTAAATAATGAACACCCACAATTTACAGGCGAAGAAATATGGAGGGACTAAACATGTCAAGCATTGAGATTTCCTGTGGCGTGATGCATACTTGATGCATTAGGTGCATTAGGACAGTGGATTGGTGGGTGGAGGCTTTGTCTTTGTGAATCTGAAGGATGTTTGCCCTTTATATTGCTTCCCATTTTTTCCTGCATCAAGCTGCATCTGCCCATCACAACAAACCAGGTTGTGAGAGAACTAATTCCTGCTGAGGACACGCTGTCTACCACAGAGCTTGCTGGAAATGTCAAGCAGCTGGTCGTTGTCTTTTTTCTAAAAAGCTTTCGTCAAATTGCATGTAATCCGAGCAATCTCAGGGATTCCATAAAGTGACAGATCCTAGCCTAGATTAAATGGCATTTTATAAATGGTCCAACCCTCATTTTTATATATATATATATATATATATATATATATATATATATATATATATATATATATATATATATATATATATATATATATATATATATATATATATTTTTTTTTTTTTTTTTTTTTAGGTTTTATCTAAGTAGGCTTAAAAGGCAAAGGATTATTTTGAAGGTGTGGTTATTAATTTTCATTGCTGCCATAGAATGTCTGCATATTATATCCTGAGATTTCCAGTTTCATGCGAAATAATGAGCATTTTATCATAAATGAAAGGCTGAGATTAAGATATTACATAAAAGATTTTTAAAGAAGATTTCTCAGTTCATGCAGTAATTAGGAAAGTCATTCTACATGAGTATGAAAATTAGTCAATTCAAATAAAAATATACACAGCAGTTCTTAAGTCATTTAATTATTTAACAGAATATCATTAGTTTATTTATTAGTATTTACTAGCATAATGCCATTTATAGATGCTTCTGTGATTGAAAACCTTAGAAGAGCCCATGAAGCATCAGTGAAAACAAGCCAGATAGACTGTTAACATTTTCAGACAAGGTTGCTAAAGTCAATCTACTTTAAAGTGATGTGCTATTTTTGTCATGGAAAATCTGAGATAAAAAGGGATAAATGTAAGTAGCTCTGGATAAAATGTCATAAATGTAAATTAGCTATAAAAAGAGTTCCCTTTCAAAGGGAACTCAACATTGCATGAGCTTCACGTTGTGGGAAGCACACTTGCACGTGACCGGCATCTGAACTTGTCTAACATCATGCCTATTTATAGGCCTGCCGTGATCAGATGATGTGGCAATTAAGCGCGTCACGTGATCTAAAAATGGCACCTGTGAACCGTGCCATCAGCCTTATTGTCTTCAGCTAGACTGCATATGAGTTGTTTGTGTAACGCTTGCAAAAAGACTCATTTCCTCTCTATCATTTAAAAGAAAAAGAAAAAATTAGTGAGAGAGATTTCATGTAGTGTGTTAAACCTTGTTCCTATTTAGGTCTAGGGATGGAGCACGCTAGGGCAGCCCTTGAGGGTTCTGAATGTGCATAATTTGAATGCCTTACAATCAGAAAGCTCCATTCACTACTCTCTCTTCTCGGCTGAAGGAAGTTGGGTTTCAGAGCCTCGCAGATGTGGGCCAGCTGCTGCCGAGGTTCTGGGGAGGTCGTATGGATTTGGAAGAGGAGCTGGAGACGAGCATTGCTCTATCTCTTGCTCTGTCTTCTGGGTCCAACTCTCCGATTTTGGATTTTGGAGCTTGTGTCGCGACTCCTCCTTCTGCTATGGAAAGCCAAAACACCCACTCTGACTCTGAGGAGCCAGTAAAGGGTCCCATAGCATGAAAAACATAGAACAGCCATCAAGCATATAAAGAGCTGCTTGAAGTGATTACAAGGGCAGTTGAAAAACTAAATCTAGACTTTCCCAGGGAAGAGGAAGTGGCTCATAGCAGGCTGGATGAGAGATTTCTCCTCTGTGAAAATAAATCTCAGCCACATTGCAGAAAACTCCCCTTTCTTCCAGAAGTGCATGATGAAATATTACACTTCTGGGATAAACCATAAACTAGCCATTTTTAGAATCCCACAATGTTTGATTATATGCCAAAGGTGAAGGAGGCAGTTGCAAGCTACCTTGCCATCGATGGCAGGTAATTTTGGGGGACCAGCCTAGACGTCCAAGCCATGTAAGGCCACCTCGACGTTGGTAGGCAAGGCCTATGCAGCAGCGGGTCTTGCTTGTAGGTCACTGCATATAGTGTCAGTGTTGCAGGCCTACCAAACAGACCTGCTGAGTGAGCTTGACATTAGGGAGGGAATTGGGCCCGAAGCAGTAGCAGAGCTTTGCCACACCACGGATTTGTCTCTCAGGGGAACCCAACAAATTGCCTGTCATATTTTCCATTCAGTTGGTAGCTTGGTTGCGGCAGAGAAGCACCTATGGCTCAACCTCTTAGGGATAGGGGACAAAGATAAGGTCTCCCTGCTGGATGCTCCTGTTGAACCTTCTGGCCTGTTCAGCGGTATTGTCAAGACAAAACAGCAAATGCCAGCATTCAGCCAGTTCTTTCCCTATCGTGACGAGTTTGCCTGAGCATCTATGAGTGGAGTCTTTGCCAATGCTAGTGCGAGGGAGGCACTGAAAGAGAGTCTGGTGACCCATCTCCCCCTGCGGAAAGCCAGGGAGAAAGGGCAGCCACAGTCACATTCTGCTAATAGGCCTGTTCTGAGAATAATCATATAAGCCAAGCAGACAAAAAAGAAGTTGTCCTGATGGGCCACGGAGGGATGTATCAGGAGACATGAGGTTGTCAGTGCGGTTAGCACCCTGTACTCCTGTAGGGCCTCCCCTAGCCAAGGCCTTCCCATGTCTTCTCTGGTTTGTCACAGGGCAACAAAAATCTGATGCTTTCCCTCCAACAGAATGTGGAAGAGTTAACTAAAAGACCTAAAAGACCATCTACTAAAAGACCATCTGACAGTATGGAAACTACTGCCAAATGTGTCTCCATGGGTTCTGTTTATGGTAGAAAAGGGTTAACAGGTCTAATTCAGAGCTCACCACATTAGTCAATACAAAGCAGAGCCTGATATTAGTGCAGGAAGTAAGATCCCTCTTGGACATAAAACATGTACCCCATTCCCTTAGAAAGGGAGGTTTTTACAGCCATTATTTGCTGGTCTGCAAAAAAGATGGGAGATCCTTGGGTAGGGTCAATTCTATCAACATTGAGCAAGATAAAGCTTGGTCTGGGCATCCCCTCCAGTCTCTACGAGAGACTGTTGAGGCTTATGGCAGCAGCAGCCATCATCATTCCATGGGGCCTATTGCATATGAGACTGTTTCAGTGGTGGCTAAAAAGTTGGGGTAATCGAGAGTAATCAGTGTCACGTGGTGATGCCTAGGTGTTCTTTGAATATGAAGGTGTTCCTGGTCTCTAGCCTTGGATCACACTCCAGGGGCATCTCCTTATCGCAAGACAGTAATGACAGACACTTCCCTTACTGGCTGGTGAGCAGTCTTAGATGGCTGTCCAGCTCAATGTCTTTGGAGCAGCCCTCATCCGGAGTGGCATATAAATCACCTAGAAATGCAAGCTGTATTACTAGCACTGAAATTCTTTCTTCCTCAATTAAGTGATCACCAGGTGTTAGTTGTGACAGGCAACACAGCGGTGGTCTCGTATAACCACCACATGGGAAGGTTATGTTTGTGCCCCCTGTTCAGACAGGCACAACTAATTCTTCTCTGGGCACAGGGAACATTCTTGTCAGTGAGTGCAATGTACATTCTGGGCAACCAAAATGTGGGGGCAGACATTCTGTCGAGGCAGGGGCTGAGGGCCTTGGGTTGGAGGCTCCTTCCACAAGTGAACCTCCATATGGTGGAGGTTCGGCCAAGCGGAAGTGGATGTGTTCGCCTACAAGGAGACAACACACTGCCCATTGTGGTTCGCCTTCACTCCTCCCACACCATTGGGGGTGGACGCCTTGGTTCACACGTGGCCGAGGTCACATCTGTACGCTTTCCCCCCAATCACTCTGCTCCCACAAGTTCTAGCAAGAGTTCAGCAAGACCTTTCTGCGGTCCTGGAAGGTCTGTCAGATGTCCCATTGGAGCCCTTAGAGTCAGCCTCTGAGAAGCTTCTGACTCTAAAGGTAGCACTTCTGCTGGTCCTGACATCTCTCAAGTGATGTTGGCCCTGACATCTCTCAAGCGACATCCCCTCACTGCCTTGACTAGCTAAAGCTTTCCTATATTCTAGACTGGATTATATTCTTAAAGTGCCTACATCTGCTGCCTAGCCAGTAGTGTTGCAGGTTTTCTGCCCTCATTTGTTCCTCACAGCAGAACAAGGGAAGTTGCACCTACTGTGTCCAGTAAGGGCTCTCTGCACTCTGGCGAGTGGTGTAAGTTGGAGCAGCTGCTGGTCTGCTTTAGCGTCAACAGTAGAGGTGATGCAGTGTCAAAGCAGTGCATCTCTAATTGTATAGTGGAAGCAATCTCTATCGCTTATGAGGAGCCTGGTCTCGCTAAGCCTCTGGGCATAATGACCCTTACAGGATCAATCAAAGGGGTACCTTTAAAGGGATACCCTTAGAGGATGTGTGTGCTGCAGTGGATTGTCTACGCACAAATTCATTTGATATCCCAACCTTATTTTGTGTACAGCGCTTTTGAGATGTGTATAGTGCTTTTATCCAAAGCATTTTACACTGTGTCTCATTCACCCATTCACACACACACACACACACACATTCACACACCAATGGTAGCAGAGCTGCCATGCAAGGTGCTAACTTGCCATCCGGAGCAACTTGGGGTTTAGTGTCAGTGTCAGGAATCGAACCGCCAACCCTACGATTAGTGGACAACCCGCTCTACCACCTGCGCCACAGCCGCCCGGTTCAGCAGCTCTGTGAGTTAGGAAAAAAAAAGTGTTGCAATCCTTTTTTTTTTGTTTCCATGATGAGACTGGGCCATTGGGTATAATGACATTTAAGTTTTCTTAAAGCACATACCTCTACCTCTCCCATTTAATTATTTCTGCAGGTGAGCGGATGATGGACGTGGCATCTGGTGCTAGTAGTCATGGTGAGAACACGGTGGTGGAGAGAGAGATGCAGTCCCTGGGATCAAGAGCAGCGGGGCCACAGGCCGCCAGGCAAGGCACCGGCCGGGAGCCGATGGCCACCCACATCAGGCACCTAGGGGTCGAGCCACTGATCCGGGCTTCCCGCGCCAATCTGTCCCGGCCAGTGTGGGGGTCAGAGGAAAGTGTGTCTTTAGCTAGCGATTACTATGGTAGCACGTTCAGTCTCTATAGAGGAAGGACTTTTTCTATTCCCCTGTAATACAAATTAATCCCAATAGCAAATGATTAAACTATTCATAACTCCAGCCGCCCACAACATAAACAGCAAATAATCATAATATATATATATATATATATATATATATATATATATATTTTAAATTGACTCTGCAAAACAACCCACTTTCCCAGTCCTAGTGCCACAGGAGGCCTTCGTTGTGACATGGAGCCATGTGTGTGTGTGCTGAGGAGGATAGGTGACTCAGACCAGAGCCAAGGGTGTGACCCCTTAATTTCTTTCCCTGCTCTGTCTATAGAAGAGAGAGAGAGAGAGAGAGAGAGAGAGAGAGAGAGAGAGAGAGAAGGAACGAATGTAGGCTTTTCACATTTGGATGAGGTTCAGATCAGCCCACTGCAAGAGAGCAGCATGAGCTGCCAAACCTATTACAATTAGATGTGACTCATTCACAGGTGGAGGTTCAGTAAACTAAAGCAATGACAATGTAGGAATGAGCAGATATTGCAGCGATGCAAGCCAACTGCACTGAGGCTGTTTTGTTTTTCAGCTGCAAATCTCACCCTTATGTAATTCCGAAAGTGTTGCTAAGAAAGTGGCAAAGCAGAGCTTTTGAGCACAAATCATCCTTCATGTGGGTGCTTGATCTGTTTGCAGTTGTTATATGGTGCATGAAATAAAAAGAAAGGGAACGAAACAAAAAGAAAGACAGGATTTTCTGATTCTGTCCCTCCTCCTCAGCATCATCCCCACAGCCATGTTAGAGCCAGGGCCATCAAGCAATACAAGCAACATCACCTAGGACTCCTGTCAAACTTCAAATTAATTTAAACCTCATGCCCCATTTAATGGCCAGAATAATATTTTCAGTAAATATGTGAATTTCATCACCTTCATAGGCACAGAGATATCACTGTTCAGAGAAATCTTTGCACAGAGAAATAATTCCAACTACAGACCTGGCCTTAGAAGCCTACCAGCCAATAATCCAGTGTCAGATCGCTGTTATGTAATGTGTCAACCGCCATTCTATTATCAAGTTACGTGCTCTTTTCTTGTTGCCCAGCACAGCTCACTACACTACAGCCAGATGTTAAAGTGAAATATAAAAAAATATTATAATGACCCTTAAAAAAAGAAACAATATGTTGAATATGTCATTACATTTTCAAATCAGGTCAAATTAGTGAAATGTCTGGCATATTGTTTTAGCATATCCATTTTCATCACATTAGACTGTAACTCAATACAGAAATCATATTGCTTTCGCAAAATAAAAAAAAAGAACATATGATTAAATTAACTGCCACCTCCCTTGCCCACAATTACTGCCTTTTCTGTGCCTCATCTAGATTTATTTTCTTTTAGTTCATACTTTCCTTTGACCCCCATTTTCTATGTGCATTTTCTATTTTGCCTATTTTCTATTTTATTTACCTCCATGGCAATAGATGCAAAATAAAATAAACTTGTGGTAGTTGCTATTATTTGCATCATATTGTTTGTGTGAGGTGCCATCGGCCCTTTTAGGTTCTCTGATTTCTCTGCATGCTTTTTATTGAAAAATTGCTTCAGCATGACTCCTTGCATGCACTTTATGCCAAACTTATGATATATAAATATAAATATACAAACATATTCACATATAGTGTAATTATATATATATATATATATATATATATATATATATATATATATATATATATATATATATATATATATATATATATATATATATATATATATATTCTGTATGTATGGATCCCTCGGCTTATATAGCAATTGATTAATTGCTATTATTTACATTTTTTATGTTAGACAATGAAGCACAAAAAAATACAGGCATTGCAAAGCATAGTCATAGTCGTCGTAACACTGTAAATTTGATATCTGAAATAAAGCTATAAATGAACAACCAAATCTTGGTAATTTGCCTATTTCATTCTTAAGTATTTTAAAAAATAGTGTCATTGAACTGTAGTTTTAAATAAAAAAGGAAAAAATTCCACACAAAAACAGCCCGCGTGGCTAAGGTGCCATTACTAATTGCTGTTTTTTCATAGTGCACTAACACAACCCACTCTTAAAGAGCATCTGAGTGTTATTTTTCCAAATTCTTGCACGGTCATGTTCCTTTGCATGGTTTTGACACTGCTTGGGTGATGCAGTCCTTTACACTGGATATCTCATACAGAAGTAAGTCTAAACATCTGCATGCTGGGAAGGAAGCCCGTTGATTAAAAAAACAAAACCATTTATAGTAACTCTTTTTTCACACAGTCAGGTGACTGCAGGTTGGCATAGCTATGTATAAAGGGGAAATATTTACATTTCTTCACTCTGGATGGTTTTCAGTACAGATATAATTCAAATAGCCCCCTAACTAAAGTCATCTTAATGTAGAGTGCTTATTCTAAATAATAATAATTTAAACTTTTCCTTCTCAGCTACGGCAAGACATTTGACCTACAGATGTGTATATCCAGTCATATATGGTGGTCTAGTCCAGTGTTTTTGGAAGGAATTGGCTAGTAGGCTCCATTTGGCTTCACCAAACCTACACACTTAGGTGTATTGTAAATTGAATTGAATTTATTTAATTTGGTTCTATTGTGATGAAAGTCACATTTTCGGGCAGAGTGAGACTTGGTCTTGACTGTCACCCCAAGACCAATGTAAAAGGCATTGCTATTTCTTTATATTTCTCTTTATTTTTTAACTTCCAATCACAAGTTTTACCAAAACAAATTAGACGAGTTAAATTGAACAAATTAGAGTAGATCTGATTTCTAGGTATTTGCTGTAGATAACCTGTTTTTTTTCTGTTGTTTTTTTCTTTACCCCACTTATAATTGGGTTAAACCCCAATATTTCCACTCAAGACAAACACACAGAGACACTGAAATGTACAAGCCTCTACAAATTTCCCGTTGCATACATTGTATTCCCAAGACAAAATGCCTCTCTGGCCCCCTGTCCTCTTCCAAATAGCTGGGCTCCTCCCCCTTATTAACCCAATAGTCTAACCGAACATTTCCGTTAATCGCCTTCTTTCAGGAGCCAATCTGAGGAAGTTTTGAGGGAATCTCCCCCACAAGTTCTCCCTCTCCCTTCCCCTAAAATTATCCGTTCATCCACCTCTCCCATGCTCGGCCGATCTGGCTCAGGCCCCCCCACGCCCCTGACCCCACGCAAGAAAGCTGTTGTGCCGAGTGAATACCAAGACACAGTACCTGGAGAGTTTGAGGAGAAGATTAAGCAACCTAAGTCTTCAGCCATGTCCCAGAGTAGTGCGCAGGACTCTCGACCCCAGACCCCTGTCAGTGACTACTCCCGGAAGGACCTGACCCCCCGTCCCTCTCCTAAACTAACACGGCCAAGTTCCAAGATCTTCGAAAGGGTGAGAGTTTTTGAAGAGCGCAGAAGAAGCATCGACAATCCTGAGGGGTCAATCTCTGGACGCTCTTGGGCTGGGTTTAACAGAGCTCCTTCCATTGACTCTGATGATGGAGGGAGCCGTCTAGGCATCTCAAGAGAAAGTTCCAAGGAGGACCTGCATGAAGCTTTGAAGGCAGATGCAGAGCAGAGAAGATCTGTGTTCAGGCAAAGAGCTGCTTCTCTGGAGGACAGACCTCGCTACTCCCAGAAGGTGCAAGACATAGAGCACAAGTTCACAGAGGAGCTCCAGCGAATCAAGAAGCTTGTGGGGAAACCACATATGAAGAAGTCTTTCTCTACTGAGCAGCTCTCCACTTTTTACAGGGGCAGGCAGCCTATAGGAAAACTGGAGCCCATCCCACCTCAGGTGCTTCAAAAGCTACAGGACCGGGAGCGTGCTCAGCAGGAGCAAGAGAAGAAATTGAAAGAGCAAGCCAAAGACAAATCATCACAGGTGCAAACACGGCAGTTTCAGCAACAGGAATCATTGTTACAGGAGCAAGTTGTGCGAGAGAGGTCACCCATGACAACTAAAACAATTAACCAAATGAGAGAGGAGCCTTCACCTCCAGAAGGTATGTCACCAACTGATTTACCTGGACAAAGGACTCCAAGACTAATGCATGGACCTAGTCCAGTTGCTGAGAACACTCGAAGATCTCCAATTGTGAAAATCACCTCTGTGACTGATGAGCGCCCACACTCACCTCGCAGAACAAGATCAGAGTCACCATCCAGAAATGTCCTGGAGAAGACATTGCGCAAGGTGGAACCAAGACCTACAAGCCCACTTGTAAAGAGGGTAGGTCATGTCCAGGAAGTCACACCAGTCCACATAGAGGATGAAACTGTACATAGAAAAACACCCATAGAGATCACTTCGAGAAAGCTGGACAGAAGACCTGCAAGTCCTCTTGTGCAGGGTGAAATTAATGCAGTACAAGAGTGCCCTGTCCAGGCACTGCCTCTTAAACCTCCAAGGGTTTCACTCACCTCCACTAAAGAAGAGAAGATGGAGATAGATGTGACTCCTCTAGCTCCAGCCGTAAAGATCACTATCCCACAGATCATTGTTGAAGCGCCAATAGAGACCGAAACTTCTGTACCTGCACACAGTGATAAAACAAGTAAAAATGGCACTTCCAAAGAGGAAAAACCTCAGAGGGTGAGAGGGAGGGGATGTAAACAAAGACCCATGTCTCCTGAATTAGGTAGGTGTGTTGTGTTTATTCATGAATGATTTCTATTTAACAAAATAATTTGTGTGCAACCGTTTGCGAGTCGAAGTATTAAATGTCTAACTGGCATATTCTGACAAGTTGTAACATTCAGTAAGATATTGAATTTCTGCTTTGATAAGTCATATCTATTAAGATCCTAAACAAGACCTGGCAGTTATTTGATGTATTACTTAATGGTACTAGGCCAACCAGGAACAGTCCTTGTATGTGGATCAGAATTTGTGTATTACAAGCTCTGTCCAAAAAGTAATCTTAAAAGACATGTAAAAAGTAATCTCCAAAGATGCGTGGGATCGAAAATGCCTACCCGTGTTAATAATGACTGTAATAAGCTGAAGCCTAGCATACCTAAAGTGCAGTTAGCAGAGGCTTATGGGTAGTTCTTAGGGGCAGTGGTGGCTCAGTGGTTAGGGCTCTGGTCTACTGATTGGAAGGTTATAAATTTAAATCACGACGCTGCTACTGTTGTCCCTTGAACAAAGTCCCTTGATTAAGTCACTTTGGACAAAAGCGTCTGCCAAATGTATCAATATAAATGCAAAAATTATTTCTGTTGCAATAACGTGCCTATCCTCATTTTATCTTTCCAGAATCTTCTGATGACTCATACATGTCAGCAGAAGAAGACCCTCTAGAGGCCCCACTGTTTGAGTTTCCTCTCCAGGACATGGTAGCACCCTCCGGTGCTGAGGTTTTGCTGAAGTGCATCATTGCTGGTAATCCTCTCCCTGAAGGCAAGTTCTTGTTGTTAACCTTTTGAAGAGCACCAAATAAATATCTGACATTACTGCAGTAATTCCATATGCACATTCAGTATTGTCTTGCAACCGCTGAATATTATACAATCATAAGTCGTTGGAAAAAGTAGAGCAAAAAAAAAAAAAACTCATTAAAACTGTACCAGTCACTGAATACAAATAGCCTTACATGTATGAGTTTTTAACATCTAGTGACATGGACGCAGAACAATGTGGAAATAATGAACAGTCCCACACACCTAGTGAAAGTAGAGGGAGAGAGGCACTCTCTCCTCATCAAAAGGACAAAACCAAGTGATGCTGGCACATATACCGTAACAGCTACAAATGAGGTGGGCAAGGCTTCCTGCAGAGCCACCCTCTTTATCAAACCAGGTGAGTGCTTACTTTTAGGCAGCCTGCCAGGCATTTAAAGAATAATGTCTCATTCAATATTCTCATTGAAGTTGTGTTTTCTGATGCCAAAGCAGATATGTTATACTAAACTAAATTCTTCATTCTGGTATGACTTGTCCAGAACATAACATGATTACAAGCCCTTTTTCTGACACTAGCCTGGAGTCAGAAATCTCATCACTAATATATTTAGAAAGTCTGACACTGATGTGTTATGAGCGCCCCACAAGGAAGCATGCCATTTTTAATCCTTCTTTTAGGGTTCTTGAGAAGTCTTTGGAAATGCATTTAAAAGGATATTTTGCTTTTCAGTTCTACTTTCTTGCTCCCTCTTGCTCATTCTAGTGTATTCATGGAAAAGATTATTTGAAAGGCAGAGAAAGGTGACACAGCATTACATCATTGATCCTCAGAGTTCAGTACTTTCTATATTCCCAGCTGAGGGGGAGGCATTTTGGAGGGTGATGTGGGGAATTTTAGCACCTCTGGTTATTTCAGTGGGATTAAAGGACGAAGCAATGAGTCATTTCACCAACCTACGTTCCTACAGGTCTGGGTTAGCAGCTCAGTGCTGGTGATAAACTCATCCCTGGAGGGAGATAGTTACTAATTTAGACTGAATGTTTTCCTGTTTATCTTCCTACTGACACTTTCAATTTAAGTAAGCCCTTTGCTTTCTTTCTCTAGCCTTATATCTGTGTCTCTTGCATCACCTCCTTTTCTCCCCTCACTCTCTAACCTTAGCTCCATAGCAATAGTTACCATAGCAACCACAGCAAAAGACATTTGTTTGTAGATCACACAGCCACGCCCATGTTTTTTTTTTTAAACTAATCATTTGCTTTATAACTGTTCGTGTTCTCGTCATCTGCTCTTCTGTTGGCGTGGATTTTATAGAAACGCACACAAACAGCTGGACAAATTGGAAACACACAGATTGATGCTACATGTCTCTAGTAGTCATTTAGCCTGGATGTTCAAAGGCTTCATCTGATACAAACAAGCTGCCACAGCACTTTGCAGTAGCTCTCATTACAAAGTGTCATCTAAATGACATCTGCACTCAATCCTCATGAATTAACTGCAGGAAATATCTTTCTTTTGAATGAATTATATAGCTTTTAAGATGCATGTTGCAGTGTTTATGATAAAAGGTGACACTTCAAGGTAAATCATTTGGCAAATCAAATATAATGAGTATGGAAATAGACTTGATATGGATGAAAATCATCAGGAAATGTGGTCATGATCACCTGCATAGTGATTTGACTTGAGCTGAGTTAAAATCCAATTCATCCATCTGCCTATTAAAATCCAACTTTTATAATCTGTCTCGGTCATTTGTATCTCAATCCCATTTGAATAATAGCCTGCTGGAACATTTACATAAAATCAGGCGAAATAAGGATAGAATCTCTTGTGCTTATTTGCATTTGAGTTTATTTTTTAATATTGTCTGGACATGTATAACAATCTGATGATGATTCGTAGTAAGAGCCACATTTTCTTTGTAAATTTGACACCTGCGGCATTTTCGGGTGAAATGAACCACAACGTGTCAGTAAATACTTCAGTGAAAACACTATCCTTTCACAATTTTTTAAACAATACTAGCAATTTACTGAAATGGCACCATTCTCCCTCTGCTAGGACTAAACTGCATACTGTAAAATATAAATAGGATGGTTGCTATGAGAGACATGATATGTCTGTCTTTTCTACTGAGATAATCCTTAATGGGAGCCAGGAGGAGCTCTGCATGTATAGTGTGTTCCTGTGTATGCACGGCTGTTTGGAAGGACTTCTGCAAGTGACTCTTAAAATATAGACAGATAAAAAGAGATAATTGATGTAAATGGTAACATGATTTAACCACGCCACTGCATTTGGCTGGCCACCAGTGGCACAGGTAAGTGTGAGACCATTCTAAAACTAAATGTCATATTAAAGAAAGGTACAGTAATCGAAGTTGGTAGATTACCCGGTTGTTATTGTATTAGTCTTTGCTTGTACATATGTTTACTTAAATGTTGTCATTTTATGGTTTTTTTTTTTTTTTTACTGCTTAGAAATGTATATACTCATAGTAAGTGTTTTGGTGTTTTACAAATGTTCTAGCTTAGGAGTGATAATGACATGCTGGTTGCTGTAATATATACTGTATAAGGTGGTAAGCAGAACCCTGTATGTACTGTCTATTTATTCCCACTGCAAGCTCATATGATCTGCTCAACAACCAAGAGTAATACCACTTCACACATTTTTGCCAAGTAAAAGTAAATCTCTTATTATTCACATGAACGTCATGATTTATAAGACGTAAGCCAAAGATATGAAGGAAGTAATGTTTTTTTTCTTTCTTTCTTTTTTAATGTTTTTAAATATTTTACAATGAAGTCAATTTTCTCTATGACGTTTTGCCTTTTTTCCAAAATATTCTACTGGTTTGTTTATGTCATTAAGTATTTTATATACAGTGGTGTGAAAAAGTGTTTGCCCCCTTCCTCATTTCCTGTTCCTTTGCATGTTTGTCACACTTAAGTGTTTCGGAACATCAAACCAATTTAAACAATAGTCAAGGACAACACAACTAAACACAAAATGCAATTTGTAAATGAAGGTGTTTATTATTAAAGGGGAAAAAAAAATCCAAACCATCATGGCCCTGTGTAAAAAAGTGATTGCCCCCTTTGTTAAAACATACACTATAACTGTGGTTGTCCACCCCTGAGTTCAATTTCTCTAGCCACACCCCGGCCTGATTATTGCCACACCTGTTCACAATCAAGGCATCACTTAAATAGGAGCTGCTTGACACAGTAAGGTCCACCAGAAGATCCTTAAAAGCTACACATCATGCCGAGACCCAAAGAAATTCAGGAACAATTGAGAAAGAAAGTAATTGAGATCTATCAGTCTGGAAAGGGTTATAAAGCCATTTCCAAAGCTTTGGGAATCCAGCGAACCACAGTGAGAGCCATTATCCACAAATGGCGAAGACATGGAACAGTGGTGAACCTTCCCAGGAGTGCCGGCCACCCAAAATTACCCCAAGAGCGCAGCGACGACTCATCCAAGAGGTCACAAAAGACCCCACACACAACGCGTCCAAAGAACTGCAGGCCTCACTTGCCTCAGTTAAGGTCAGCGTTCATGCCTCCACCATCAGGAAAAGACTGGGCAAAATGGCCTGCATGGCAGAGTTCCAAGAAGGAAAAAACCACTGCTGAGCAAAAAGAACATCAAAGCTCGTCTCAATTTCTCCACAACACATCTTGATGATCCCCAAGACTTTTGGGACAACATTCTGTGGACCGATGAGACAAAAGTGGAACTCTTTGGAAGGTGTGTGTCCAAGTATATCTGGCGTAGAAGGAACACTGCATTTCATAAAAGAGCATTATACCAACAGTAAAATATGGTGGTGGTAGTGTGATGGTCTGGGGGCTGTTTTGCTGCTTCAGGACCTGGAAGACTTGCTGTGATAAAAGGAACTATGAATTCTGCTGTCTACCAAGAGATCCTGAAGGAGAATGTCCGACCATCTGTTCGTGTACTCAAGCTGAAACGAACTTGGGTTCTGCAGCAGGACAATGATCCTAAACACACCAGCAAGTCCACCACCGAATGGCTGAAGAAAAACAAAATGAAGACTTTGGAGTGGCCTAGCCAAAGTCCTGACCTGAATCCTATTGAGATGTTGTGGTATGACCTTAAAAAGGCCGTTCATGCTCGAAAACCCTCTAATGTAACTGAATTAGGACAATTTTGCAAAGATGAGTGGGCCAAAATTCCTCCAGGACGCTGTAAAAGCCTCATTGCACGTTATCGCAAATGCTTGGTTGCAGTTGTTGCTGCTAAGGGTGGCCCAACCAGTTATTAGGTTTAGGGGGCAATCACTTTTTCACACAGGGCCATGATGGTTTGGATTTTTTTTCACCTTTAATAATAAACACCTTCATTTACAAATTGCATTTTGTGTTTACTTGTGTTGTCCTTGACTATTGTTTAAATTGGTTTGATGTTCCGAAACACTTAAGTGTGCCAAACATGCAAAGGAACAGGAAATGAGGAAGGGGGCAAACACTTTTTCACACCACTGTATAGCAGTTTCTTACATTAAAGAGTTTTAAAATAAATAATTATTTAGTTATTAATAAACAACACATTCAAGACACCTGATTTAGTGTTCAGGAACATCTGAAGTTGAAAATTAACTGAATGTGTATATCAGGCAAAATGCAAAACCAAATTACAATTACAAATTACAAAAAACCCTAACCCTTTCTTGAAACAAGCAAGACACTTAAATCTATTTAAAGTGTACAACAAACAAGCAAAACAATATGCCAATGGGGTAAGCAAAACTGACTTGTTACGAAATCTTGAAAATAACATAAATAGTCATAGTCAATAAAATGCTATTTGGTCTTAAACCTAGACAAACATGCCAACATGTAAGCAAGCTGTGCTTTTTACAAGCAATGAAAAGTTATTCAAGATAGACTTACTTAAAATGAGTATTTTCATCTCCAGATTGAGCAGACTTTAAGAATTTTTCCCTTATTCACAATTTCTTCAAACAGCATAATAAAAATGAGTGATTGTCTTAAATTACCCGGAAACATTGTTATTTTTAGCATTTTTATTGAAACAGGAAAAAAAAGGTCAGTGATTGTAAAAGATAGCGAAAGCATGTGCACATTTTTTATTGAATAAAGTGCAAAACAAACAGCCAAGACTGTGAAAACAAGAAGTATAAATGTAACAATGGACACAAGGCAAAAACATGCAGACTAGGAGAGCGGCTGTAGGACACATGATAACGCATGAACACGGCAACAGCAAAAGGTTGACAATTAGGTGCTGAAATACTAGAACTACTGGGGTGCTTATTAAGGGTAAAACAGAACAGGTGTTAGTGATCAGTGGAATGTGTGACATGACCGTGTGACATGCTGGGGCTGATGTTCAGCGCGGATTTCAGCATAACCATGACACATACCTGCTTCACTGGAAAAAAAGTCTTAAAATAAGAAAAAACATGTTGTTCCTCTGCTGGGATATTATGCAAACTATTATAGTAGCTTGTTATTAAGTCTTGCTCAATATTAACTGGAATATTTTTATTAAGACAGAGTTAGATATATTTCTTAAAATGAGATTACTGTTGTAATGCAAAACATGCTTGACAAGATTATTTTTCTTTTTGCAAAGAAAATAAGACTAATTTCCCAGAAACAAGGCTTTTTTTTTTTTTACTTTCTTGAAATTCCTTGTTTGCAGTGTAATTGTAATTGTATGACATTACTGCATGAAGCAATAATGGTTCATGTTTTTATGGCATCAAATACACTGATGAGCCATTAACATTAACATCACTGAGAGGTGAGGTGAATAACATTGATTATCTTGTTACAATGGCACCTGTCAAGTGGTGGGATATATTAGGCAGCAAGTGAAGAGTCAGTTCTCAGTGTTGATGTGTTGGGAGCAGGAATAATGGGCAAGTGTAAAGATCTGAGTAACTTTGACAAGGGCCAAACTGTGATTGCTAGACGACTGGGTCATAGCTTCTCCAAAACAGCAGGTCTTGTGGGGTGTTCCCAAAATATAACGGTTAGTACCTTCCAAAAGTGGTCCAAGGAAGGACAACCAGTGAAATTGCTGAAAAAGATGATCTTGGCTTCATGACAACAGAATGCCATAATTGCAGTGGCCTCTTTCACAAGGATAATGTGCCCTGCCACACTACAAAAATTGTTCAGGAATGGTTTGAAGAATAAAAGAGGACAAGGTGTTGACCTGGCCTCCAAAATTTTCCAGATCTCAATCTGAAAAAAACATCTGTAGGATGTACTGGACAAACAATTCTAATCCATGGAGACCTCACTTCACAACGCACAAGATTTAAATTATCTGCTGCTAACATCTTGGTGCTAGATACCACAGCACACCTTCAGAGGTCTTGTGGAGTCCATGTCTCGATGGGTCAGAGCTGTTTTGGTGGCACAAAGGGGACCTACACAATATTAGACAGGTGGTTTTAATGCTTTGGCTGATCTGTGTATGTCACTGCTCATTATCTCTTAAAAAAATATTTATCTGTTTAAAAAAAAAAGCTAAGCTAAATCATAAAAACCTATTTTTCCAAAATTTAAGTATATCTGTGCTTTGTATAGTATACTGAATTAAAAATTATATTACAATTATAATCACATTTTATTATTATTTATTAGTAATATTAGTATTTTTGGAAGACCTATGATTTATATCATTATTACTCTTGATATTTGAACAACACAGAAACTTAAAAGAAGCCAGGGTTATACAGAAAGTACAGAAGCAAGTCATTATAACCCCAGAGCTCACTCGTCCATCTCCAATACCCATCTCCAAGATGGGCAATGTTTAAAAGTACTGAGCTGAATCTTCACATTGTCACACTGAGAGTTTGGATTTGACATTAACAGATTCATGCCATCCTTGGCCATCCGCAATACAGAGGGATCTCTTTTTATTTAACCTTTAGCTTCATTCTATTTGAGACCTCTCCTCTCACCAAGATCGGATTCAAAAGCCTGTCTCACTGATGATGGATAGGATCCGGCACAATCTTTGCTAGTCTGTGAAATTTTACACTTCAGTGAACTTCTGTGGCTTAGAATGAGTTTTTCTGCTTGAGAGTGGTTAGGGAATAGTAGATAGATTCATAATAGATAGTCATTGCAGATTATGTAATGATGTTAAGCTGTTAAGCCAGTATTTATAAAGCCATTCATAAGTGTACTAGTTAGCGTGTGTGACTTGTATCTGTAGTGTTAAGTAAACAATGCAATGTCCACATTTCATTATTTGATCCAAATTCAGAACTGAAAATACACTTGAGGCTTCAGTGTGTTAGTCCACTGTATCTAATGCATGTTTTCTGAACCCCGTATTAGACCACTCACGAAAATTGCTTTTTATCAACTCTGCAGAATTGCCCAGCTTTGCCCCTTACTTCATTTGAAAGACCCTGTAACCTTGGTTTATGCTTTTATAACCTCACACTTAGATTACTGGTATTATTATTCTTTGGTGTTTATGCTAAAACCTTAAATAGATTGCAACATGATCAAAATTCAGCTGCTTGAGTTGCAAGAGTTACACTGGTTATCCATCACAGAGAATCGCTGCTTCTTATCTCTCTGACCTCCTACAGCCTTAATCCTAAATCCAAAATGACATCAATGGGGAGCAAATATTTTACTGACATAGCCCCCAAACTTTGCAGTGCCTTCCCACAAGTCCTTCATGACTGAACATACCTATCCCATTTTAAGTCAACTTAAATCATTTTTTTTTTTTGCCAGCACATTTCTCTTACTTCTTCCTGCTTGTCTTTGGTTCTCTCTGTAGTCTGTATATTTTTGTACAGTAACCTTGTGTTAGAAAGGTGCTATGAAAATGCAATTCTTTCTTTTTCTTCTTTTATTATTATTATTATTATTATTATTATTATTATTATTATTATTATTATTATTATTATTATCCTGACTTTATTTTAAATAAAGACCATGGGAGATTGATATGTCTTACCCTCAGAGCCTAGCCAAGACCAAGGCAACCTTGGTGTTCCCATGGACATTAGCAGCCCCATCACCTCTGATGAGGAGTACCTCAGCCCCCTGGAGGAGGCCATGGATTTTGTAGGATCATCCTACCATAGTCTTGAACCCCGGAAGATCATAGACACTCGTTTTAAAGAGCCCCCTGCATTTCAGGTGAATGGTCCTATTAGCTTTGGACAGTTAAATAATGCAGGTTTGAATTAAGAACCATATTAAGTGTGCACATACTTTAAAATACAATTCAACATTGTAGCATCAGCAATGTAATTTACTGCATTTGCTTTTAGGTTGTTGTGATACAGTATTTGCAGTATAAAATGTGTCCTGCTGTGATTCTATCATGTTTCCAGGCTACAGTGGGTGATCAGACAGTCATAGAGGGACAAGAAGTTATCATGTCTGTACGAATGACTGGCCAGCCCAAACCAATGCTCTATTGGTAGGTTCAGGTGTTCAATTACAACTTATTAATGTCAGAATTATTGTCAAAGTGGTCCTTCATTTACTGGTAAAAGCTACAACACTGAAAGATGATGGTGTTTTAATGTTAAATGTAAAATATATTTTAATTAATACTTGTTTATTGTTATTGTTTTTGTTCAGATCATTTATCATATTAGCTGCAATATCTGTGAGCTTAGTTAAGTTTGGTAATTGGACATAAAATTTTAATTGTATAGTAACTTCTGTAATGTATCGATCCATCTAGTGTTAGTGTTAAACAAGAAAAATAAAACTGGAACGTGGACATGGTTTGAAATGAAATGGGTATATATTTTTTTTATTTTAATTAAGTATGAACCCTACCATTATGCATTTATTTGTTGTGTATGTACCTGCGTGTAATATTTAGTAGTCATTTAAACTCCTGCAACCCTGATCAGACATTTACTAAGGATGAATGAATGAATTAACGGTGAAAATGAATCGGGCAGCGCTGCAGTCTGTATTTCTCCCACAAGCTTCATATCTGACTGCCTGCATAAAAGTAAATCATCGCATTAATGCGACTTTTTTGTTGCATCTAGTGGGTTCCCAGACCTTATGCACACCTTTAGTCTCAACTAATTGCTCTATGAACATTTCTGGCAAGAAAACAAAAGAATAGTGCATCTCCTATTCATATCTTTATGTCTATTTGTCCATATACAGTCTCATAAGCGAAGTTGTTATTGATATGCACTATATGGATTTTGAAAACTATTTTGAAACTCTCACATGCAGCATAATCTAACATATAAATCCTGTTTGTTTGTTTTTTTGTTGTTTGTTTGTTTTTTTTTACCCCCTTTCAAATCTAGGCTGAGGGACAGAGTAACCATAAAAACAGGTCCTCGACACATCGTCCGTGAGACAGAGAATGGCAACTGTGAGATGATAATAAAATCAGCTGTGAAGTCTGATGCTGGTGTGTACACTTGCAAGATCATCAACGAGTATGGCACCAAACAGTGTGAGGGCAAATTAGAGGTGAAAGGTGAGGCCCATATCTTATAATTCAAGCCTGTCCACCCCATAAACACATCATCATAATTACAGAAGCCAGTGAGTCCTGAAAATTCTGTGGTCAATCATCAGGAGCATATGTTCTTCTTAAAATAGTTGCCTACAGGATGAAAAGCATAAACAAGGTCCCTAAAGGTTTTTATATTAATATTAATACTAGCACATGCTAATACCTGTGGATTTGCACCATAAGGGTGAGCATATTTTACAGACCATTTGCTTATGTGTCTGTGTGAATGTGGAGACGACCTACTTCTCACCGTGTCTGCTTTAATTACACCCAATCTGCTCAAGGTTGTGGTGCAGAAAGGTAAAGTGCTGCACATTTTACATCAAAACTTCACTGAAAGGCCTCAGAATTTAATGAGTCTTTTTTTTCCTCTCTCACAGTGCCATCTGCTTAGAGTAATGATTATTGAATGTTCAAACCTGTAGGTTTGTCCACACAGATATTTTAATGATGTTCTTCAGAATTTCTATCTGAAGGGACACTTTGTATTAGGGATGCAAGGACACCATTTTTTCCAGACTTATGTACGAGTAAAAGTATGAGTACTTGTCAATAACCTCAGGGATGTCGTGGATCATTTTATTTATCTCTGTTTGTAATTCCCCAGTTTAAATAGTGGGCATGAAGACATTAGCTAGATATTTTTAAATGAAATGCATTAGCTTGCTATATTAGTAATCTTGGCTTGATTTGAGTTGCAGTGGAGAAGAGCTTTTTTGTTTCAGTTTGTGTATACAGTACACTATATGGCCAAAAGTTTGGACATCTGACCGTCACATTCATATTTCCTTGCTGAACATCCCATGATTTAGTCCTGTTCACTGTTATAGTAGCCTCCACTCTTCTGGGAATGCTTTCCACTAGTTTTTGGCACATGGCTGTGGGAAATTGTGTTCTTTCCGGCACAAGCGCATTAGTAAGTAGAGGCACTGATGTTGATTGAGGAGACCTGGTGTATAGTCGGTGTTCCTATTCATCATAAAGGTTTTCAGTGGGGTTGATGTCAGGACTTTGTGCATATTACTTGAGTTCTTCCACTCAAACCTTGGCAAACCATGTCTTCATGGACGTTGCTTTGTGTACAGGTGCAGTTGTCCAAACCCTTTGGTTACACAGTGTATCTGTGATGTGCTTGGTGCTTCTGGTGTCAATTTGTTTAGTGAGACTGCTAAAGTAGTTACAATGAGAAAATAATTTAACAATCTCAAACATGAGGGATAAAGGTCAGGTTTGGCTTTGAGCTCCTAAAAACCAAAGAGCTTCTTTTATCACTCACCTTTTTCCTGCAACATTCAATACCATATTAATGAGGAATCCTACATAGAAGAAGTGGAGCCAGCAAATGTTGGACTCAATGATCCATAATGAAAAACAGCTAGCGAGCTATGAGATGACTAGTACGATGCTGTTGACGGTATTAACATTAAACTTAATAATTTGATGTTATTTTCATGATGGCTTTAACAAGAAAGTAATATCATGAAAGTTAAAGCTTTGGAAGCTGATCTGTTTGAGCAGATCATACAGAAGAGGAGGTGAGAGAGCTGGACAGACCGAAGGACAAGGGTTAATTCCACTAGCACCACTGTCAGAAGGTAGACAAATGGCATTGTGGGTAATGGAGGAAGCCATTAATCAAAATAAAAATAGACCAGGTGAAAAATTCAAGTCAGAATTTCATTACACAATAAATCTCTGATGCCATTGAATATCATATATGTTAAAGGACATTAAGATTAGCATGCATAACATGCATGTTGTTCAAGGTGCCTTTGTCCCATAACAATTATGTTTAATTGTTTTTAAGACTTTCTTATTAATTTGTTTATATTTGTTTCCTACATTTGAGAGAAAGTAACATCAAGTTTTGTGAGGCAGTGAGCAGCAGATTGCATCTCATTGTGGGGTCAGATTTGTGTGTACGTGTATCTGTGTGTATCAGTGTGAGTCTGCTTTTTTTTCGTTCTTGGCTGGAAAACTGTGTATTACCTTATGCCAAAATAAATATTTAAAGAGCTAGCATGAAAATTTGGGAATTAGAAGTCCTCTCTGTTAGAAATAGTAGACTGCGAGGAATTTACAGACGTAATGCGATTTATGTTTGCCTCCAGACAACTACTACTGTGGGAGTAGCAAATCAATAAGGACGTTTTCAAGTCTGCACCTCAAAATGAATACTGCTTACTGTATAGTATGTCAAATAGTAAGGAAATCAGTGGTGGTTGATTTATCCATCCATCCATCCATCTTCTACCGCCCACTCCCTTTCAGGGTCGCGGGCACAAGCCTATCACAGGATAGCATTGGGCACAAGGGTACACCCTGGACAGGGTGCCAATCCATTGCAGGGCACAATCACATACACACTCACACATGTTCATACACTACGGACACTTTAGACATGCCAATCAGCCTACCATGCAAACCGGAGTACCCGGAGGAAACCCCCGTAGCACAGGGAGAACATGCAAACTCCACACACACAAGGCCACGATGGGAATCGAACCACGAACCCTGGATGTGTGAGGCCAACATGCTAACCGCTAAGCCACCATGCACCCTGGTGGATTTATTTTACATTCTAGAGATAGATAGATAGATACTTTATTGATCCCAAAGGGGAAATTCAAGAATGTTACATTCTATGTTACATTCTATTCTGGAAAACATCTAGTATGGTAATATTTGGGCTCGAATAAAGTCCAGGTATTCCATATTCCAAATAGCAAATAAAATATCAGGATGGTGACACAGTGGGTAGAGTTCGTTCCTCACAGCTGCAGTTTAATTGTGAGCTCAGGTTACTGTCACTGCAGAGTTTTGCACGTTCTACCATATCTGTGTGGGGTTCTTCTGGGTTTTCCGATTTCCTCCCCCCTCCCAAAAAAGTAAAATCCCTAGTGTTGAATTAACACCCAGAGCGTTCATTTGAGTCCACTGGATTTATATAAACACTGTTGGGTGTTAAATCAACACTCTGGGTGTTAAATCAACAATGGTGATTTTGCTGTGCAGACTTTCATTCTTGCTAGGGTTAGGACATGATGCTGAATGACACGACTGTGATTACATACAACATTGAGGAGGCGGAAAAAGCCTGGGGGGGGTGCTCATTAAAAATCTATTCCAAAATATAGCGCTCTTTTCCTCAAAAATCAGATACACTTCACAGAATTACATTAAACTCTAAACAAGGTCATTAGTACATGCTATTAGCGAACCAGATCTACACTGCCTACTGTGGTAGTTCACAGATTACAGGCTCTTAGCCAAGCTCCATTTGCTCTGACATGGACATTGTTCTATGATAGACAAATTATCCATGGACTTGAAAAGCCCAGTTATTCTGCTAGGTTGCATTCTGGGCTCTCTAAACGAAAGTGTAAGACTTTATAATTGTGTCAACCAGGTTTACCAAGTGCACAAGTACTACTAGCCAACATTCCAACATCAATGTCATCTCAGTTTGTTTCTGATGCACACCTTTAATTACATAGCCAAACTACTTAAATGAAAGTTGTGGGGAGATTGGAAAAGGGCTGAGAACCCAGATGAAACCAACCCTGGAGCTGTGAGGTAGCAACACTACCTGTCCCCACCACGCCACCCTATCTTACCAAACAAAATAAAACATAACTGTTCAATGGAAATCATAGAAAACCAACTCTTTATCAAAATGAAAAACCCTTTTATGTCATCTTCTTTATCCTCTCTATTCATCTTCCAGCCACTCCAGTGGAACCTGGCCTAGCTATAGTGCGGCCTCTCAGGGATGTGATGGTGAAGGCGGGAGAGTCAGTGCTGTTTGAATGTCATGTGATTGGACCGCAAGATGTGGACGTGGACTGGCTGTCGGATGGGAAGCTCATCCAGCCAGCACTTCTGAACTGTAAGATGCACTTTGATGGAAAGAGGTGCAGATTGCTGCTCAACTCCGTGCATGAGGACGACAGTGGCACATACACCTGTAAACTGAGCACAGCCAAAGGTGAACATTTCCAAACATCCCACCATGGTGGAAAAATGAACCAAAGTAGGGCATACAAGCGTTTGTCCATTGTTAATTATGTTAACAGGTTCTATAATAGGGTGCTTTGTACCAGATTTGGGTGTGCTGTTAAATGATATATTTATCTACTTAGTTACATCAAAGAACAAATCTGTGCAGTGCCACGACTCTCTAGAGCTGAAACTGCTCATGATTAGTGGTTAAACACTACCCTTCATTATAGAATTGCTCTCATTATCATGCTGGTTACTATTGCTTGCCTTCTGCAGAGGAACTGACCTCCTGTGCCCAGTTGAAGGTCATTGCCTCTGTTGAGCCACTGTTTACCCGAATGCTGGATGTGTTGGAGGTCATTGAAGGTCGAAATGCACGATTTGACTGCAAGGTCAGTGGAACGCCACCACCTATGATCACCTGGACTCACTTCGGTAAGAGGCTTTTTCCCATGAGAAACTGTTATGAATTAGTCAAGCACCTGACTAAACCACAGACGTGTGTGTGTGTGTGTGTGTGTTTTCTTCTCCTAGAAAATCCATTAGTAGAGAATGAGGACATTCGCATCCTGAAGGAAGGTGGCCGGCACTTGTTGGTTATCTCACATGTGAGCCATGAGGATGAGGGGTTCTACACAGTGGTGGCCAAGAACCCACACGGCGAGGCCGAGTGCTCAGCAGAGCTCTATGTACAGGAACCGCGGCCAGCTATGTCATCTCAGATGTAAACTCTTCTTGTTTAACTTCATTATGCGTGTATACAGTAGAGGTGTTTAATTTGGAATTAGGAGGTGGGATCGCCCTGCTTTTTCTTGATCTAATTTATTTGTAAATTGTTTGTAGGAGCATTTACAAATAAATAAATATATAAATAAAATATACAATATATATATAATATATATTTATATCTCCATCCTACAGGAGCTCCTGAGTTTGTGTAAATTTATGTGTAAGGAGACTAACGGGAGCCTTTGCTGAAGTGGCTTTTGCTGCCTAAATACAGATCTATTTCACACAGCATTTTGGAGACACTCCGTCTAGTTCACCGTCTAGTTATTATTTATTCAGCACTCTGAGTTATGCCTTTTTGAGTTTTGTTTGTATCACTATATTGGTTGTGCCGTGAATGTACTTGCAAACTCATGGGTGATTACCATTGATCATGAGAAGTCTTTTCAGAACAGAAGACTTTACAGTTTCTCGTTCTTCTCTTTCTTGTTAATGTCAAGTGATTAAAAATAAAACTCAGCAGAGACTGAAAAGGGAATGACTGTTTATATCTGTCATAATGCAAGTGCTAACTTGTTTCACAGCTGTTCCACAGCATAAACTTAAACAGGAATTTCTGGATGTGCTGTGGAAACAAACAAAAAAAAAAGTTAAATGAATTTCATGAAGAGTGCATTAGAAATCATTGGCATTTACATTATAGTACCGGAGCTTAGCAACTCTTGCTGTTCACACCAAAGTGTGACAGAGCTCCACTCCATCACAATCTCTTACTGCTCAGCATTAATACTTTGTTTATGTTGCTGCCAAACATCCATTAACTAAGAACGTTATCTTCTACAGCCAGCTATAGTTTATGCAAATTAGTATTTCATTCTCATTGCTTGTGTTTATACTGTTTGCCAAACACCAACAGATTTTGTTGTTGTTGTTGTTTAGACATGGAATTAAATATTTACAGTTTATTCATCATGCTTTCTCTCTCATGTTCTGCTTGTTCTCTCTCTTTCACTCTCCAAATCCCATTAGGGCTAAGTTAGAGAAGATGCCATCCATTCCTGAAGAACCAGAGGTTCCTGAGAGCGAGGTGGAGCGTTTTACCATGCCTGACTTTGTGAAGCCACTGTACGACCTGGATGTTGTCGAGGGTAAAGAGGCCGTGCTGAAGTGCAAAGTGGCCGGCCTGCCATATCCCACCATTTCTTGGTTCCACAATGGCAAGAAGATTGAAAGCACTGAGGACAGGAAGATGACGCAGTGTGAGCCATTGCAATATTTCATTCATCTGCATGGAGATCAGAGTGTCAGTCAAACTCTGAGACTGCAGTCTCAGTGGAAATGAGAATGTCAGGAGATTGAGTGAAATATACAGAGTGTTCTATATGCTGTCCTGAATGTCCTCCTTAATACCCTGTGGCTGCTTCTCATTTTGAAACTGCATTAACTTTATCACTTGTAATCATTCTTAATCTCACTTAAGCACTCCTAATTCTTTTTTCCCCCTCATCTGTAGTCAGAGATATACACAGTCTTGTTATCCGCTCTGTCTGCCATGCCCATGGAGGTGTCTATAAGAGTGTTATTTCCAACAAGTTGGGCAAGGCCACATGCTATGCCCATCTGTATGTAACAGGTGAGAGAAATGCCATCATTTAGTATATACATTATATATGGTTTATATCACAATACAATAGTATATGCCTGGTATGCCTCGTATGCACTGACGTATCTCTAGTTGGACGTATCAGTAGGATGTTGGTTGGGTTGGTGGATTGCAGAGAATACTGATCAACAATGCTTAATATTCAGGGAAAGTGTATTTCGGAAAAAATATGTTAACCAATTTCTACTTTTAATAGCATATTTACACAGTACCATAATACCAAAAATGTACCAATTTCCAGATTCAGCACAACATTAGCTAACGAGAATAAAACATTTAAACACTGGTAAATTTTTGTTAAGCTATTAACTAATTAGGGGTGTATGGAACGCTACTATCAGTATATGCACATAAGTGATAAGTGAAAAAAAACAACAACAACAAGAAAGTCAAGAAAATAAAGACATTTGTAGGACTGCTCATGCAGTTACTATTTTTGTTTGTACCTGTCTGCAATATTTTCTAACAAATTTAGTTTGTTCTATTTCCTAAAATATCTAAAACAGAACCTGTCTACATGATTGATCAAAGTGGGCTTTGCTAATAGCCTAGTATCTCTATTTTCACACAGAACAAGTTGTATTTTCCTTACTTTAACAAGTAAGTAGCAACAAAAGGTGACATGAAAGTAATTGTTAATATTAATTATTGACTAAATATTATTATTCATTATTATTATTATTGTTATTTATTAATTAATTATTAACTGTAATTTAACCTTTGATTGGGCAGTTACTGAGTTAAAAGAGAAAATTATAGACGATTAAGTTCAATAATACGTACCAGAATGGGATAATTTGTAGTGTTTAGATATATTTATACAGGATCTACATAACAGCATGTTCTTTTGTTTGTTTGTTTTTGTTTTTATGAACAAATGAAAATTGTAATATAAAAGAAATCAGTAACCGTGCCAACTGGATTAAAATGTAACACTTTCTAGCACTTTCTCATAAAAGGAAGTTTCCAACTATACAATATTATTTTATATTCTCGGACTAATTTACTGCAGAGAATTGCACTTGAGATGTGAATATCGCATAAGTACAGTTGTTGCCTGGATTTCTCGATCCTCTGATCATCATCTCAGACAGTAAATGTGGTCTTTTTAACATCCTAGAGCCAGATCTTTTATGGAGACAGACAACCTAAAATCTATGCATGATCCTTTCTCTAAAAGATATGCCTGTCAGTTCATTTGCAGAATAGACCACATGTCTGGGTTTATCTCTGTCCTACCCAGGATTTTTCCTCTCATCTCTTTTATAGACGTTCTTCCTGATCCTCCAGATGGGGCACCTGTAATTGAGTCTATTACTGGCAAGATTGTTACTCTTAGCTGGAAGAAGCCCAAACGGCTGGACCCATCAATTGGTATTGTCTCTACTCATCTACATTCATATGGATGTCCATTCCTATTTTATTTTGCTGTCGTTCCTTTGTGATTATAGGCAACACGCACTGCCCCATCTTTGATAGATTTAGAATGGAGCATTTTGCAATTCACTGTCTTCAATATTTATATTCCTGTAAAAGGTTTAACTGTCAGTCATTCTTGTACTCCTGTCACCCACATATTTACTGCTGTGACTTTCTCCCTTATTTTAAATTACCAATATCACTTTGCTGCCTTGACTGATGTTAGGTATTGTGTAAGGGCATATAGAACTAAAATTTGTAAAGCTCCAATTAAAGAACATTAAAAAAAATTCTTGTGTCTGGAAAAACAACTAACATGTCTGAACGGTGACAAAAGTTACTTTTTAAGTAAATTTTACTAAGGCAATAAATAAGACTGGTTATGTTTTGTTTTGTAGTGCTGACTCACACATTTGACTAGCGGCATGGATTCTGAAGAGATGAGATACATTGGTTGTAAATTTGACATAATGTAGAGAAAAAGAAATGCCTGCTTCTACTTTTTTAATTTTTAACAAGCCATGTCATCAGTTCACTAATCAGACAAGTGAGGGTAAATAAAATGAAAAAAATTCATGAAAGTCTGTGAAAACTCCTCTTTCTGACCTAATGTATCTAACATCAGCTTAACAAATTTGATCAATGCATGGGATTAGATGTCCAAGTGTCCGTAGTGTATGAACGTGTATGTGATTGTGCCCTGCAATGGATTGACACCCTGTCCAGGGTGTACCCTGCCATGTGCCCGATGATCCCTGGGATAGGTTTCAGGTTCCCCGCGACCCTGAATGATAAGCTGTATACAAAATGGATGAATGGATGGCATGGGATTGGCTGCAACAATGAATCTCCTTCAAAAGCTGCATTGGTTTATGTTTAGCAAACTAAGGCTAAACTATATGCTTATAAGTACTCAGTTCAGTCCACTTAAATACTATGCTGGATCCACATCTGGAACGTGGCCTATCAGTTGATGACCCCGATATACAATATGGTCAGACCAAGGAAGGCATAAAAATTTTGTTTTAATCCATATTGTTCCAGATCCCAGCACCTTGATGTACGCTGTCCAGCAGCAGGCCTTGGGATCTATACAATGGACTATAATCGCTTCCAGCCTAAAGCAGACCTCCTACACTGTCACCTCACTATCCAAGGGTGTCCGCTATGCCTTTAGGATCCTATCAATCACCAGCAAAGCCTTTAGCAAGCCGTCTCCGGCCACAGAAACAGTACAGCTCATAGACAGAGGTAAGCACACACAAACATACTAGTGAGCTGTGTTATTTCAGTATGATTATAATTTTTTTTTTGTATCTTTTCCTGCAGGTCCATATCTCAAGGAGGCACCAGTTATTATTGACAAGCCAGATATGGTATATGTGGTGGAGAACCAGTCGGTCAACATCACGGTCACTCTTAACCACGTCAATGCAGCTGTGAGCTGGAAGATGTGAGTTATCTGTTCAATTATACAAATGTGCCTTGGGCCTATAAAGCTACTTCTAAAGTTCTGCATAATGAGTAATTTCAAACTCTGCAGGGTTATTTGTATAACTCATTCACTTGCCTCTTTTTCTTCAAAATATACATATAACATACCAGAATATAGGCTGCAGTGGCTTTAACTCTTTTAAGTATAAAGTATTTTAAGTATAAAGTATTTAAAGCCTTTCCACTTTTGTATGCGTTTGTGTTTTGCATGATCATGGTGTCATCTTTGACAGATACATCACATATTATTATCAATAACCCCAGATTCAATATAACCTCAGATAATGATATGTCACTCAAGATGTCCCACTACCCCCAACAATATTTTCTACACTCAACAATCAAATTGGGAATTGTCACTGATGTGGTATCCTTCAGTGAATATCTTTTGTTGCTTTAGTTAGAGGATTATAACTGAGTAGGGACATCAAAAATACTTACTTGGACATAATTATACCCTTGAGATTTTAGGATACATTTACATTCGAACAAAAATGTATCTTTACAGCATCTACTGTAATGATATTGTTTTCCTGTCTAAATCATCACACACACCATATTTCAATATGTGTGGTAGCCTGAGGAAACCCTTCAGATAGTCACATTTTTTCTTCTATAACTGTACTCAAACAATACATTTTCGAATTTTCTGTACACTGTACTAAATTTGAGCTGTGGTCAGACTGGCTGCTGTTTTTATCAGGAGAGGAGCGACCTTGTCGAACAGAGCCGGGCTGTTTGAGATGAGCATGCCTGATGATGACCAACACACACTAAAGCTCTGTAAGGTGAGGAGCAGTGATGTGGGACCACTTTGCTTCACTGCTAGCAATCCATACGGGACAGAGTCTTGTCTCCTCTCTCTAGAGATGGCAGGTAGGCAAAGCACGACAGAGCATCTACTCATATTGGGCATGTTTTGTCTTTTTGTTATGTTGTAACTGTGTGTTGTTCTTTAGAAATGTTATGATATGTATATGCATGACCTTTGTCTGTGACCTTTTCGCTGTTCTCGCTCTCATTCTTTCTCCATGGGTTACTCTCTTTCCAGTGGCCCCAACATTTGAGTCTATTATGGAGGATCTGGATGTAAGTGTTGGTGAGACACCTCGCTTTGCTGTTGTCGTTGAAGGGAAGCCCATTCCAGACATCCTCTGGTACAAGGTATGTTACTTATTCCGATTTTGGTTTTTGATTTTTCTCTCAATACCATTCTAATTTCATTAAGTGTGAGAGGCTGGTTATGTGCGAATGTAATGATTTAATTCAGGAAGCATTTCATATCTGCAAATCATGTTCTAAAATGTGTTTGCTGACATTTTCTTTACTTGCACTGTACATTTAATACAAATCCCTACACCCGAAGCCAGTTCATTTCTATTCTCTATGTGTAGGAGAATCTCTCCTTGCTTTGTGGATCAGAGAAGGATAGAACAAACCCTGTCCTACCTGTTTGGCTTTTTATATAGTTGTAACTAAGACACTTTCATACCCATACAAAATCTCCCTCCTTCTTATTCTCTCCTTTTCTTCTTTAGCTCTTAAAGACTCATATCTTCCTTTTGGTGGTCTTGCTAACTTTCTCTGCCTGTCTTGACTCTTTCTTTTACTCACTGATCTCCCTTACACCCACCTCACTTCCCATGAAGAACCCCCACGCTCTGTTAAGCATGCTAATTTATGCTATTAAATATACCACTGGATGTTTCAGCTTGTGCCTCAGGGCTGCAATATGACTCGCTGTGGTTAACATCTGAAGTCTGCACAAGTGGAGCCATGGAAAATCTTGGGGAATTTCAATGGAGGATTGAAAACCGAGAATATTCTAAAGATTTTGTTTACAGCATACAGACACATTATGGTGTAGCTAATGGATTGAAAAGACATATTGCACATTTTAGTGTGTGCCAGCTGAAGCTTTTCCTGACAAACTATTTGAGTCAATGAAGGTGGTGTGCTGTTTTTGCTTTTCAGAATGACATCCTTCTATCAGAGAGTAGCCATTTTACCTTTGTGTACGATGACAACGAGTGCTCTCTGCTGGTGCTCAATACTCAGCCACAAGATTCTGGGGTCTACACCTGTACTGCCAAGAACCTTGCTGGCTCAGTTTCCTGCAAGGCGGAGCTAACTGTCCATGCCAGTACGAGTCTTTAAAATTCACATTTCTTATTACAGCACTGGGCTTTTAGATTAGTACTGTTAGATATTTGCACAGTGTTCAGGGCTGTCTCTTTTCAAACAAACAAAATAGTTCTTATCCCATAACAGATGCGTTAATACAGCAAAGCTGGCCTTTTAGACAATCAATCTATATCATGATAAATTATGTAACTGTACTCTTTTCGGAAAGATTTTTATGACCAACTCCGTTGTTACTGATCATTTGTTTGTCTATATGTGTGTTAAATCATTTGGGTGATTCCATGATTGGTGTCGATTTTGTGTATTTTAAACTAGTTTAATGTAGTGTATTTAAATTTTGCTAATTCAGCTAATAGTCATATTTAGCAATGTCAATGTTGTTAATAAGCTTGACGATATGCTACCTAGCATCCCTCCCTAACCATTGTTGCTGGACATATCAGCATTACTAAACCTTTTACGTTGAGGAATATTATTCTGTATATAGTTTTCCATAGATTTGTGAACCTCTGCCCATGTTTACTTCTGAAAGACTCTGCCTCTCTGAGATACTCTTTTTTATACTCATGTTACTGACATGTTGCTAATTAACCTCCAGCTGTTTCTTTTTAGTGACACTTACTTTTCCAGCCTTTTGTTGCCCTGTCCCAACTGTTTTGAGACGTGTTGCGGCTATCAAATTCAAAATTACCTTTCCTTAAAATTTCCCAGTTTAAACTTTCGATATGTTTTCTATGTTCTATTTGGAATAACATCTGGGTTTATGCGATTTGCAAACCATTGCATTCTGTTTTTATTGACATTTTACACAGTGTCCCATCATTTTTGAAATTGGGATTGCATAAGGATTTAATGGATTTTCCATTTCTGATCATTTTAATTCAATCATAATATTTATTATTTATTTATTTTTTTAGATCTAACTATTAATCTAAACTTTAATATCTAAGCCTAAAATCTTTTTTTATTAGCTGGTGATTATTCTCTGTGTATACTGTATGCATTTCCATATTTTTGTATGTCTACTCTTATTTATGCCTGCATATGTCTGTAGCTAAACAGGAGAAGGATGACCCGATGGAGGATGAGGAGTCTATCTTGAGGAGGATGCGACGACTCACTGATTACTATGACGTGCACAAAGAGATCGGGAGGTGAGTCATCCACCTGCAGCCACACTCGGATACACACCATTTCCCTGTAATGACTGTAGACGCCAGACCACAGCCGTGGAGAATCAACTCCGTCAGCTCTTACTGATGATCTGTCTAAGCCCCTCTAAATCATCAGGCACAATTTAACATTCAAGAAAGCATTAGCGTCAAAGGTCTGAGAACGTTTGGGTGGATGGACTTATTTAATTTCAGTGTGAGATGGCGAAGAAAGGAAATTTATGCTGATCTCTGACATGACGTTTTTTCAGAGTATTGGGACGTTTGATATTCACTTAATTGTACTGAAGCTCAAAGAAATGTTCTGCTCTTTTTACGAGCTTCTGAACAGAGATGCTCAGTGACAGAGATTCGTTCCATTTCTTTAGATCACTTGGTTTTATCACATTTAACCTTGCAATAGAACCTAACAAATCAAGCATATTCATATGCTCTGAATTTACCAAAAGGAATCTAGAACACATATATTCTTCATTCTTATTACATAACAGACCAACATTGCAACCCATAATATTTAACCTCCAGGTTTTGTAGCAAATAGCTTCGTAAACAGATCATTACATAAACATTAAATTGGCAGGAAGTGAGTGTTTTAGAGAAGTGAGAGCTAAGATGAGTTAATAGCATGATGGCCTGTTTGGTCATATTTCTGCTCAGCACTCTGTCCTCTCTCACAGCCTCTGTGTCTGTAATAATAATCCTCACGTCTGCCTGTGGGTAGTGCATTCAAACACACACACATATATACACACAAATGCAAGATACAAGACACCTGCTGTTGCTGCTACACATTCTGTTGCTGCTAAACCATGATGCACACACATTACCACACCACAAACAGACATGTGCACACAAAACATGTTTCTTTTAAATTAGAATTATAATTTATTAGCTAACCCACTGAGCATGTGGAAACTCCAGTGTGCTTGCCCAGTCCTATGTGTTGGTTGAGCGGAATCCTGACTGATTTGGATAAAAAGTAGTAGATAGCCTGGCTAGCATCTTTATTTTCTCTAGATATGTTTAACCATGTTTGTGACTTCTTGTTGTGCTAGCAGGAGACTTATATGACAGCTCTGAGCTGAATTGTCAGTATTTCTACATACCTATGTTCTTGATCCTAGAAAGATTCTTTGTCATCTGTTCATGCCAATTTATCTGCTTAGTGAAAGTTATTCTTCCATCAGCTGATGTATGTAGTGTAGCAGGTGTGTGTGTGTATCTGTGTGTGTGTGTGTGTGTGTGTGTGTGTTGGGGGGTGTGGGGGTGTGTGATTGGAACAAGTATAGCTCATGCTAGAGTGACTTTTTTTTGCCCGTAGTTTTTTTTGTTTGTTTGTTTTTTTGTTAGCCAGGCATCTACTAATGAATGCACTAATATACAGTATACACATATATAGAGTTACTTCCACTGCATCTCCTCCGTCCCCCCACCACCATCAACATTATTTTCTCCCAGTCGTAGGCAATTCCCAACTAACCAGCCCACTCTTGCCTATCATATGACAGCTACCAACCGTGGAGGGATCATTAAGTCTGATTATATCGAATACACACAATGAAATGAGTACAGGTTTACTGCAGATTTCGAGCTTGGCTTGATAGTGTGAATAAATAAGCACTGATTTGCAAATGTAAATATATTCCTATGTCTGAGACAGCAGCAATTTACATACTCATCCTGCTGTCTGACAGCATTATTATGGTCAATGTATAGATTGTTAGTGAGAAATGTTCTCTTTGGCTCAGTTATATTTCTCTTCTGCTGTGAATTTCCCTGGAGGGACTTTCTCTTCTCTAAGACATCAGACCATTTGCAGGCTAAAATAGAATAATTCTCACCTCAATCCCTCCACAACACCTCTCTGTTATTGCTGACATATCCCTTCACCTGCTCGAAACTCTCCCAACACACTTTCAACCTAATGTAGTACGTTAAAACCATAGGCAATAGTCCACTGCTGCTGGGGTTCTGATTTCAATTTCCCAGGCCAGGTGCAAATATAAAATATCCTCCAAAGTGTTCCACAAAATGTTGAGCTTGTGTTTATTTTATTTCATTTTAATTGTGCCTGGGACATGCTCTGTTCCAGAGGAGCTTTCTCGTATGTGAAGCGTGTGACACACAAGGCGGGAAAAAGAGAGTATGCAGCCAAGTTCATCTCGGCTCGAGCCAAGAGAAAAGCCTCAGCCCTAAGGGAGATGAACATCTTGTCTCACCTTGACCATGAAAGGATCATCTACTTCCATGATGCTTTTGAGAAGAAGAATGCGGTCATCATCATTACTGAGATGTATCCTTTTCATTATTCAACAGGGTGAAAACCTTTCTGGTGTCTATCCTTGTTTCAATCCCTGTGCTACAAACCTGTAAACATGGAATTTATTCAGCTAAATAATTGTTATGCTTTGGGGAAAAACAATGCCTACTAGAATGCCTGTAACATCAGACATTTTAATAATAATAATAATAATAATAATAATAATAATAAGAGAAGGAAGGACTATTATTTTTATAAATTTGATTAATATAACAGGAGCTCTGATAGTAGTTCTGACTGTAAGTCCAAGCTTAATAGTAAACAGACCTTTTTAAATGTAAAATGGTAAATGACACACTTATATAGCGCTTTTATCCAAAGCGCTTTACACTGTGTCTCATTCACCCATTCACACACACCAATGGTAGCAGAGCTGCCGTACAAGGCGCTAACTTGCCATCAGGAGCAACTTGGGGTTTAGTGTCTCGCCAAAGACACTTTGCATGTGGAGTCATGTGGGCCAGGAATCGAACCGCCAACCCTGCGATTAGTGTACAACCCGCTCTACCACCTGAGCCTCAGCCGCCAAACATGTTTTTATTTAAAAGAGTAAAATATCTTGTTGGTGATTTGGTTAAGTTTTATGTTAGGAGACGTTTGTGTAACATTTATGGAAGAAGTCTCCAGTGGCACTGCTTTGTAACATTGTTTCTTGTCCTGTTAATGTCTCACAGGCATTCCATAATGTTACTTGTAACTATAACTTGTTTTTTTGTTGTTGTTGTTGTTGTCTTCAAATATATACTGCTCAAAAAAATAAAGGGAACACTTAAAGAGATGTTAGATGTTATAGCAAGATGGAAATATGTAACATGGAAAAAATCTGAGTATTTGCAATGAAGCCTCTTATGGGCCTATAGTCTTACAGTACTTTTCTTAATGTACTTGGCCTGGTGCCTTGAAGGCTGCAGCCTGCTGTGTGTGTGCAAAATAAATCTGGTTATATCTTTGTTGCTAGGCTAGCTGGAAACACAGCCAATGTTGTTTCACTACCACACACACACACACACACACACACACACAGATACTCATTATAAAATTTTAGCTTTGGAGTCTGTATATACCCTTAACAATTACCTGAAGATGTTATGAGGAGCTTCTGGATAGGCTATCAAAGAAATCAACAGTGAATGAGGCAGAGGTATGTGACGCCTTCCTGTCCCTCCCAGTATTCCCAAATAAGTGACAAATAGTGATGCATAAGCAGGCTACATGTGGTCTAGTAGATTTAGGTGTGAAAATAAATTATTTAAGAGGATACATTTCCAGGGGTAGCAGTGAATTTACCTGGTGCTGTAACGTACAGCACAAGAGGCATGTGTTTTTAAGACTTTCTATTCATTATTTGTACGGTTACAGATTCGCTCCAGCATGAGACAAGTGTTGGAAGGAATTAATTATCTTCATCAAAATGACGTTCTGCATTTGGACATTAAGGTGACTCTATTATTGTACTGTATATATACGATTTAGCAATCCTTCACCCCATTGCTGATGCCTCTGCACATTTTATCATTTTAGTGTTTAGCTTGCTTTTGATATCCTAAACCATAAAGTACTGTCTGAGCTTTTCTTCTGTTATTTCAGATATATATCTTCCACTTGGTTTATAACAAAATTTATTTATAGACACAATTTTATTACAGTTGGGATATAAATTCTTCTCTGCTACACTACCACACTACCCAGTACGATCTGTTTTTGGTGTCCTGTTTTTCAATTTTATCTGTAACCCTTTTTACAAATAATTTCTGATACATTCAGATTTATTTGATTAGTAAATCTTACACACTGTATTTCCTTGTGTATTTTACAATCCCTTGTGCAGTGTTTTAAACATACAATATTTTTCTCCTCTTCTTCTTTTTAATCCTGGCCACTTGTATTTTGACTCAAAGCCTGACAACATCCTCATGGCTGACCATTCCAGCGATCAGATACGGATTTGTGATTTTGGAAACGCAGTGAAGTTTACACCTGGTGAAGCGCAGTATTGCAAATATGGTACTCCAGAATTCATTGCCCCAGAGATTGTTAACCAGACACCAGTCTCCAAGGCAACTGACATCTGGTAAACCACCTGGTGCCTACAGTAAATCTCAGGATAAAAATATATTGTACAGACAAGAATGTCATGAATATGCTAACATATTTTTTTTTTCCTCAGGCCGGTTGGCGTCTTGACCTATCTGTGGTAGGTTGACTTCTTGTGAGGCATATCTGATATAAATATGTGAATTTTTAAGTATAATTGAAAAGTATCTTGTTGATCTTAAAATAATTTTCCACTGAGTTTATGGTATGTCTTTTATTTAAAATATATATATATATATACTTATATCTACATGCTTAAACAAAGTTTTCTCTTTCATCTAGCCTAACTGGCGTGTCTCCATTTGCGGGAGAAAATGACCGAACCTCCGTTCTCAACATCAGGAATTATAACGTGGCTTTCGAAGAGAGCATGTTTGCTGATCTCTGCCATGAAGCAAAAGGATTTGTCATCAAATTACTAGTGGCTGACAGACTGTAAGTATTAAGTACTGTTAAATCTATCTGTACAAGTCATTAGAGAATTGTTTCTAAAGTACTCAGTGAACATTTACAATTTTAACGTCATCGTTTGTCTTTTTTTCTTCACAGGAGGCCAGATGCTTGTGGGTGCCTTCGTCATCCATGGTTCAAGGTATGAGGGAGATAAATAACAGTTAAAAGAGAGCAGAATTAATAAAAGGTCATTTGCTGAAATAATTATAATATGCATTTTGAGTATTTTAATTTTAACAGAAAATTTACTTCAGTTTTTTTTTTGTTTTTGAATCTCAATTTAGATGCATTTTATCATTTTATAATTTATTATACTTTTATTATTACACGGTAAATTAATTTTAAGTTAGCAAACAGGTCAATTAAATGATTAAAAATTGATATTGACATTGAGCATTATTTTTTCTGATCAATCACTATTAATGTGCTTAACATACACCATGATGCCTTATAATGGTATACTAATGGAAGTTATTGTCTTTTTTTCCCTCATGATGAATAATTCTTTACAATTAATTTCTCTGATTTGTCTTTTTCAGATACTGAATAAGGGAAAGAGCATCGGCACAGAGTCTCTCAAAAAATTCTTGTTGAGAAGAAAATGGCAGGTCAGAAAAGAAACAAAGATGTTTTATTTACATCCTTCCATATTTCATTTTATTTTTTAATATGTTTTTATTTTAAAGTAACACATATTAAATCATTTACAGAGGTCTCTTATTAGCTACAAGTCCAAAATGGTCATGAGGTCAATACCGGCACTGCTGGATGACTCTTCAAGTCATATTTCCATAGCTGTTCCACGGCATTTAAAAGAAGGTTCGCCACCACCATCCTCTTCGTCGGATTCTGATGAAGACATTGATGAGCTTCCATTTATACCTATGCCGCTGAATATGGAGTTCTCAGGCTCCAGAATGTCACTGAATGAGATTATTGGGGATGATGAAATAATTGTCAAGACTAATAGCAACCTTGAAAGGTCAGGACCAACCACTCAAAAGCCAGAGCCCATGGAATGTGAGCAAGTAGATGAAGCTGGTGATGCTGATGTGCAAGGCCGAGCAAGGAAGAGGACAACACTTGATGATGAAAAAGGGTCCTCTGATGAAGAACCAGGGGAATTGTCTACAAGGACAGAGCAGCCAAAAAGGCCACTTCGACGAGGTTCAAGTACAGAATCTGACAAACCTGAAGGAGCTCGTCGTAGAGGTGAACTGCGTAGAGGGAGCTCAGCAGATAGTGCCCTACAACTCCATATCAAGCCAGAGGAGGGTGCTGAGGAGAGTCCCACAGAAGGTAGAAGAGTCCTTAAAAAGTCTGTGTCTATGGAACTGCCACGAAGGAGCCCAAGCCCAGGAGCGGCCAATCTGGGCCAAGAGGATTATGCCCTGAAACTGGAGCTGATGAGACAAAGGCTTCTCAGAGGAGGCTCCGTGGACAACAAGATGAGTGGCCTTCGAGGCCCCCTGCTGGAGACCCTGGGCATGGGTGATGAGAAGTGCTATATACGAGGACCTCGTCTAGGTAACCCTCCATTAGTTCGAGCAGCATCCAGTGACTCTCCTCGAGATGACATTCCAAAGACCAAAGTGCTCCGTAAGAGTGCTTCCTTCAGCCAGGGTGATGCTGAGCCTATGCCCCTACACCGGAGGATCGGCGGGCCTCTAGAGATTCCTGTAGCCCAGGTTGAAGAACGTCGCCTGCAGGAGGCTGTGTCCATGTCTGTTCTTGCAGATCCAGTCAAGCCAGATTCACGCCCCATTACACCCAAATCACTTACTCCTGAACCAAAGAAACATGAGACAAATATAAAGGTAGAAGACAAAGAACCATCACCTATCAGGGAGTTTAAACATGAGGAAATTCCTCTTAAGCAAGCAGATATTGCTACTGTACTGAAAGGTGGTGATCAGAAGTTCAGTGATGATGTGGTTCAAAAGAAAGACTTAAGCACGTTAGAAGAAACTATCCAAGAACCTAAGAAAATCCTACAAAGCAGGTCAACACCTATTATGGTGCCAAGAGTGATAGTAGAGAAGATTGAAGAAGAGGAGGAAGGAGAGGAGAAGGAAATAATAGATTCTGTAATAGAATGGGAAAGGCCTGTTCCTAAGATGGAGGATGAAGAAATTGAAGAAGTAGCACCGGTTAAATCCTCAGAGGTCATTACACCTACTAGTACCATTGAGGTTGCCCCAGTTGTGGCCCCTCAGAGTGTTGTCTCACCATATGTGACCACCAGTCCCCCTGTACTAACTGTTCTTCCAGATGGCAGGACATCTGCATATGCAAGTATCATGCAGGCCATTATAGTCCCATCACTGCAACCACCTAACCAAGCCACAACCATCCCTACATCTACAAATATGTTAGCAACAGCTTCACCAACTGGACCTGTCCCTGCAACTATGTCCAGACATATTTCAGAGCCAATTGTGTCAACAACACCATCATCCAAGTCAGACACTCAGCAAACCACTGAACATCCTGCAGTTTTCTCTAGAGTTGCATCAGTAGAACAACCAGCAAAGGAACCAAGTCCACCCAAGACTCTCACACATGCTTCCCTGAAGAGAGAGTCCTCTCCTGGAGGTCAAATCCAAGATCTTGCCTCTGAGGAGGTCTTTGAGGCCCGGTTCAAGAAACGTGAGTCGTCTCTCACTCGTGGGCTGAAACTTCTTTCATGGCAAAAGACGGAAGAAAAATCCACTATAGTTGCTCCTGAGGTTACAGAAGAGATGTATCGTCCAGGACCAGTTGGTGCACCTTTAGAATTTGTACACAGAAAATTGGAGGAGAAGTCCAAGTCTGTTCAGGATCTCCGTGAAGCAGAAAAAGACCCAGGTTTTATGAGAAGACTGTCCATGCGCCTGAAAAAGTCCCCTTCAATTGAGAGAAATGAGGAAAAGCCCAAAGAAGATGATATCAGTGTCCCAAGGCGTCGTTTATCTTGGGCTTTGGGTAGGAGAGGGTCACACGACAAAAAGGAAGTAGAGATGATGAGACTGGATGGAGGACCAGAGGCAACTCCAGAGCCAGAGACCAAAAAGCCAAATGAGTCTCCTGTGCTAGCTATGCGCAGAAAGATCAGCAACACAGTGGCTGGTATATCCATGAAGATCAGAAGCCATTCTGAGGAAAGAAAAGATGGCAAAGAGGAGAAGACAGAAACCAAGAAGACTCCTTTGCTGTCTATACTGCGGCGTTCTACCTCAGAGGGAGGCAGTCTGAAGAGGATGGGTATCCCACAGAATCAGCTAGCTTCCCAGTCTGGCAATGGGGCCTCCTCTGAGTCTTTGGATTCTATGTCCAGCATACAGTCAGAGTCAGCCATCAAAAGTATGTTACATAACAATTTATTTAAGACATACTGTAAGATATAGTGTGAAGTTGATTGTGAACTAGCTTTGATTGACACTATGGTGTGGGTCGAAGCTTTTGTTATAATTGAAGAGGCACATAGTGCATCTGGCTTAATAATCATAAATCATTAATACCATCAATAAAGACAATCAAACTTAATTAATGGTATCAGTCTACTGTGATTCCATTAAGTTTGATTGTCTTTATATATGGTATTTATGATTTGTGATTATTAAGCCAGATGCACTATGATTAGTTCCAACAAAAGCTTCCCATTATACCAGCCCTATTTGGAAACTATTGTGGCATTGAGTCTGAGTGTTATGTTAATTTCCTCCAAGGGGCAGAGACTGAGCGGAGGTCACGATGGGATCGATGGGGCCTAACCAGAGGGAGAAGGGATAAGACCATATCCCAGCCAGACATACCCACTGCTATAGCCAGAGAGAATGGCTCACTCCACTCTCGCCAGTATTCCCGGACAGCCTCAGGTATGCCTTTTTCTTCACTGGATATTCACAGAATTATCGGTGTGCAACAGTTCATTTGATCTCAAACAGTGCAGGAAACAGTAACTTCAACCAGATTTGTTGGTCAAGTTTCTCTTACTTTTTTTTTTTCTTGCTTTTGTTATAACTCTACACTGATCACTATGAATTACGTATGCGAAAATTGTTTTGGAATGACCAAGGGAATAATGATTATTCATGCACGATTTAAATCTTATCTCATAGACTTCCCTCCAGTATTCCATATCAAACTGAGGGACCATGTTCTGCTTGAGGGTGATCCTGTCACTCTCAGCTGCTTGCCTGCTGGCAGTCCTCACCCACGTATCACATGGATGAAAGGTATGAAACCAAACAAATGCAGTATATTAGTATGTGATGATTAATTGACTCATTTTAAAATGCTGCCTGACAAAACTGATATATAACTAATAGAGTGTGATTTAATGTGTCGTTTCAGACTAATTTTACAAAGTATTCACAGACTGAGAGAAATTATGTTTCTTAATTTACTATAATCTATTCTGAGACTAAAGGCATTACATAGAGGGAATACCAAGTTGATATCTTATGTACATTATATTACTTTACATACTGTATATCATATGTCATATACTGAATGTCATATCATCTTCATGAGCTTCATAAAATAGTTATATATCATTATAATCTGAATTTTTTTTGTCCGTACATTTCTTACATTATTCATTTATTTATTTCATATCTATTATATAAAAGGAGCAATTTGATTAAATTGATTTATATTATATATTTTAATATATGTTGACATGTATTGTTTAAAAGAAAGGTAGTCTTGGAATTTTGCATGTTTTGAAATGAAACAGTGAAATGACAGTTGTAAATTACATGTCAGTTTCAATAGCTTTACTGCTCTTTGAGTGCATATAGTAGAGGCAACAAAAGAAAAACTTTTGTTTGTTGAAAATAATGTTTACTCTTACATTAAAACTTCTAGAAATACAATCCTTGGACATTCAGGCAGGCTTGGGGAGTAATGGAATACATGTAATGGCGTTATGTATCCAGGATACAAAAAAACTGGTAATTGTAATCCGTTACAGTTATGTCAAAAAAATAAAGAAATTAGATTACAGGCACATTTTGTAATAAATAAATAAATAAATAAATAAATAAAGTTGGATTACTATCAGGAATACAATGTTGTTGTTTTTTTCATTTTAAAACCAAAGAAATATATATTTTTTTCATAATACAATATAAACAGCTGCTTGATTATAGTTCTGGTTCTCTCTTTCCAGTCCTGGCTCATATGAGCAATCTCCTGGTGCATTTTAACACACATTGTTCTCTGAAATGCTTTTGTTAGGGTGACCATACGTTCTCTTTTTCCCCAGAAATGTCCTAATTTTCAGACCTTAAAAAAGCGTCCAGCTGGGATTTCTAAATTTAAGAAAATGTTGAGCTTTAGTTTCATTATGATGTGCTTATGGTCTAATACTGAATCATGTGTGTACATGGTTGTATTGCTTTAACCGCTCTCTGTAAGTCCCCCGTTCTCGAACACCAATTGGTTCAATTATAAAAGGCTTGCAGCAACTATTGGCCAATTCCTACCTCTCATCTATTAGCCTACTCTCAGCGAACATGCGAAGGTGAAGCGCTGTTCTGTACAGCATCAAACAGTTGCTTTACAATAGCAACAAATGACAGCTGCCCTGAGTTGAAACAATGCCTATGGCCATATAAGGTAATTTTTTATTTCATGCTATCACATTGCTTTGTATTACATGGCCATTCAAGTGTCTAAAAGATGGCAGAAGGTTCATATATATATATATATATATATATATATATATATATATATATATATATATATATATATATATGTATGTGTGTGTGTGTGTGTGTGTGTGTTTTGTATTAAAGTCTGCATCATTCATGGTAACACAGTTTTGAATGCTATTAAGATGCTTAAGCTTTTCTCTTAACTTTATTTACATATGTGACCTTGAAGTAATATAAAAACAATCAGATTACATTACTTTCATATTGTGATGCTTGGATTACGTTACTGATTACATTTTTTATGAAGTAATTTGTAACTGTAACAGAATACGCTTTTAAATTAATCCCCCCAACCCTGCGTTCAGGTAATCACATTCAGTAGTAACTACTATGTTCATTTAGGTCTGCCAAACCAGCCCGGCATGCCGGAAGTTCCTCAGAATTACAAAGAGACAGCGTTGGTGGTGTGGTGTCCATCAGACACCATGGCACCGTGAAATAAAATTATTACACATTTAAGCATAAGCCATACAAAACTCTTGGAAAATAATCTGTTCAGACAAGTCTTCACCAGATAAAATTATAACCCTAAAGCCAGCTCTTTAACAGGTGTTGCTTCATTGCATTACAAGTCTAAATCATGGATCCTGTGAATAGACTTTGGGAAGACATTGTCACAAGTACTTTGAGATGATTGATGTGATTTTGGTGTGAAATTAAAAACATTGCATAGCTTTACTGTATTTTGTTTGTGGATTCTATTTTTCCTGGTCAGATAAAAAGCCCCTGGAGATTGATCCAAGAATGAATGTGATCGCATGCCCTGATGGGAGACAGCTGCTGATGATTATGAAGACCACCAAGAAAGATGCAGGCCTTTATGAATGTGTAGCCACAAATGCATTAGCCTCTGTCAGCAGCTCCTGTAAACTCTCCCTCGCCCGTGAGTGCATGCAAATACAAACATATTTGCATACAGTATGTATATGGTAGGACAACCAGGTAAGCTGTCCTGGGCTCAGACTGGATGGAGGATCAGGAGGGTTGAGTATTTATCTGCAAGTCATCTGATGAGTTAATATTTCCCCTATTTTGTAAAATAGAGCATAAGAGCTTCCACAGGCATTAAAACTGAGTTTAAAACTGCTTTAAAACTGAGTTACTGGGCAAGGCCATTCACAAGTGGAACTATGAGATATTGTCACATCAAGCTTTTTTTTCCTTCTCCCTAACACATTATGGTACATTTGGGAATATTTGCATTTCTGTGCAGAAATTTTACACTTAACTGCACAAGACTGGCAATGACATTTCACGTTTCCCCATTTTGTAATCAAATTAATGATGAAGATTATTTTTTTATGTGAAATAAAATACATTCTTCAGACGTTTCTCAAGGCAAAGCAATGTTTAATAGAAATTGCCATTGTGGGCCTAAATTCACTGAATCACTGTAGCATTAGATAATGTTAAGTCTTTGAGAGTTTGTTCAAAATAATGTTTACTCTTACATTAAAACCCCTAGAAATCCATTTCCTGGACTTTCAAAGCACATTCAGTATTAACTACAATGTTAATGTTTATTTAGGTTTGCCAAACCAGCCTGGTACACCAGAAGTTCCTCAAAAATATCACAACACAGCGTTGGTGGTGTGGCGTCCATCAGACACTGTGGCCCCTTGTACTTATTGCCTGGAGCGGAGAACAGAAGGTGAGCAATCTTAAAGAAATTTTACATTCAGTTGCACTGAATGCTTACATGCCAACAGCACGATGTATAATGGGAAGTAAAAGTTGGACCTTCAATAATATTACATAAATTTATCAATTAGTAGGTCAGTGATCATCGTGTATCTTAATACATCATCTCAAAATATTCTAAAATGCTCAACACGTTAGAGGAAATTCAATACGGAGTATATATATCCTGGAGTAATGTATACTTATTATACATTAAAAGAATATACATTATACATGGTTAGATTAACACAGCAGTTGAGGTACTGAGGTCTGTAAAAACTCTAGTAGAGCTTTACTGCCATCATTAGTACAAATTAAGTATTGCAGTGGACTCGTTACTTCCGCTTCAGGCTTAGGGATCGTGTCTATAAACGGAACTTTTTCCAAAAGTGTAAAACCAGTTTTCCAAAACAGTCAAATATCTTATCTCGTCAAGTATGGTTTTAATATTATTGCTTTCTATTTTAGGTCATGATTTCCATCAACACATAAAAAGGGTTGTAATATGTTTTATCACCTTATTATTTTTCCCTAGGTGAAAGTAACTGGCTGATTGTAGCCACTGGTGTCGCTGACTGTTACTACAATGTGACAGACCTACCGTGTGGCGCCACCTACCGGTTCAGAGTAGCTTGTGTGAATAAAGCTGGCCAGGGACCATACAGCAATTTGTCGGAGAAGGTCACTCTAGATGCAGCAGGTAGATGCATATTTTGTGTTCATTTATTTAGTTCTAAAACTGTAAGTATAGCAAATTATGATTTTAAGATACTTCATTAGGATTGCACCAAAAAATGATGGTGATAAGAATGAAAACTTAAATCATCTTTATTCTTTTGATTTAACAAAAAAGTAATGTGTGTGTGTGTGTGTGTGTGTGTGTGTGTGTGTGTGTGTGTGTGTGTGTGTGTGTGTGTGTGTGTGTGTGTGTGTGTGTGTGTGTGTGTGTGTGCGCGTGTGTGTGTGTGTCTTTTGTACGAATTTAAAATTCTGCTATGGTTATGGTTGTGGAAATTATACCACTTTATCAGAGTTGTAGTTGTCAGAGTTCTTGAAGTTATTCATCTATTTCACGCTACACTTCAACTGAAGGAGTTTTCTCAAAACCTAAATAATCAAAAATAAGCAGGCCTATAAATGCTGATAACTTAAATGTAATGATAATGCACATAAGTGGAAAGATTTTTTTTTAACAGTTAAAAGGATTCATGGCTGTCACATGTTTAAGAATCCCTGCTCTTAGCTAACACAAATATGTGACCTCCTCTATTCAATATCATCAATGTATATATATATATATATATATATATATATATATATATATATATATATATATTTTTTTTTTTTTTTTTTTTTTTTTTTCCTGACAGGACCTCCAAAATCCACTGGAACAGTCATTGTCAAGACTCTTCCATCAACAGCAGGTCCTACTGTGGTAACCTCCACCATGACTGTACCTCCTATAAAGCTTGCTGGGAGTAAAGCTGTTCCAACTTCTTCTACAACTCCAGCACAGTCTTCTGCACCAACTTCTGCCAAACCTGCTGCACCTTCTGCCAGACCTGCTCCACCTTCTGCCAGACCTGCTCCACCTTCTGCCAAACCTGCTCCACCAGCTGCCAAATCTGCTCAACCTTCTGCCAAATCTGATGCACCTTCTTCCAAACCCAGTCCAACAACTCAATCTCCTGCTACAATGTCCTTGTCAGCCTCCACACATCATAATGTATCTAAGATACCTCAGGTCCAGCCTCCCGCCTCCAGTTCATCCAGCCCTAGCACAACCACCGTGGCCAAAGCCAAAACCACTCTCAATATCACAATGTCCAAACCTGCCACTCCTCCATCTGCTCCCATCTTCTCTAGTCCATCTAAAACCTCTCCTCCTGTTGTTCTCCCTAAACCACAGACTCCTATCAATGTGGTTCCACCCATGGCACAAACTCCTCCAGTGTCCCCACCCCCATTAGTTTCTCCTCCACCCACCCTTGGTAAACCCATTTCCTCAGTACCCATGTATGTCCCTGCAACGACAGCAGCTCCTGTGACCCCAGTCACCCCCACTACTCCCTCTCCTGCCCTGTCTCCACCTGTGGTGTTGGTTACAAGTCTCACTCCTGTTGGGGAGGGAAGTGCTACTTCAAGCAGGATGACCCCTAGTGGAAGGGTCACTCCATCAGGACGTGTCACACCCACAGGGCGGAGAACGCCACTGGGCAAGCCAGGAGAGTCTGCCTTACGACAGGGTGTGCCCCAGAAACCCTATACCTTCATGGATGAGAAGGCCAGGTAATGTACAGTATATATGTACAGATTACAATTTGAATTTATGTATTTTAATATCTTCCTTATGCCATTTAGTGGGTTATTTATTTATTTATTTTGCAGGTTGAGTCCAGTTGTCTATCACCATGAATAATCCATGAATAAAAATAAATAATGACACATAAAAATATCTGTTTCTTGATTTTTCCTTTAGAGGTCGTTTTGGTGTTATCCGAGAGTGCAGAGAAAATGCCACAGGCAATCTCTTTATGGCCAAAATTGTTCCATATGAGCCTGAGAGCAAGCAGAGTGTTCTGCAAGAGTATGAAATCCTCAAGGCCTTGCATCATGACAAGATTATGACCCTCCATGAGGCCTATGTCACACCACGCTACCTCGTTCTCATCTCCGAGTGCTGCACTGGCAAAGAGCTCCTCCACAGCCTGATTGATAGGTCAGAAACCATCTGGCTTCCAGACTTACACTGCCTGTTTTTTTATTAATTAATTAATTAATTTATTTTATTTGCTTTCATGAGACACAGCATTGTACCGTATTACACAAAACAAGTGCCTGTTGCGTCTTTACATGACTCACTTGTGTCCTTGATAGTGAAAGAAATAATCTTGGCCTTGGTTTAGTTCAGAAAATTTTTACTTATTTTTATTTGCTCATTTTTTCTTGCCAATGGCCCCTGAAGAATTCCATCATGTTGCAATTCCAAATGTATTGCAGTTCGCAGCTACTATTTAGACTCCAATACAATATGCAGTTTGTATTGAAGTAATAAACTTTGATAATGGTTTAATTCTACTTCACTTCTTCAGTAATCAACAATCATTCTTTCTGTAAAGGAGAACATACATATGCTCATATACACCAGGCCCCAGTGTTTGATACCATTCTCTCACTCCATTCTCTCTCACCATTCTCTCAGGTTCCGTTACTCCGAGGATGACGTGGTGTCCTATATTGTGCAAATTCTGCAGGGTCTGGACTACCTCCACAACAGGAGAATTCTGCACCTAGACATCAAGCCTGAGAATATTATAGTCACCTACATGAATACTGTCAAGATCATTGACTTCGGCAGCGCTCAGACTTTCAACCCACTCTTTCTGAAGCAGTTCAGCCCTTCTATAGGAACGCTGGATTACATGTGTAAGTAAAGAATCTTGTGGTCACTTCTACTGCAAAGAGGAATTCAACCTCAAACCAAAAATGATCCTCTTTTTTTTTTTAGGGGGGGGGAGAACATCTGTTATATCACACAAAAGCTTGGCTCAGAGTAATAATATATTTTTCTAATCAAACAATGTTACACAATCTAGGCGTGTCTTTTTTTCTATTTATTCCCTGTTAAGAGATCATACTAACCTTGTAACCTTAACCATTTGAGTGCATGTTTCTTTTGCTCTTTTTATGGAAGTAATTGAGCATGTCTTTGTGCTCTGTAATTTGCGTTTCTTTTGAATCCCTGCTGGTTGCTAAAAGCTCCCGAGATGTTGAAAGGAGACGTTGTGGGTCCTCCAGCTGACATCTGGAGCGTTGGTGTACTGACATACATCATGTGAGTGATGGTCACTTTTTACTTACTTTATAGAGAATAAGCATGTATTTTTGGGTTGTTCTTTTTTTGGGGGGCTTTAGATGTCAGTATATCAAAGTACCTTCATTTTCAGTCCTGTATCCTGTATCCTGAATAAGATTTTGAGCAAGTGGAACATGATAGCCTGATATTGGTAAACATTTTAATTCAGATCAAAATAACATGGGTTTCTTGTTGCTATTGTGGATCTTACAATGTTCAGGCTCAGTGGACGGTTGCCATTCACGGAGAATAATCCAGCAGAGACAGAGGCCAGAATCCAGGCAGCCAAGTTTGACCTCAGCAAGCTATACCAAAACGTATCCCAAAGTGCCTCTCTGTTCCTTAAGAAGATCCTGTGCAGCTACCCTTGGTGTGTACAGTGTACCTTCTCTTCTCAAAAGATTATCTATGTATCTATTTACCTTTCATGTGAAGAATTCCCCTTAGGCAATGTCAGCATATGACTGGCATGACTGATCTGCATCTGTGTGTGTGTTTGTGTGTGTGTGGGGGTGTGTGTGTGGTTTCATATTCCAGGGCACGTCCCTCCATCAAAGACTGCTTCAGCAACTCTTGGTTGCAGGATGCCTATCTGATGCGGCTGCGGCGGCAGACACTCACCTTCACCACCACGCGTCTCAAGGAGCTCGTGAGCCAGCAGCAGCAGATCAGAGCTCAGGTGGCTACCAAGCACAAAGTGCTCCTGCGCTCCTACTCTGCCCAAACCCCCACAACACCCACCACACCTACCATACCCACCACGCCCACCTCTATATCCTCTACACCCTTCACTCCTGTCACTCAATGAGGTCAGCTTGGTTTTGATGGAGCGATGTTACCCAAGGGGAGAGGATCTCAGAACAAGAGGACGGAGAGGCACGGGCCCGTGATGGACTGAGACCATGCTGAGCCCTGGCTGGATCACAAGAGTGTGTGTGTGTGTGTGTGTGTGTGTGTGTGTGTGTGTCCCAGCCTCAGTAACACTATTTCAGAGTGAAACACATCCACTGTCTGATCTGAGATAAGAAACTCAAGCACATACAGTACTGAAAAATACTAGCACATACAGTAGATTTTAATACATTAAGCTCTGTCAGTTATGGCCAGCATGCTCAGTGCTGTTGTGTTCATTGTCCTGCACCTAGCTCCGCCCACAAACAGCCATGCCACACCACACGTTACCTTGCTCTGACCCATGTTCCTTTTTTAGTGTTTGAATAAGATAACATGAACATGTACAACATCATTTGCTGAACATACTGTAAATGTAAACTTTTGTCGTGTTTCCATATAATAATTCTGGGGCCTTGACATTTGTGGAGAGAAATAATAATAATAATAATAATAATAATAATAATAATAATAATAATAATAATAAATGTATATCAGAGTTTTCTGCTAGTTTTTATGAGATTGACAATTTTATTACAGGTAGTTGTTATACTGTATTCATTACTATATATGTAAAGTAGACTTAAAGGACAAGTCCAACGTTTTTCCTAAAGAAAGAAAGAATTATTGTCTGTATATTGTACAGTGTTTTAAATCAATTTGGTTGTTTATTGTGAGAAATGAATGAGTTTTATGTAAGATGTGACATTAAAAAAAAAAAAAACCTGCCATAGGTTTCCACAGGGTATAACCTGAATACAGTCATCAGTGCATTTTGTATAACCATATAATATTGTGAATAAGATATTTATAGTTAATATATTTTTTAAGTTTGCATAAAACAATTCTTTATGCAATTTATTTGATAGCTGGCCTTGTGGCTGTACCTGCTTCAGTTACATCTACAGTTCAATCTATGATTTATAGATGACACACAATTCTACGTCAATACTCAAATAAAATAGTCCTTGGCAAATTATGTGATTAATTGTGCACTGTTTACTATCATGTTTTACTGTTAGTAGTAATAAAATAAAATAAAAAGATGGTTTATGATTAATAATTATTTGATTAACAGTACATCCCGAATATTTTTTGTTATTTTTATTCTTATACCACAGCAATTTGTCAGCACTAATAATTTTTTTTATTTATTAAAGAATGGCACATTGTAAAATGTATTCATTTACAGTTATGTTTAATATGGTGGTATGTTGGCAAAACCATAATAAAACAAACAAGACATGTTACCCAGTGTAACAGCTTGACGTCTGACTGTTAGAAAATGCTGATACTGGAGACTCATTCCAAAAATGTTAAATAAATGTTTCTTTGCATATGCACACGTTTTTAATCAGGTTATGTACAGTATTTGTCAGAAACGTCCCTAAGTAAATTTTTTCTACAGAAATTATACTTTATTAGAAAAAGCGCATTAATATACACATTTCTGCTAGAATTATTGTCAGTTCTGCTCTTATATAACATTAATCAACACCTTCTGACCAATCAGAATTGAGCATTTAACAGTGCTGTGGTGTAAGATGGATATAATAGTATGTCTTTTACATATAGACATTTTCTCCTTCAATACAGAACTCCTTTAGTTCTGTACTGAACTTCTCCTCTCTCATGATATGCCTTGTGGAAATCTATGAGCTCACTTTCTAAATTTTTCACACTTCCAGAATGATTTTAAAACATTGTAAAAGAACTGTTCGTTTGTGTGTGTAGGGGGGGGGGGGATTTTTATTTTAAATACTACTGAGCACGCAATCCTTTCTTACTGTAGTGCCACTTGATGTTTTACAACAAATACAGGCTTTTTTGTCCTTGATTTGGGTCCTGAGCAAACTGTGACGTCAGATAAATGTATTTTTTAAAGGAAAAGTAATGTTAGTACTGTTTGCAAAAAATAAAATTCCCAGGATTTGGAAGTCACTTATTTATTTATTTATTTTGTAATGTATTTAAAGATGCCTTTGCATTTACAGTGTAGAATGTATTAAACACCACAGAATATTTTTAGCTAGGTTTGTGTATTGGTTTTGGGGTTTTTTTGTTTGTTTGTTTTTTAATGCAATGCAATTTTTTCCCCAATCTGTACACTGGTGGAGTGCAAGCATGTGATCAGTTCAAATATTTCTTTCATAGAATAAATATAATAAAAAAATCACTACCTGTGGCAGCAAGAGGTATTGTGGCATTATTCTTCCGAAATGTTATTTCATATGTTCATGTTATCACATCAGTCACAGAGTTTTTTAACCAAAAAGGAAGCTGTTACATAATTCCTTAATAATCGTTAAACAAACCAACCAGCAGGACAGTAGCACACTGTATGTTGTAATTTACATATTTTGGGATTTTATTTTATTTTATTTATTTTTTATTTTTTTGAAGTTATTGTGTTTATGCTATCTAAGTAAATGATGCTGTTTACCAGATTATATTAGATGGGATTATTAGAATTATTTAATTTTAAGCATGATCTTATAGATTTTTTTAATAAATAGTAAGTCAGTCAGCTTACAATGACACAGATATTGCTGATATTGATAAAAATAATTATTGGCCAGAAATTCATTTCAGTTTGTCTAGTTAAAAAACAATTATGATCATGTTTTTGTTCATTTTATTTATGAGGCACATGCAGATTTTTCCCTGACTGTGTATGATTGTGTGTGGTATTAAAATAAGTGTAACAATAATAATAATAATAATAATAATAATAATAATAATAATAATAATAATAATAATAGAAATCATTTGATATCATACCAAAAACACAATAACTGTAACTTTGAAATTCCACAGTTATAAATAAAACATTATGTGCACATCTACAAAACATCTGGCTTCCAGAGATACAGTGGGTATTTGAAAACTGACACTTAATTTTTGTAGAACAAATGTTTCCTTGTGATACGAGTGAGTAATGCAAATGTTATTACAGTTTTCACAGCAGCACTCATTTTAGACAGTATCACATGATGGAACAAGCACTTTCAAGCTATGCTGCCATCTTTTATATTTTAAAGGGTATTTAGATTTCTGGTTGATATTGTTTGGGTACAAAAATACATTTTGGATGCTGTTACAGGTCGTGAGTATTTTTGTGATTTTTGCTATACAGAACTATTTCCATTTTTCATTTGCAGAAAAATACAAACCTCATCTGTAGTCACAAGACCCTTTTGTATTTCTTGCCAAATGTATCATTAAGGGTTTTTTTCCTTACAATTCATTTTCATATTTTGTAGCTGTAATTTCAGTTAAAAAAAAAAGTATAATGTGGATTTGGAACGTCTTCCTGTTCATTAAGCTTTGAATATAATACACATAGAATTAATACACATCGAGGTGAAACTGGCTCTATGGCTACAAACAACGGCTGTTTGATATTATTAGTTGTTGTGTGAATGTTGGTGTATTTTTTTCTTTGTATTACACAAATGAAACCCTTTAATGTGAAATTAAACCAGAATTTGGAATGAATTGCATTAAAAACATTGACAAACCTGAACACTATCTGAATGTTTTACGGTTTGTATGAAATAAGTGTATATGCGAAAATGTAACACTTACTGAAATATAGTCAGATATAAATAGTGCTATATCTGTCAATTTTGTCAGCAAAATTCATCTTAACATTCCAAATACCCATTGGTTGAACTCAGAATTCGACAATGGTGGTTTAATGCATGAACATATTAAATATTTTTACAAAATTGTCATAGAATTCCAAGCATTAGCTCTAAGCCACAACTGCTGCTATAGTGTTTGAATAACTATTCAAACACTAATGAAGACAGCAAATGTTATGTAAAAGTATGAATTATCATCAGTATGCAGTTGTTTTATTCATTAAAAGTTATATTTAATGTTGTGTAATGTAGAGAAAACATGGTAGTTCCAGTTATCATTTACATTGTAGCAGCCATAAACATTAATTCCCTCACCAGCCCATAAATTTTGAATGTCTCTTAAAATTAACAAGACAAAATTGTAATTTATTATGTTACTGAAAACGTTACGGTCCTCTGTTCTGAATACGTTCTTGTGTAAGATATTTTAAAGGAACAGTTTTACCTCTGACTGCTACAAAACACTGGCACTAGTGACTCCTTCCAAAAATGTTAAATAAACCTCTCCTCAAACAAATGTCACCATATCAACTATTATTATTATTTTTTTTTTAACAAATCCATTTGTGGAGTGTCCACCATACAAGTCTCTGTGTAAGCTCTTACTATTGAACTGATAACATATTGGAAAGAGCACACTAATAGTAACTTGTGACATGTTTTGCAGCTAGCATTGTGGTCAAAGCTGCTGTTATTGAAAACGAATCAATAGATTCTGACAGATCAAAATCGAGCATTCAACAGTGCTGTGGAATAAACACGATTATGAGACAGACTTTCCACCGTCCTTAAAGACATCTTTTACGCAAATGCCTTGATGCAAGTGGTCTCAATCCGAGTCTTAGAACATCCCAATGGCAGCCCACCTGTGTAGAAGCCCTCATCCGGGAGGACTCGTGTTTCACATCGACTATTCAGGCATCCTCAGCCAAAGCCCAAACTGCATTCTAGGTAGTCTCCTGAGTCTTTTAGCCCTTGGTTCACTATACAAGGCCTGGACTGCTAATCTGGAACACTTGGTGAACATCTTTTATGGACCTCAGGATGTCAGCAGGACTCCAGGCAAAGATCCAAAGAAGGACAAATGGTCGGGTGGCATCTGTAGGCCTCTTACAATTAAGGCTTCATTAGGTCAGACTTGTCCCATTGGAGGTGTGTATATAAAGCCAGGGTGAGGGCAATAGTCTGTGTGTATCGTGTGTGGAGATATTCAACAGTCTGGGGTAAGTTCTTTCCCTTTTTTTGTGGTGGTAATAATTACATTTAAAGCTGTGTTTTTCTTTAGTAGTCTGTGAAATCAGATACGATAAGCCTAGTGATACAAAACTCTTGTTGTTTACATTGTGTCTTTTGCCCATTTTAAGTGGTTATTTCTAAGAAGAAAACCTTATTTCTAAAAAAAACAAACAAACAAACAAAAAAAAACAGTGTGCCTTTCCAGCGATTTTAAATTTTAATGTGTTGTCTTTAACAGATGTCCAAAGTCAAGGCTGCACCCCCACTGGGGTGCACAATCAACATCAATGACCCTCAGGTACAAGAGGCAGCTATCCGCATCCAGGCTTCATATCGGGGCCATCGGTAATAACTTCAAATATTGTTAGCATTGATGCAAACTGGAATTTTGGCCAAAGTGTGTGCATTAATAATTTTATTTGATTTTTTTACATTTCTGATGAGCACAGTAAAACTTGTTTTGTTACACTTACTCAAATGACTTCATAAGTAAAATTCTTTGACTCATTTATGTTGCTTAACTGAATTAAATCATTTAGAAGCACAAGATAAAATATAAATCTATACAAGAAGATACAATTGTAAGTTTGGTGCAACTGAAATGAATTCAAGCAGTGAAACCAGTTCCATGAACAAAGAAGTCTTTTTGATGGAATGCCATTAAGGATGTCTCCAGGTCCTTTCCTTTCTAATATTTGTTTAAGGTCGAGGAAAGAGCTACGTGAGAAAGGGCCGCCAAAGTTTCTGCAGGAGCTAAAAGATGTGCTCTTGTTGGAAGGAAGTGCGGCAAAGTTGGAGTGTCAAGTCAGTGCTTTCCCTGACCCCTTTATCATCTGGTCAAAAGATGGAAAAGAGCTTAAAGATGGACCCAAGTATCGCTATGTGTTTGAGGACCCTGATGTTGTGGCACTAGTGGTGCGTGATGGAGAGTTAGCAGATCTGGGAAGATACACTGTTACTATTAAAAACCCCTTTGGTCAGACATCTGGATCTGCCTGTATCACAGTGGAGGGTGTGTAGAATTTGCAAAAATATAACAGCATAATACACATCTGTACTGTTTCATTAATAGTACTAAAAAAACATTTTCTACATGCAGTCCCAGCTAAGGTGACCAAGGGACCAGACAGTGTGAAAGGCAGGAGAGGGACCACAGTGGTGCTAAAGGCAGAGATCAGTGGGGAACCACCCCCTGATGTTGGCTGGCTCAAGGATGGAGATGACATAGAGGAAGATGACAGGTAGTGGCATTCATTCAGTCTGGTAGCGATATTCTTCAGATCAACCCATCTAAATGCATCATGTTCTCATTTACTAGGTTGTAAATTCTGTTGTGCACTCACCTGGTATGCGTATCTCCCCTAGAGTATTTTTCGATGTAGGTGACACCGACACCATTCTCACTATCAAAAGTGTACGGCCATCGGATTCTGGAAAGTACGAGGTGTTCGTGGAGAACAACTTGGGAACGGATCAGTCCTTTGCTCGAGTCGACATCCTGTGAGGACCTCACACTGTTACGCCGAACTGGAAGGTTATTATGTGTGTGGATAAATATATTCTGATGTTTCTAGACAGTTTATAAGCGCCTGTATTATTAAAGCGAATTATTTTATGGCATTACATATATATATATATATATATATATATATATATATATATATACATATACACTTATTAACCCATTATTATTATTATTATTATTTTACCAAATAGCCTGAGAACACTATTTATGTGTTACATTCGGGGGTTTTTAGTAGCACTGACAAATGTCAAATGTCATAATAGCAAGATATGCAAACATCTTAAACTGTCAAACATGCAATAATTAATAAATTTAAAAAACAACAGATTTTCACAATTATTGTGTGCTTTCTAACTTTAATTTGCTCAAGTGGCAGAACAGAATGTAAAGGGTTTCTAGTGTAAAATTTTTGCTGTGATGACGATCAATGAGAGATACCACAAGCAGTTCTAACTGTGCCTTGTAACCCCTTTAATCATGAGATTAAGATGTCTTTTTTCCTTTCTTTAAAAAACGGATGACATGATGAAGAGGGACAGCCTGCGGATTTTCATATTTTTCACATCGGGCTACCAAAAATGCATAGATAATAATGAAAAAAATGGTGTTAATTACATGTCAATGTACACTCTATATGTAAACTACATGTTCTATGTTGGAATGCCTGACTTTTGAATGCTTAAAGATGGAACTTTAGACATTATTATTTAATCATGTGAGAATTAATAAAGCTTTATGAAGTCGGACATAAGCATACTTACATTAGCTAAACTAGTCTGTCAGTAAAAATGTGGTTCGAGGCAATGTCACACAGTTCAGCGGGTCATGTTGCCACCTCACAGCTCTAGGTTTGATCCTGAGCTCGGATTACTGTTTGAGTGCAGTTATGTATGTTCTCCGGATGTCCATGTGGGCTTCCTCTGGGTTATCTGATTTCCTCCCATCTCCCAAAAACATGATGATAGGTGAATTGGCCAGTAAGTGCTCTATGAAGGACTGGCATCCTGTTAAGGTGTTCCTGCCTCATGCCCATTATACCGGGGCTGTAGTTGGCAGTAAAGCAGTTGTTGAAGATGAATTAATGAATGGATGGATGGATTTAAGCAATATATGCTTGTTAAATGCTTTTACTCTGTGTTGGCCAAATATTCCAAATATCCCAGCTATTCAGTGTGGTTTTTTGTTTGTGTGTGTGTTGTTGTTGTGTGTGTGCATCTATTTTATATGTATGTAAACAGAACATCTATTTTAGATCCATGAAACTATGTATCTTGGTTGGTGATCAGAAGGTCAGGGGTTCAAGTATCATCATCATTGCCAAGCTGCCACTGTTGGGCCCTTGAGCAAGGCCCTTAACCCTCTCTGTGATGACCCTGTGCTCTGACCCCAGCTTCCAAACAAGCTGGGATATGCAATGAAAAGTATTTAAGTATTTGACTTTGCTGTAATCAGTTTTGGGTAATTTACTCAAAAAAGGAATCCACTACAGATGACTAATTACTACTTTAAAATTATAATCTGATTACGTTACTGATTACTGCATGTAAAAAGTCATCAGATTATCAATTACATTACTTTCATGTTACTTTCAAAACCTATCAAACATACATAAATACACTATAAAGTGAAACTCTGAGTTCTTTCCATAATTTTAGCGCTCGTCAATGTATGACACGATCAGAAAAAGTTGGATTTATAATAAAAATTCCCTCGGGTGTCATCACTGTTTGTAGAACTACGAGACAATAGAAACCTTTTCTAACTAGGCTAGTTTGGTGTCGCTAGCCAAGTGGAGGCACAGCTAAGCTATCAGTGTATGGGTTTAGCTACTACAGTTCCATGTAGAGTACATTATCTTTCCTTCTGCTCTGCTCATATCATGTTCACGTAAACTGGAACTCATATAGACGTTTACACACCTTGTTTTCCTGCTCAGCATCAGAGCATGTTACTGTTTCAGTTTCAACCCCTGTAATGATTTTTTAAAAATCGCCGTATATCCATTTTTTCCTCACACAGCCTGTGAGATAGCGTATGGAAGAATTGAGAGACTGTCAGCCAATAAGACACGAGTATTTCCATGTATTTTCATGTAAACTTGATCTGACTAGTCTCGACTCCGTTCACTGAAGATATAACATTACAGGCGGTCTTCTTTTACTGACGTTCAGTTACGTAGAGACAAACCGCCCCAAGTGGAGAACTATTCGGTGCTAAAGAAAAAAATATATTCAAGCCTACATCCCACAATGCCCGGTCCAGGTTACGCCTCTGCGGCCGCACAAAACCTGATTTATTTTTTAAATATTCGTATTTTTCCTCCTTAACAGTGAATCTCTAACGCAAGCAACATCATTTTATCGACATCAGTATCTGTAATCAAATAACATCCATGTAAAATGTAATGCGTCATCAAAAAAACTCATTAGAATACAGTTACACCCAACTCGGGTGACAAAATAATCAATAAGCGAACAAACAAAGAAATTAAAAGCATAGACTTCGCAGATTGCTCTGCTTCAGAGTTTGCCATGATTACAGTGTTTATCTTTGTACCCATCAGGTAATATAGCGCGCCACGTGTTGGGGTGAATGTGGTGCGTTAGAAGTGGTAGAAGTTTGGAAACAGAACTGAGAGGACTTGTGTCCCAGCAGGGGACCCGAGTGGGACACACTGCTGCTGCTGTAAAGTTAACGAAGCGTTCGGACTTTGCGGACTCTCCCTATTCTTCAGGCTGGGGCGGTTTCAAGGCGCCCCGCTCGCTCCTGCTCCCGCCAGAGGGAAAGTTCGTGAGAAACTTTTCACACCTTCAAAACTCGGGGCTTCGAGTGAACAAACACGCGCGGGGACATCGACTGCGCGTCTAAAGACGTGATCTGTGGAGGAATTGGTCTTAGTTATCGCTTGGCGTTGCCGAAAGGACAGGGTAGATGAAGTGAAAAGGCGCATCCTCCTACGGCGAGGCCGAGAGAGCTTTTAAACTTTGTTTTGCATGTTCGACTTTGCAGGATTTAAAGGGGCAACGCATTTGTTCAGCAGTGTTTGGAGTATTTAAAAGTAAATCGTTTTAGACTAATATTTAATATATGCGGATCACATTCTACATTCAACTTTGCACTGTCTAGCTTGTTTCAAGAGGTTTAACTTGTTTTTTTTTATCAGTTTCACCAAGTTTGCAGACAAACAATAGCCTGTAATGTATTCAGTGATGATTTCAACTTGCAGTGAGGGTATATTTTATTTAGGATATATAATTATATTTACACAACTAAACAGAGCTTGAAAATAAATAAATAAATAAACACGAGCCTCCACATTTATTTGTTCTTCCTTTTTTATTTTATTTTATTTTTTTTTAAATAAGTGATATTATACCATGCTATTATGTAAAAGAGGGCCCATGTGAGCTTTATTCACTGTTGCCCCTTTAAGATCTCGGGCGCCTTGAAACCGACGAGTTCCATGTTTGTATCTTGAAATTGAGAGCAGAGCTGAACTCCATGTTGTAACAAAGTTGCTATTAAGAAACGAAAGTTTTTTTTTTAAAACTATTATTTTTATTCTTCATTCTCTTTGTTTGATTCCAGAGAACGGAAGCTTCTCCATCTCGCGGTGTGTGCGCATGATGCATTTCCTGAAGTGCTGTTAGGATTTCTGGGGCGCTCAGTGTGGGGAATTTTGCTCGCTTGTGTGTTTAGAAGTTTAGAAAGTGCACCAGTGCGGGATTTTGCGGAGCTTCATGGACGCGCCGTCATCCATCATCACGCAAGTGAGTCGGGATGAAGAGCCGAGCGCTCCTCTGCGGGACAAAGGTGAGAAAGTCAACAAGTCCGCTAAGAAGTTTTCTGATCGAAGTGTCTGACTCACATGGCCGGGCCGGAAAGCTGTGTGTGTGATCATATCTGTACGACTTATCTAATTCATATTACACATGGATATACTTGCATGTGTGTATACACATACATACATATATATATAATACGTTTGTATGTATGTGTGTGTATATATATATATATATATATATATATATATATATATATATATATATGCGTGAATACATGTGATATATACGTTTGTGTGTGTATGTATGTATGTATATATGTATGCGACATATAATACGTGTATGTGACATATAATACGTTTGTGTGTGTGTACATATGTGTGTGTATATATACACGTGTGTGTGTGTGTGTGTGTGTGTATATATATATATATGTATATATACGTTTGTGTGTGTATGTATGTATATATATATGCGTGTATACGTGTATGTGACATATAATACGTTTGTGTGTGTGTACATATGTGTGTGTATATATACACTGTGTGTGTGTGTGTGTGTGTATATATATATATATATATATATATACGTTTGTGTGTGTATGTATGTATATATATATGCGTGTATACGTGTATGTGACATATAATACGTTTGTGTGTGTGTACATATGTGTGTGTATATATACACGTGTGTGTGTGTGTGTGTGTGTTATATATATATATATGTATATATACGTTTGTGTGTGTATGTATGTATATATATATGCGTGTATACGTGTATGTGACATATAATACGTTTGTGTGTGTGTACATATGTGTGTGTATATATACACGTGTGTGTGTGTGTGTGTGTGTATATATATATATATGTATATATACGTTTGTGTGTGTATGTATGTATATATATATGCGTGTATACGTGTATGTGACATAATACGTTTGTGTGTATGTATGTATGTGCGTGTATATATATATATTTATATATATATATATATATATATATATATATATATATATATATATATATATATATATATATATTATATGTATGCGACATATAATACGTGTATGTGACATATAATACGTTTGGGTGTGAGTGTACATATGTGTGTGTATATATACACGTGTGTGTATGTGTGTGTATATATATATATATATATAAAATACGTTTGTGTGTGTCTATATGTATGTGTGTGTGTGTATATAAATATATATACACTGTGCATGCCACTCCAGTTCTTCCACATCAACCATGGCACACTAAAGTTGTGTAAATGACATATACACTATGCACTATGTACTCTAGTGTCTAGTGTATGAATTTTAGAAGGGTAGTATCATCTCAAATGCAACACTATGGCTTTTTACTAACCGGAAGTATAAGCCGGTTTCCATTCGATGAAATGCATGTAATGTGACGTGGCTAGCTTTAGCAGAGTTGAAGGAAATTATTTTTGCCGTATCAAGGTAATATAAATAGCAAAATGAAGAAATTAATTTACTGAAGTAAATTAATTTTTTTTTTTACTGAAGACTCCCTTTTTTTTTTTAATTCTGAGCAAATTTGAGCCAGCGTCAGCACATGGAAACTCCGCCCCGTTTCCAATATGTAAGCAAAGCCGTGACCATTGAGTGTCCAACATTCCGCACTTTGTTTTTTCGGTTGTATAAGTGCATCATCTGGGTACATATGCATTTCTTCTTCAAGTGCGCTCTTCTCCTTGGAATTATATTACAGAATGCCATAGAACGGTGCGTTAATATGTGATTTGGGACGCACCTCATGGAACTCACTTTGTTCACATGGGCATTGTCATACTGGAACAAGTTTGGACCTCTTAAGTTCCACTGAATGGAAATTGTAACACTGCAGCATACAGAGACATCCTATATGGTTGTGTGCTTCCAACTTTGTGTGTGCAACCTTTTGGAGAAGGCTCACATTTGGCCATGTAGCCTAAATACAGTATATACATGTATACACATATTCCCAGTGGGCACTTTATTAGGTATCATCTACTCGTCCATCAACCTAAAGACCACTGCTGAGCAGATATTATGTAAATGGTGGACTATTCTCAACCCAGCGCTGAGAATGTTTAAAACTTCCAGTAAAGCTCCTGGACCTGATACTCTTGTACAAGCAGAATACGCACACATGCCACTGCTGTGCTGAGAATGTGGGGTCTTATGGGGGTCTTCTGTTGGTCACTTTGATGGTTGGATGAGTAACTGGTTTCTACTGCGATGTAGGATACAACTTGTTGTGCTTATATATTTTTGTACACATCTACAGTATGTATACAATACATGTATTACATTGATTGGGGAAAAAATGTTGCCTGGTGAGGCTGTGCCAACTGTAGCCTCAGATCTGATGAATCTGATGTGCTCTTCTGCTGTTGTAGTCCGTCTCCCTCAAGGTGCGGTGAGCTGAAAAGCATCTCGGAACGCACGGCACATCACAGTTGTATCGAGTGCTTATTTGAGTTACCATGGCGTTCCTGTCAGCTTAAACCAGTCGGGCCATTCTGGATCTTTTTGTTTTGTTTTGTTTTTCACAGCATTCTGTGTAAAGTCTATAGTCTGTCATGGCTGAAAATCCCAGGAAGTCTCCAGTTTCTGAAATGCTCAAACCAGCCCATCTGGCATCAACATCAATGCCTCAGTTAAAGTCACTGACTTGGCATTTTTTCCGCATCCTGATGTTTGATGTGAAAACATACACAACTCTGACTTTACTTTCCCAATTACCTTCCCAGTGGAATTTCTTATCAGGGCTGCTGATGCAGCTGTATGATTGGTGCTATGGATGTACTGTAGGAGTCGCTGTTCCTGGTAGGTCCAGCACCATTGGTTAACCTGTTTAAAGCATCCCGATTCAATAAATTACCAGGTTTAGTATGTGCTTCACATCAGGGAACGTACAAAACTACACAGGCCCTCCAGGAACCAAACCTTTGGTCTACTGTACAGTGTACATAATGCAGGAAGTTTGTTTATTATTTGTTGACTTTGGAGATCTGATCTAAAGTATGGAGCGTTGGTTTGAAAGCATTCACATCCTATTAGATTTGCAGGAGCATGTTTATGATGTGCTGTTTAGTTAATTAGCAACTTAGCAGGAAATATGTAGGTAAGCAATAAAGCACAACGTGACTTGCTACTGTGTGAAAAAGGAGCGTTACCGATACGGCTCAAAAGATGATTATTGTTCAGTTATGTCGAGCATGTCTTGAAGTGGTTTTTTCAGCTTATGCCAACATTGATATTTTATTTTTATTGATTTTTTAGCCCTTTATTGTTACATTTAATGTAGTGTAATGGCCATTGAAACAAGTCTCTTATGCTAAAACAGCTACAGGTGTTCCCACAGCAGCCTCTCTTTTTCTCTTATTGAAGTTAATAAGACAAAACACAGCTTATCGTATTACCAAAAAAACCACGAAGCGCACTGTCTTAAGACTTTCCTGTGTCAGAACATTACAGCGTTATTTCTGAGACGAGACTCCTTACAAAAATGCTACATATTTAAGAGTGCCGTGGTATAAAATACTTTTATATATCTGGTAGTACTGGCTGTTGAGGATTTTTTGGAATAGTTTGACTGAAAGGCTGATGTGTTTATCTTACATTGTCGATTCTTATTTTTTATACTTTTCTGTCAGAGCATATGCGGTGTGTTTTAATGGACAAAATTGTGCCTGTGAGTGGCATGATCAGTGCTACACTGTGTGGTCCAGAAACTTTACTTAATTTGTTGTTTAGAGTATATTGGTGGCTTGACTCGACACCATCTGCCCATTCAAAGCCTCATCAGTCTAAGTCATTTGATGCACAAAGTCCTCTAGTGCTTGACCGATTTATACTAAATCTGTGCTGCCATTTAATTGTTTACTGCAGGTCAAAGGCTGGTCATCATGTGATGCACTGTCACTTTCTGCAGCTCGATGGCTAAAATGGCAGGATGTCCCACGTGCAGAGAAATAAGGTTTCCTTGCATGTGGTTGATCGCATTGTTTGTGGCGTTGTCGTGTTAATACGAGGTTCTCCTTCTCGCCTCTGTGCTCATGGCTAGTATCTGTGAGGTAAACAGTGTGCTGTAATGCTTTCAAATGCTCTAAATATCCTCTAGTAAATGGTTGTCTTTCCTACTTGTTTTGTTATGTTTGGAGCCTGGGTACAAATATAGTCATTTTCTCAAAGGATGTTTCATCTGAAAGACAGATGTAGTCGCTTCATACTGGTAATGAATCTATGCATATTTAGATTTTACACTTTTCTGGATTATGGATTACTTTGCACTTATTATGTACTTATTATATAATACTCATTGGAAGACATAAACCTTTGCTACTTGGCTGCAGTGTTAGCCTCATTGCTCTAATGCTTCCCTAAGTAAGCTAAACAGGAATATATAAGTTTAATTTACTGCTTGATAGACCATTTTTATTCTTGGGGAAGTCATATACTTTCGATTTTCTCATCTTTATTTATTTATTAACCTTTAGGGCATTAATAAATAAAAACGACAACATTTGAGTGTAGATATAACAATATAACTACATAACCACAGTGCATATATTTTACTATATTTACGTGTATTAATCTAGCAAAAGTGTATCTGTGATTAATAAGTGACAAGCTTAGCTGTGCAATAGAGGATTAAGTGTTTTGCTCAAAATCCCAGCAATGGCTCTTGGGCAAGTCCTGAGATTTGACCTCCTGTTTACCAGCACAACACTTCAGCTAGTAATGTACCAGCTATAGTGTTTCCTTAAATGTTTTGTGTCTTTTAGGGCGGGGCAATATGTAAACAATAACAAAAACATGATACAGGGTGCCCAAGAAGTCAAGAATGATTGGGGGTTAAACTTCATGTACATGATTATTATTTATCATAATAGTCATTTATGAAAACCGTAGTCAAAGAATCTCATTATGGATTAGTTGGTCTGCACGTGGCATGCGATACATTTACTCATTACATTACTTCTGTTCCTGACAACACGCATTTAAACAATACAGTTGTGTCCCAAATGAAGTACTATACACTTACACTATGCACTCTACCGTCTAGTGTATGAATTTTAGAAGGGTAGTCTCATCTCAACTGGAACACTGCGATGAACTTCCATATTCCCACTTAATACTCTGTGTTCCTGGGATAGGCTCAAGATCCACCTTGACCCTGACCAAGATTAAACGCTTACTGATAGATTTCATCAGAGTAACTTTTCTGAGACATCAGTACTTGATTAACCGATCAGCAAGCAGCTGTTTGGACAATAAAATATACGTTTGTAAGACCAAATATTTCTTTCTCTCTCCTTTACCATTTTAAAAAAGGAAATGTATTGGATATTAAATAAAAGTTTAGCTAACTATTATGTTGTTAAACGTATTGATATATTTTATTAAATCTCTCTGACGTATACTGACTGCACAGTGCACGATCTACGACGTGGTCTGTATAAGAGGATCTGCCGAATGAATAAATGTTGAATGTAAACGTGGTCATTTCTGCTAAGCGTCTTATTTTTGCTGGCATAAATCGTTTTGCCTTTGATATAAAAAGCTAGTTTAATGCACCCTTACTAAAAATGTGTGGTAAAACTCGAAAGCATTTCAGAGCAGCTGTTCTCAGTAGAGCATAAGTACAGTGTGTTTTAATGATTGATCGCATTGTGTTTTAAGAGTGGTGACCTGCAGGGAGTCTCACGCTGGTTCAACTCGGTTCTAGGGTGAACAGGATGGCTGACAAACCTCTCCGCTTGTTTTTGTGACCGCTTTTTTTTTTTTTTTTGGTACTAGCACTTGCTTTTCCCACTACCAGGCTGGTTTTCTGTGGAACTGACTCCGAAGTCCTTATTTTTCCGGTGGAATAGTGACTGGCCTAAGCCTGTGTGCTTTTGCGTTTCCTAATTTTTTTTTGTGTATAGTATTGCAAAAGTATTTATGTGGAATATGTGAACCCATGGCAAGAAAAAGAGACCAGGTTTGGCCATGATGACTTTTATTTATCTTGTTGAAACTGATACCAATCAGTTAAAAGTTTCAGTCCTTTTCACCACTAATTTCTGTTATTTCCTTATGTGTACTGATATGAATGCTTGTTTTTTTTAACATGTTTCACTTCCATGATAATGTCGGGGCCCGTGTACCTTCGCTGCTATGTCAGTATCTAACAGGAAACAGCATGTTTATTAGAACCGCACATACCCACTAGCACAATTTGACATTCTTTCTCTCTAAATAAAAAAGACGGAATGTTCACTGCATGGCATATTTACGCCTAAAGTAGTCTTTATCATTCCCTAATGATAAACGTATGCGCTACTATTCATATGCACTGATTTACAGCATTTCTACTGAAATGCATTCCACACTGCTTAAATCCGAGATCTGCTACAGATTTCACAGTAGTGTGAGGTTTATTCATAGAAGTTTACATGTCCTGTTTCTGGTGTACTTTTACACCAGACAGTACAATGGAGCAGAGGTCTCCCTGCTCGAACACCCCAGAGACGACTCATTATGTATTTATCAAGGCCTTCATGAGGTTAAACGGGTGTGTTAGAGTAAGCATGACACAAATGTTAGCTAGCAGGGTGAAAGATTGGGCACACTTTAGATTATCAAAGAAATAATAATAATGGAAAAAAAATTCAAATTACACTGTAAATGGGTTGCACTAAAAAATGTGGTCTCGAATTAGTTTCTCAATGTAATTTGACTTCAAAACAGCATGACTTCTGCAGAATTTGCAGAAACAGAGTGCCACTATTTACTCCGCCAATTCACTGTGACCAATTAGCACAGAGATTGTACTACATGACTTCACACACCAACCTGAAGTGCCACAAGTCTCCAGCAAGAAAAGGGGAGAAACGACGTTGGGAAGCTTCGAGTGGATTTTAATTTGACTTAGAAGACCACTTGTAGTGAGACGGATATTTCTTAATATTTCTTAAACAAATGGTTAATATTATGTATTTAATATTCACTTCCCAATTACTAAACAAATGACTAGTAAATTTATGAAATGAATGAATATGGTGAGCGATTTATGGCTGCACATGCAGCTGTGTTGAAAACTTGCCAGTGACACATTAGTGTGTGTTTATCAAGACTGATTTTCACCCACCTGTGGCTTATCAGTCTTCTTCAACAGAAGAACAAACATTTCCACAGCTAAGTGTTTAACCAGGCATTAATATTGCTTGAACATTTTCCTTTCACGTTGTATTCAAAATGCAGATGAGCAGTCATTTGCTTGGAAAAGGTGGCTACCATAGTTTGTTATAGTAATGTAAGAACTTAATAAATATGCATATTGTTTCTTACAGAATTTGTCAAAGCAAAAAAAAAAAAAGACCCATTATTCCTGTCCTCATGCAGCCCTATGCACATTTGGTGTCTGATGTTGACGACTTCCAGTTTGCCCTGGATTTATGAGAGTAATATAGCTAACACGTAATAGAAACCAGCGTCACATGATAATGATTTTTAGAAATCCCCGCTCTAAAGCATCAACTGCTCCGCTTTTTTTGCCTCGACAGGATTCTGGCAGATGCTAATATGTGCCTGAAAGATGAATAAATGTAATAATAAAAGTAGAGATGGAGAGAAACATTTGTTGACTATTATTAGAATTGGACTTGTCAGAATTGGACCTCCACCTGTTTTAGTTACCTGTCAAGGGATGGTTGAACTTGATTTATATACAGAAATGTGTCCCAAAAAGTGCTATGCAAGTGTTTGTTGTAAGCTGCAGGGAACACCTGGCATTGCTGATGTGAAAGTAACCACGCCCTCAGGTCACCTGTAAACAAAAAATATGCCTGTCTGCATTACTAAAGGAAATGAGACACTCTTGCACTGTTTCAAGAATGCATCTAAATACTTCCAGGAAATTCTGTTCTCTGTGGGCATGTGATTGTCATTGCCCTGTCTGCTTCTTTTTCTGGACGTCTCGTAAACATATGCCTGTCCCCCAGAGTGTCTTATCTCAGAGCAGCATCGCTCTCAAGCCTGCTTGTCTGTACTTGTCGGCGTGTTCCTAAGAATGTTTGGATATTTAGTATTATTCAGAAATACTGCAACGCTTTCATAACCTGAACCTAGCAGAACATCGGGAAATACAGTACTGTGCAGAAGTCTTAGACACCCTATATTTTTTTAGTACAAACGTTTGTTATACAATTGTCTTTGATATTTTATGACTTTTACATTATCGAGTCAGTACAAAAACACTTTAGTTTTCCAAACATTAGTCTTCCAGCATATAAAACTGCACTAATTCTACCTGAGACTACTTTATATATATATATATATATATATATATATATATATGTGTGTGTGTATGTGTATGTATGTAATATTATATAATGCAAAGGGTCATCAAATTAAATATTGTCTTTGTTTCATTTATTACTGTTTACTGCTCTTTATAGTATTTTTTTAAAATGGAGAAACATTTAATTTCATTCTTTTTGAAGGCATCTTTGCTCTACGGCATTTCTTTGCATTTGCCTTTTGACTTTCGTACAGTACCGTATATTATCAGCAATTGTTTGTATGCTGCCTACAAGCCATATCGGTCCCTCAAGCTAAAGTCATATTGTGAAAATGAATAGTGAAAAATGAAAAGTTGCACCTTACTGTTAAAGGATTGTTGACAAATCTGCTGTTGTATGGGTGTGGTTAGGAGCACTGAGCAATACGAGGATCACAATATAATGTCGCAATGTATTTTTCTTAGTATCTCAATATCTTTTTGTTTGTTTGTTTAAAGGTAGCTGATTAGATGTTGAGTTGAGATGTTAAATTTTATTCCTAAAAATGTTTGCATTTTTCAAATGACAAAAATGTCCTCCTCAGTGGTAAACGATTATTACTTTTTGTTATATTTGGTTCAAATGAATTAAAAGGATCAACTGAGTTTTTATAATGACTTTTCTTTGCACTACAGATTTGGCAGTTTGTTAGCAAACGTATGCATCATGTTTTATGATATTTTTGCCATATATGCTTAGTGCTTAGTGTTTAGTAAAATCTAGTTCTGCTTACGTAGAATAGAAGTGCCTGCATGCACACACACACACGTACGCACACGCGCACATCCAAAAAACAAACCATTTTCAACTAGAGCAGTGTTGGATAACTTGCGTCATCAGCTCTGGCTTCTACCCTGGGACCACCCTCTTAGCTCTTGATGGAAAACCTACTGTTACATTACGTAAGAGTGGGAAAGACACACACTGAAAAATCAGTGCCTCTTTTCCCTGGCTGCTAGGACAGAGTAGGCTTCACTCCAGTATTGACCACCTACATCCATCCACCCAGTCACCCAGAACTTTACGGGCTTGCATAACTCGGTCATGATCTCTTTTATGACCTGAGCTGAAAGACACTCTAGGAGATGTATTGTATTCTTGCTTGTACTTGTGTTGTAACATGGATGATGTGGTATTGGCTTATGATTACTGAGGCCAAGCTTTCACTGTGACCTCTTAAATCTGTCAAGACAATGTCCAGCTCCATTCCAGCATTGGGTCCAAACACCTGTTCTTCATTTTGTTATTGCATAGATAATGGTGGACTGCTGAAAGTCCTGGCCAAGAATAGTCTGTTTCGGACTGACTGTCTCTCCCTCGTTTTTAATGGATATCAAACTGTGCAGACAGTGCCATCTGGGGACCATCACTGACCAAATATTTTGTTTGTCAATGTCCTTTTTCTTCTTCTTAATTATCTGTAACTGATTTTATACAATTTCCTGCTAGCTAAGTGTTCCTCACATATGTTTTATGAATGTAGCCCAGCTAAATGGGGTATAAGACTGACCGTTAAATTAAAGACAGTTAATTTGAGTTTCCTCTGGAACTCAATTAATGGATCTTGTATAGTAGCACTACTTGTATTGTTCTCTTCTTGATATATCGCTTTGCTGATTTGTAAGTTGCTTTGGATAAAAGTGTCTGCCAAGTGAATAAATGTAAAGAGAAGAGAGAACAGCAGATATTATGAAGGTTATCACTTGATGTCGTTTTAACCAGGTTTTAGGTTTAGAGCATTTAAACGCTAAGTGTAAATGATTCAAGATTTCAGAAAGTGATCAAAATGGCAGTAGATTAATACCATCTTTTCAGTTGAATTTGGGGGAACCACATGAAGCGTTCGTTGTGTCGAACGATTTCCGTTGCTTTTGTTTGTTCTGTTCATTGCGAGCAGCTGAAAGTCTGTAAATTTTGACAATAAACCTGATTTGCAATGGGGGTTGAATAATGTTGATTGCAACTGTATGTAGCAGTAAATGACTTGCTGTCATTACAAGGATCACAGTTTTCTGATTAATGGCTCAATCATATTTACCTAATTATACAGTTGGATCACCTCAGAGCGTAACCATTTGGTTGTTTTTTCTCCAATATTAGCTAGCTAGGACTTTTTGTTGGATGATGGTGATCCTTAGTTATTAATTCATGTTCGATGCTTCCAAATATATCGCAGTCGTTTTGTCCGTTCTGAAAACTGGCAGTAACCGATATTTTTAGAAAATGAAAACATTAGTAGTTATGAATGATTCGCTGATTTACAACATAGCAGTGAAAGGTTCTCTTCAAAATCATGTTTTTTTTTATTCTACAAGGATAGTAGGTAAGCATTTTTTTTTTTATATAAGAAACTAAATCTATTTAAGAACATATAGCTAGTAAGTATAACTCTGGTCTAACTTAACAGGTCTAAAGTTAACAAGTTTACATGTAACCAGTAGTCTATTTCTTTTTGACAGCTAACTGTAGCCATTTTACAGGCTGCAAATTCAGTCTAGCTAAACAACTTTGCCTAGACTGATATTTACAAAGGAAACCCCCTGATTTGAGCCATGTTCACATCTTTGTGTTACGTGTTGAGGAGGTTGTACTGTATTACCCAAACATCTTGTAACCTTGAGCAAAATTTGTGATTATCCGCACGCCTGTCAACAAAAAGAAATGATAGGGTGTGCAGCTGCGCTCACTGACTCTGTGGTTTTTTGTTTTTTTTGTGGGATTTTAGTGTGTGCTTGGCATTGTGGGTAATTTGGACTGTTTGCAGCCCTGTCTACTCTGTACCTGCCTCATTGTATGAAATGTAATACAGCGGAGGCTGCACACACACAGCCGGCACTTACTTCACTTCCTGTTCCTATTTTGGTTTGGCAGGGCCTCGCTGTACAGCACAGGATTATGGGCCGGCAAAATGGCTGCATTCCAGCGGCAGGGTCTGTAAGAGGGAGAGAGATAGTGAGCAAGAGGAGCTTTAGTGGGGCCTCCAGAGGGATTCTTTTGCACATAGAGTTCCAGTTGCGCTGCAAAACTCTATTTAGGACATGCTCTCATTGTCTTGAACTTCTTTTCTGGCCTTTGTGCTGTTTATGGAATGAATCGATCCGTCCTTATTTAGAATGGTTTCGGGTTGTTGTATCGTGTTTCTACTATTATTAGCTATTGTACTAAGTGCTAATAATAACTACTAAAACAACAAATTTATTGTATGTTAGTTCAAACATTAATGTTCATAGTTTGACTGTAAACTTTTAACATACATTTGATAGTTTTCGCTTGAAAATCATAAAAGAGGTACTGATGATAAATTCCTTGTCAATTGTTTCTTCTTCTGAAAACGAAGTTTTCTTGCCTTTTTATAAAGCCTAAATTTTATACATAATAATAATAATAATAATAATAACTTGTGACCAAACTTGCTGTATGTGTAAAAGATTAAAGATCTAGCTATTTAAGATAAAACACACTGTTGAAGCAATCATTAATGAATTAAATATAAATCTCTGATACGAGTACATATGAAACAAGTATATTTAATCAGACAAAAATAAAATAAATCTTTTTTTGTTAGTTTATTTATTTATTTTTTATCACAAGACCATGTTTGAAGGTATTTAGACTATGCGATATGCCTGCAAGCCTTGCTTAAAATGTTGTGGTAATGCAGCTGAACCTGCTACTCCTCTTACTCCTAGCCGCCGTTGTGGAACAAGTTGTTAGATTGTAAAAGGGGCTCACATATCACAGTCATTAGATCAGATGTTCAGTGGTCTTTAACCGCAATGAATTAGCAGTAGAGAGACTTGTAAAAATGTCTCAGATCAGATACCTTTAACTGTGTACTGTATACAGTTTACACTGGGACAGATTGACCTGCATTTTCATTCATCATCATTCAGAACACTGTCTGGCATTGAGGACCACAGCATCACACACACCTGCAAGAGACTGCAAGATGTCTCTAAAGCTCAGTGTGTTTTGAATTCAGTTCATGCATATTGAATTGTTTTATGTCTTTTTTTTATGGACATGTCCAGCCTAGGTTAATCATGTTGTAAAATCAGTTTTTTTGAGTATATTTGCACTAGACAAACATTTGGCTAGGCCGGATCAGACACACAAGAAAGTTTTGTTTTGCGCCTCCGTTTATGGGCTGAACAGAGTGCACTATATATATGGAGAGTGCCATCACTGACTACTGTCAGCAGCTGCCTGTCTTTTGCTATTTAAAGCTGTGATATGTAACATCAGAAGAGTCAACACAGAGAAGAGCATGATGTTTCGTCTCAGGTCTCTTCCTTCAGTCATGTCTTACCGTTACTGTCCATTCATGGTGGCCAGGATTCCGATCAGCCCTGCCATGTTATCCTACAACCTATAATAAGGTCTGCCAGGTTCTCGCTGGAAGACGTTTGACATGTTCTATGGAGAGACAGTAAAAGACCACACACTTGGGGATCTCAAGCACTTTTATGGACACCAGACAAATTCCCCATGCCCGCAAGGAGAGGTTGAATCAGGCCAAGGTTTATGACAAGTTTATGACAAGGTTTAGGATCATGACAAGGGGTGATTTGTGTTTAAAACAAAACAACAACAAAAATAGATATATACACTGCCTTGTTAATCTGCCATCTTGGTCATGTTGTAGTGATGTCATTGTGTAGTTTTGCAAATATTGCCCACACTGAACTATCTGTCTTGTACAGATGAGCCTAGCTGAGGTTTGACCGGCAGGCTAATCATTCATGCTGACAGGACCTCTTCCATCTTGGTTACAGTTGACAAGATTTTGTGTTGCCAAAGGCCAGCACTTGTCACCGTTCGCCTGCCTTACATGCTGTTCCTTCAGAGCCAAACATAGGTCGCTAATCAGAAGGATTCCCCGTAATGTCTCACTATTCACTGAACCCCTGTGTTTATTTGCTCTAGTTGCTGACAAATATCCCGCTTATTAGCGAATAATGCAGAGATATGTGAGAGGATCTTGGCCCGGAATGAGTGACTAAGATGAAATATATTGTTATTGTGGGAATGCAGGGAGTGGAGGGAGTACCGCATGTCTTTAGGATCCTGTGGGTGTGGTGAACATATGCTTTCAATTAATGACTGCTGTCCATGGCTTTACCCTTTTTTAAAATGAATAGCTTACAGTACAATTTCAAGGCAACTGTTCACTATTTTGATTAAAAAAAAGTATAATGGACTTGAATACTTTCCTAGAAATATCAATCATACGTTTTTGCATATATAGTCAGTCCCTCCAGGAGTTTGCAATCGCAGAAATGAATGCAAAATCAAACAAACTGAGTTATATATATATATATATATTCAGAGGAGCTTGCAGTTTTTCAAATTTCCAGCAATTTTCCACAGATTTTGGCCAAGATGCGTCATGTGACATCATCACAACGTTCATTCAGCCAAAGCCGACTTAGATTCATGTATGAGTACGGCTAAAAGCCAACGAGCATCACTACTAAGGCCGTGCAAAACAATTTCATGCATATGCGATTTCATGGCTGCAAAGTTGAGTAAAATGACATGATCATTATTGTGACTATTCCTTTCTTCCTTTCTACCAGCACACAAAACAAAAATTCGACAACACAAATGCAGGAGATTTTTTTTTTATCGCATTTGTGTTTGTGCCCTTCAGAAAAATGACATCAGTAGAATCAGTGTGAATTTTAAACTAACCACAGCTTGATGTGTTACAGTTTAGATGCCTTTGTAGTTGATCTCTACAGCTGAAGAAATAGAATTGTCTTTTCTAATTACAGCGAGGAAACATTTATGTTGGGAGAGAACTTTGTTTGTCTTAATTTTGTTGGGTTTCTTTTTTGCTGTGAGGATGTGCTATTTCATCAGTATGGTTGAATGGTTTTGTTTTTTGAATTTTGTTTTGTGATCATTTTGTTGTCTCAGCAGTAGTAGCAATAAAAATTTACAGATATAATCGATAATTAAATAATCGACACCGAATTTGATTACGAATAAGTCGGGTCTGTGACGTCACCTTGGATATCCCCCGTCACTGATGTCACTTCACAATGGTGAAAAACGCATTTCTATGAATAAAACACATCTGGAAAACAGCGGAGGACACCGAGCGAGCTGCCCCGGGAAAAGTACACGGTCCAGGACGTCCAAAACGTCAGATTGTTTTATATTAAGCGCTTCAAACAAACTCGTAAGTGTACTACCGTGGCTTGTCGTGTCGGACGCTACGACAGATGTGTGTGCTGTTTAATGTGTTCCAGACATGTTTTCTTCAGTGCAGAAAAGACATTTTCTACTACGGAAAAGAAAAATTGGCCCTTTAATCGGACGATTAATCGAATAAATAATCGACCGATTAATCGATTATCAAAACAATCGTTAGTTGCAGCCCTACTCTAAAGAAATGTCCTAAATGATTTTGAATCATGCTTTTAACTTCCGAAGTGTTTATACAAAATGAATCTCATGTAACCTGTAAGTAAATACCCATTTCCAGGACTGATGCCGATTTATGTGATTTGTTTTTCTTTTTGTCCAGGTGCTCCAGTGCATGTGAAGTCAAACTCGAAGAAGCCCCGTAACCGTGGCTTTTTCCACAGCCTCTTCTGCTGCCTATGCCATGATGAAACCGATCAGCTGCCTGTCAATAACAATGCACCACTCCTGGTGGAAGAGAATGGAACCATCTCAAAAGTAAGGCCTTGTCAGAGATTTCTTTAATCAAAGGTTTTAATCAAAAGTGGCTTTCTGGGCCCAGTCTTTGAGCTGAGGCTGTGGGGCAGTCTGATCAAGAGAAACCAAAGCCTTGTTTTTTGTTTTTAACCTGTTTACATCATAATTCTCAATGGCCAGTGACCAAATATCATGATAATGGTCATCAATCATATTGGAATTGACTAAATTAGTGTTGTTTGCATTTCCTAACCAAAGATTAAATCCCATTTACTCTATTTAATCTATGCAAGTCAAATGTATTAAGTCTGTCTAATTTGCAAAACACCAGTAGAATGTAATTGTATGTTGTTGTGTCTTGGCATAATACAAAGCTGCCCATGACTCAGTTGAACCCCATTCTTGGAAAATAACATGCTAGCTAGTAACTAGTAGCAGATCAGGTGGTCAAGACCCTGCTTGGGTGTCCGTTTCAGATTTATGCCTTACTTCAGCTTTTAATAGTGATTTGATATTCTGGGAGTTATTTGTCACATCTCTGAAGCCCCCCAAAATAAATCTGTAGGTCTCCTGAAGGCGGGTTGAAGCCCAGGCAGGACTTGGAGGTGTCTCTCTGATCCGCCCGTCATGCCAATGTGTGCACTACTGCTGATGTCCCGGGCAGCCTGCAGGCTCAACAAATTTACAAACTCCCACGAGTTTCCTCTGCAGGCAGACGTCGCCAACCCGCTTCTGCCCTCTGGGCTCTGCACACTTTGCAGGGCGAGCGAACCTGTTGCAGAATGTCTGGAGTGTTTTATGGCTTCTGAGCTGTGCAACTTGCGCAAGGACACCAACTAACTTGTGGAGAGCAATATCACAAAATACTTGGAGTCGTCTGCCTTTTTTTTTTACGAAGGAGCACACTGAAGCTAATATGCCAGCTGAACTCTGTTTTGATCCTTCAAAAGTCTTACAGCAAGACTGTCCTACAAAGGAGAGCAAGTCTTTGGAAAATGCAACCGAATCGAGCGTGATTTCTGCAGAACAGAGAATATCTGTCGATTTGACAGTGCGCCAGAATGTTTCTGGACTAATGCAGCCTGATGGAGATTATAGTGAACATAGACAGCTCCTTGGAGAATTAGCTGAGCAAGACGAACTGGATTGTACTGAGAGCAGCAGTGTATCTGAATTCGACTTGGAGCACAGTGAGTCTTTTTCAATAAGCAGTGGTGATGTCCACTCGATTGAAAACAGTGAATACTCTGAATCTAACATGGAGTCTAACATTAGTGACCAAACTGTAATGGAAGAACACGAACCGGAGGCGTTTGCCTTATTTCAGGCCATGCCTGATCTTTGTATGTATTATGAGCAGGTAGATACTGAAATCCAAGAGGTTGTCTTATCAGACGTTGAAATGCTTTATGAGCACGGCACTGAATCTGAACAACCTTTAGAAGAGGACAGTAGTGATGAAGGTTCTGAAGAGATCAGCGTTTCAGATTTGTACGAGCAATACAGAGAACAAGATCGAAATGCTGTATTTGAACTGGATGAAGAACCATGCAGATCCTTTGAACAATGTGAGCTTAACAATCAAAACATGCGCTGTGAATGCCATACCACACATTTTGAATCTTCTGAAATGTGCCAGGCCTCTAAAGAAAGCATGCCAGCTGGACTGTCTGGGTCCCTTGAGCAGCAAGCACCTGCCGGACAACTAGAAAACGCATACGGCAGCGAGTTAAGTGCAAAAAACAGTCCAGGATCCTGTACAGACTCATTTGAGAGTTTAGTTCAAAGCCAGCTCTGCAATGACTTCGCTGAACTGACATTGGAGCAGAATCAGAGCTTTGAATATTATACTGAACAAGACTATAGCCAGCTGTCTTTATATGAAATCGGATGTGATAAGATGCTAGGACAGTGTTTAAGTTGTGGAAAATACTTTGAGAAATGTGAAATTCCTGAACAGCACGAGTCCTCCGAGCCTGCTCAGAATTCTGAAGACTCACAAGAAAGTGAATCTTTTGCAAACTCTCCTGAATTGTGCAAGGCCTTTGGAACACCAGGCTCTGAACTCCCTAGAGAAAACCCTCCTATAGAATGCAACACAAATGAGGTCAAAAAGCAGCCAGAGTGTGATATGATGTTCTTTGGATCAATGGAAACCTTTGAGGCTCGTTGGCTCTCGCAGTTTCTTGCTGTTGACTGTCACCAATATAATACCTTTGAAATGCAGGACGTTGAGGACCTTAATGTTGCAATCAGTGATGAATTACTCTCCTGTGACAGTAATGCTGAAGCCGAAGCTGTAATTGAACCCCTGGATACCTCCAGTGAGCAGAGGACACTTTGTGGAGAGTGCGAAATGAGAGGAAACGCACAGTTAAAATACGCCATGCACTCTCAACTGTTTGAACTTTGTAACGTTAAGGCTGGAAGATTTGACCTTGAATATGATGAAAGCAGAGCTGGAGAGTCAGTTGTCAAAGAGGCGTCAATAGATGAATGTAGTGAAGAGGAATATGCTGACTGTATTGATGGCAAAAGCCAAGGCAGTGCTGAAACAGATGAGTCATTTAAAAGTTTTATAGATGAGCCAGAGGAGATCGATCCTGTACATACCGATGATGGCAAACCTGTACATGATCTCCCTGAGACAGATGAATGTTGTACTAGACACAGACAGGAGTCACATGAGGTCATTGATGGTTTTAGTGATGCCACTGATTCATATACAAATGATGTAGTAGAAGCACATGAAAATACTCAGGAATCCTGCTCTGAACCAGAAATCTTTGGAACAGAAATATTTAAAACATACGTAGAGGTACTTTGCTCTGGATTGTGTATAGAAACAGTTCAAAGCCATACACCCTGCAATGAATATGCAGTGTCCATTGATGAGGAAGATTATGGACCTGAACTTATTGATGAAGATACCACAGCTCATGGTGTGGAAGACCAGGATCCTGAAGTCTTCTTTAAAGATGAAAAGATTGTTGAATCTCATGGGGAAATGATAGTACTGGACCCCTTTGAGAGTGAAATTGATGAACTTCCCACTGTGGATGAAAGCATTTACAAGAGAGATACCTCGGATCCCTGTTCTATACATAGCGCAGGTCATGAACAGGAAATATCTACCCTTGGAATGTATGCAGAAGATGACCGCATTATAGAAGGTGAGGTGTTTGAAAAGGTCACTGAGGTTTTCAGACCAGTAGAAAAGGAAGTTCAACACGACCTCATTTTGGAGACAGGACCAGATAAAAGTGAAAATGCAAATAAAAACGAAGCGTGCTGGTCTAACTTGACTGAAGATACCCAAATAAAAGAAGATGATGAGTTGGAAGTTGTAGATGAAACCGAGGGAGATCATGGACCTTGCTTTTACGAGATAGAAACATGTCAAGATGTAGACACATTTGTATTTGTCTCTGAAGAGGTAGCTGATGTTGAAAAATGCAATGAAGTTGTATCGGATGTCGAAAAATGCAATGAGGTAAATGCAAGTGAAGATCCCCAGAATGGCGCCCATGACTTACTGATCGTGCAAAATGAAATCGAACTGCAATCAGACAAAGATCCCCTCAAAGATCCAGAGCCTCCAGGGTGTTGTGATCGATCATTAGAGCTAACAGATCCAACAGAGCAAAAGGATGATTTTCCACCTCAGAGTAAGTGTAGCGAAACACTGGACGAAATAATACATCAAGTTGCGCGAAGCAAACCGACCGAGCACAGTGAGCCAGATGACTTTTTTAATCTAGCCGGTGAAAACACAACCTCCGAACAGATCGAAGCTTCCGAGGACACGGAGGCATCTGACGATGAGGACTACGCCGAGTCCTGCGATTGTGAATTCTGTGTGCAGTCTATAGAACAGGTACAGTGCTTGAGAGTCCCATGTGCTACTGTAAACGAGGTAGCACATGCTGAGCTCAACGTTGTTTGTAGCTGGCATACTTTAGAACTTCGAAGCATGATCTGGCGTTTTCGGTGATGTAAATGCATGGGTTTTGCAGCGGAGTGGTATGATGAAAGCGTGTGTTCGGCTTGTGGTTTCATTAGATCTGTTCGAATTGTCAAACAGCACGAGAATTTCAAATGTGTGATGAGCTTACAAAACGTGTAGTGAGCACGATGTCAACAAAAATTAAATATGGTACGAAGCAGCGAAAATGAAAGAAGCCCCTGTGTTAGGGCTCGTATTCCATGCCATGTGGCTTGTTATTTAAGTCTGGAGCTTTGAAAGATTTGATGTAGTGGCCCCTTCTCAGCACACTAATGAACTCTGACATTTTTTTGAGTGACTGTTTGTTTGGAGCTGGGTTGTCTGTATGCATGTATGTCATATCCTTTAGGAAGTGAGTGGGTTTCGGTCATAAACCCTATGTGCCTTTGGCGCTTTTTGATCGAGAATCAGTTGGCCTTCAGAAGTGTAATCACACCCCGGTAGCATACAGTCACACGATCTTGGTTGAAGAATAAAAGCGTCAAAGAGCTTCCTTATGCCGCCTTATGGTCATTCGCTTCCATAACCTGGCTTATTCACCCATAACATCAGATATCTTCGTCCTGTTTGTCCTCAGATCAGCTGTATTTTGTCTATAACTTATAACATAACTGCTGTTTAACCATTTCAACCTGATTTCTATTATTTACTTGATTTCATGCTTTGAATGCTTATAAAAAAAAAAAAAGTGTATAATTGGTTTATTCGATAGTGGGTTGTCTAATAAATCTATTAATTTACCTCAACTATCTGTTCACAGGTGCCAGCCAAGCCACTTCTTCCCCAGATAAAGTCTAAAGATGTAGGAAAGATTTGCGTAGTGATCGATCTGGATGAGACGCTAGTGCACAGCTCATTTAAGGTAAACCGAATGTGATTTGCCTCTTGCCACTTTATCACTGTTAGCACACGAGCGCAAATCGGTACGACGCCTTCACGGCACGCCCGAGCGAGCATTTGTGTACGGTGGTTATGGGATCCGACGTGGTGTCGTATATCTCTACGTCAACATTCATCAGACTTCACTCTGTCATCAAGGAGTTTCGTAAGATTAGGTAATGGATATGTCTGTACAAATAGGATTTCATCTGCAGATGGAAAAAATGTGTAAGGAAAGTGTTCACACGTCAAGCAACACGACTTCTTCCTCAAATGTAGCATCTTGAGTTTGATGGCCAGGGACACTGCGGGACGCACATATCGAAAATCACTAAGGTCCCAGATGTAGACATGGTTCTGGTCAAGTAACATCACATGTTCATTTCCATGCCAGTCAATTACTGGGAGAGTGCAATAATGTATACGAATGAAGGTCAAAGTGTTACATGAGCCGTCTTAAATCTTTAAAGTGTCCAAAGAATTGGATTTATTATTATCTTGTTAGTATGATGCTATTTAGTTTAACAGCTGGAACTGATTTTAGGATTTTTTTTTGTATTCGCTTTTTATTAATTATTGTCTTCAAATGATTGGTAGCGCCAGCTACATTACTCCGATAAAGAAACATCAACAGATGTACGTGTTCTCTAAAACCTGGCTACATAACGAAGGCTTGTAGCTCCGAACCGACGAGTCTTCAATCATACATACATTTATTATTGCATTCTATCTAGGTTTTTTATTTTTTTTATTTATTCCTGTGTATTCCTTTCTTTTCATTTCCTAATCTTCAATTTGTTCTATTTTGTATAAAACGTCTGGTCAATAAAGGTTTAAGTGAGGGAGATCCAGAAAACCTTGTTTTTTTTGTTGTTGTTTTTTTCCCTGCTGAGTTCAATTGCATTACATCAGCGAGCAGGTATGCGCGGCTTTAATGAAAAACAGAGCGAAGTATTCTTTTCCATGGTGTGGTGTTAATCATGACACTGTAGAATTGTGTCACTTATGACAGTTAGGCATGTTTGCAATGCCACTTCCTTTTCTTTAGGTCTCACTAATACCTCTGTACGAGTATGTTTGTTTTGCAGTGCAGTCTTGGACTGATATTTATCTCGTTGCTCGTTGAATTGTGGTTTGGCTGTGCAATTGTTGTTTTTTTTTTTCACGTGCTGTTATGATTGACGAGCTAAATCTTACTTCACAGTCTATGAATGTAGCTCATGGTGCAATACTCCGCTAGCACATACTCCTGATTAACTAAACTATTTAAGATGTTTTAAAAGGCTTTATACATCTCGGCGGTTATGGGGTTGCAGGGTACGTTTTTCAGAATGACTCACTCGCGTGCAGCTGAACATAAAATACACACACACACACACACACACACACAGATAAATGGTGCATTTCATTAAGATGTACACAAATTGGTTATGAGTAAATCGTAAATCTTACTATAATGTAAAACGCATGAAAACTACTTGCCCGCTCGAAAACATTTTCAATTAGTGATTATGAGGAAATAAACATCTGTCTGTCTGTCAGTCTAATCAATCCAGCTGTCTTCTCCGTTTATTCAGTCTATTTAGTTGGCCGATCTGTCTATCTATCTTTTATCTTATCTTAACTCATGTCTTTTTTTTATTTTTATTTTTTCTGTCTGATCTGTCGATCTATTTCTTTATTTGCTCCCTGAACTAACTGGGCTGTCTCATGTTTTTGCCTTTAACAGCCGGTGAACAATGCTGATTTTATCATTCCGGTGGAAATCGATGGGGCCGTACACCAGGTGAGAACCTTGAAACATCAGATTTGTATCAGTTTCACTTTCTGTGCTTTTTCTTATTGAATGTTCATTTTTGTAAATATCGAATAAAACATCTCTGAAGGTATAGTTCCACATAATATCATTTCACTGTTTCCTTTATATCTGTTTGTTAGAAAACCTTAGCAAAGGCAACTATCAGGACCATGGCAGTGTAAGGTTCTAGTATATAATTCTGAGATTTTAAGATTAAGCTATAAAATTTAAACCATCAATAAAGGCCAAATTGATATCGTTAAACATACTTTGTCAATATTTTGGTGCAAAAATGTCCCACAACTTCAATGGCATGTAAAATAACTTTTTGTTGTTGTTTTGGGAGAAAACTCAGAACCTTAATTCAGAGGTCTCAAATTTATGATGAATATAATGTATCATAAAGATGTCTTCAAGTATCGTAATAAAAATATCATGCTTATTTTTTAATTTTTATTTTTTAAACCATATCGGTCATCTCTTAGTTAATTCCTATTTGAATAGTGAAGCAAAATCACTATTTCCATTTGGGCAGAAAGAATTTCGATCAAAACTCCAACGTATTTGTGCATTATTATTGTAAATTATGCATTTGAACATTTTCTTTATTGTATATGTTGAATCTTTGGTTTGTGCAACAAGAAAAAGGTGTTCGCTGAGTAAATCCTAGCTACCATCACCTGATGTACAGTAAATTTTGTAGGTATAATGGTAACAAGGGAATGTTAGGGAAAATCTCATTATACTTATTCATGATCGTGCTTAGTGCAGCTGCTATATAGATATGAGACAGGCAATAGAATTTAATGAGAATATACTAAGCATGCCAGGCAGTGTATATTTCAGTTATCCCAACCATCTGCACTGAATAATACACTTGTGAATAAGTGCGCAAGTGCCTTTCCCGTGTTAAGCGCATATTCTTCACACATCAGATACAGTTTCGCTTTTTAATAGCATCATGCAATGCAGTAGTTCAGAACACCTCAGCCATGTGCTTTACTGTGTTATTGTAAGGTTTCACACCAGTGTGCTACATGACAGCTTCATGGCCTTCTCCGTTGATGGCTGTGAGCAGCGGCGGGTTATTTCGGTGCCCTGATGAAATCGCGCAAGCACGAGTGGCTACACCAGAACCCACCGCACTTTAATCTGTGTCCAGACTCATCCCTGTGCTTCCAGGTCCTGGCAGTGTGACACCCCAGGGCCCCTTTTAAGGACAGAACCAGCCCCACACTAGAAGACACTTGCCGGCTTTGGCCTGATTCAAGTAATCCAGGATAGGCTTGTGATGTCGGGAAAGCCTATTCAGGATCACTTGGTTCAGGAACAAGTCCATCAGCTTCAAAAATGAATTTGGCTGTCCCTGCTGTAACCATTTTATGAGCAATCATAAATGTATTTATTGTCTGATGGTGCTATAAAGTGGCTCTTGTGCCAGTGTTTATTTGCCAATCTGTCGTGTGTAATTATTAATTTATATTATATACCCCAGTGACTTGATTCAGTGTCAGATTGTTTTATGTTCTTTTGTCCAAATGTTTTTATAATGATTGCTATAAAATTCAGACTTCAGTAATGGTCGCTTCTGTAAGGCAATAATGTCTCATACAAGTTCTGTTTCCCTAATTCGTGTTCATGTTCTGTTTCCCCTGTGATCTCAGGTGTATGTACTGAAGCGACCTCATGTTGATGAGTTTTTAAAGCGGATGGGCGAATTGTTTGAGTGCGTCCTGTTCACTGCAAGCTTAGCCAAGGTAAGGGCTTAATGCTGTAACCCTTGCATATAAGAGCAGGATATGTAAAATCATAAAGGACATAATAGGACAAATCATAAATTTATTAGCGAGCCCACCAGGCAAGTAATACAGTCATGTGAAAACATAAGTACACCTCATGGAAATTGTTGTTGTGCCTTTTAAAAATATATATATATTTTATTTTATTTTATATAAGCAGTGCCTATAAATAAAGTCGATCCACTCTTTCAAATGACAAATATATATATATAATATAATTTTTTTTATTTTATTTTTTTGTAGTAATTTTCCCAATTGAATTTAACAGAAAACTAGATCAGTCAGATCTACGTTTATCACACCTTAAAATCCATAAAATTAGGAGCAGGTGTTCAAGATTGGGTGCCAGTGATGAGAACCTGCTTTATTTATAACCCCTCTCATATCTAGTGTCTGGTGTGCCCTTTGTTATTGAGGTGTATGGTGTCATCATCGCCTAATTATTGAAATACATCATTCCACTGTAAGGAAAATCATCTAGAAATGGTGTAGATTTCAAGCGACTGCCAATTTGTTCAGGACTGGCCATTCCAGCAAATTCAGTCCAAGAGCAGACCGTCTGATGCAAAAAAAAGTCTCCAAGAAACCCAACATTTCATCACAGGATCTGCTAAGTCTTTCAACTGTTGGTGTCAAAGTCCATGCTTCTTCAGTTAGAGAGCGACTGCACAAATTTGACCTGCATGGGAAATCATGCCCGGAAAAAGCCCTAAAAGAACATTGGAGCAACTCTACAGTTTGCCTATGAGCTTATAGGCAAAGACCAGGAATTTTGAAATAATGTGCTCTGGACAGATGAATCAAAGATCGTTGTTTGGCCAGAGTAACAGCAGATATGTTTGGCGGTGACCAAAGACAGCTTTTCAGGAGAAGCACCAACCCTGATGCAAAAGGGGTGGAAATATTATGGGTTGTGGTTGCTTTGCTGCCTCAGGCCATCAGTCCAAAGGAGGGGGGCAGGCAGTAAATGGGCAGTACATGCAAGAAAAAGGGTGTACTTACTTTGTCCACAGAAGAATATCACACCTATGTATCCATCCATCCATCTTCTACCGCTTACTCCTTGTTCAGGGTCGCGGGGAAACTTGGAGCCTATCCCAGGGAGCATTGGGCACAAGGCGGGGTACACCCTGGACAGGGAGCCAGTCCATCGCAGAATCGCACACCCATTCATACACTACGGACACTTTTATTTTTTTAGACATGGCAATCAGCCTACCATGCATGTCTTTGGACTTGGGGAGGAGTACCCGGAGGAAACCCCCGCAGCACGGGGAGAACATGCAAACTCCGCACACAATGCTCCGGCGGGAATCGAACCCCGGACCCTGGAGGTGTGAGGCGAACATGCTAACCACTAAGCCACCGTGCACCGAAAGCTAATTTTCCTTTTGGTTTTGTTCAAGTATATCAACTTTATTAATAGGCACTGTTTCAAAGATGATCAGGTGTTTGCTTGTCCAGATATGTCAAAAAAGCCAGCAATTTTCATGAGGTGTATTTACCTTTTCACATGACTGTAGATGTGCTTAGCCACACGTTGTCCATGTAGTCACTGTGAGAAATATAACAACTTGGCACTGCACTGTATTTTGCTCTGTTTCATCAGTATTTCCCCCATACAGAATGATCAGAAATAATGTTCTGAAAGTCCTAAAAGTAGATAAAGAGAACCCCGTTAAACAAACGAGACAAAAATAATACACTTGTTCATTTATTTATTGAGGAAAATGATCAAATATTACATATCTGTATGTGGCAAAAGTATGTGAACCTTTGCTTTCAGTATCTGGTGTGACCCCCTTGTGCAGCAATAACTGCAATTAAACGTTTACGGTAACTGTTGATCGGTCCTGTACATCGGTTTGGTGGAATTTTAGTCCGTTCCTCAGTACAGAACAGCTTCAACTCTGGGATTTTGGTGGGTTTCCTCACGTGAACTGCTTGCTTCAGGTCCTTCCACAACATTTCTATTGGATTAAGGTCAGGACTTTGACTTGGCCAGTCCAAAACATTAGCGTTATTCTTCTTTCGCCATTCTTACTTGTGTGCTTGGGTTTGTTGTGTTGCTGCATGACCCACTTTCTCTTGAGATTCAGATCACAGACAGATGTCCTGACATTTTTCTTTAGAATTCGCTGGTATAATTCAGAATTCATTATTCCACCGATGATGGCATGCTGTCCTGTCCCAGATGCAGCAAAACAGTACACACTCTGTCTGGTGGAGTCCAAACGCTTTAGAGATGGTTTTCACTTCCACAAATGGGTTTAATAGATCCCTGTTCTTTAAATAAAACAGGTTGCTCACTCACACCTGATAGTCAACCCATTGATTGAAAACACCGGACTCTAGTTTCCACTTCAAAATAAATGCCAATCCTAGAGGTTCACATACTTTTTCCACAGACATGTAAAATTGGATCATTTAAATACTCAATAAATACCGATTGTAGTAAGGTTACTGTATTTTTGGATTTTTGAATGTTCTCCCCATGTCCGTGTGGGTTTACTCCAGGTTCTCCAGTGTATTCTACTGTCTAAAAACGTGCATCTAGGCAATTTGTCTACGCTAATTGCTCGTAGGTGTGAATGAGTGTGTGGATGTGAGTGTGAATGACTCCCCTACGAGGAGCTTCTCCAGGGTGAGTTGTCCTGCCTTGCTCCCAGTGTTACTCGGATTGGCTCCGCAGTAAGCCTTTCCAAGATAAAGTGGGTACTGAAGATGAATGAAGGACTTTTTTTTTTTCCTTCTGGTTGTCGAACTTGCCTGTCTGCCCCTGAACCGTGTTCTGTGCTAAAAAAATAAAGTCAAGTTTTTTTGCTCGTCGTTCTTTGTGTGCAGTACGCAGATCCCGTGTCAGACCTGCTGGATAAGTGGGGTGCCTTCCGCTGCCGTCTCTTTCGTGAATCCTGCGTGTTTCATCGTGGAAACTACGTCAAGGACCTGAGCCGCCTGGGCAGGGACCTCAACAAAGTCATCATCGTGGATAACTCGCCAGCATCATACATCTTCCACCCAGACAATGCTGTATGTTTCTGTATATCTGCATACAGTATATTCACCTTTTTTTCCCCCCTTGTGTGCATGTGTACTTATTTGTTCTCGTCATCGTTAAGCGTTCTTTAATACTAATACTGTTACTTGACTGCATCCAGGTACCCGTAGCCTCTTGGTTTGACGACATGTCCGACACAGAGCTGTTGGATTTGATTCCGTTCTTCGAGAGACTGAGTAAAGTGGATGACGTGTACGCTGTGCTCAAACAGCAGAGGACTAGCAGCTAGCGTGATCGATGGGGCAGCTTTCACCACGGGGCCAGGGAGGCTGGCGGGGTTCGGAGCGCCACTTCCTTGCTACATGGGATCTGCCGCCAGCTCGCTCCTCATCACCTACCCAGAATTCCATTCGCAGGAGGTTTGACAGAGAAGCATAAAGTTGATGGAAACCTGGTATGGCTACAACGATGGAACTGTGAAGGAACTGCTTTATCTCACACACACGAAAAAAAAGAAATGTATCAGTTTTTAACACTTGAATACGTGTTATTTTTTCTTTTGTAACTTTTTTTTCCACTCTAAAGGTAAGGTAGAGGGAAGCCATGTTTTAAAAAAATATTATTGCTTATTTTAGATTAAGAAATGTTTTTGTTTTGTTTTTTTCCTCAAAGACAATACAATAGCTTATAAAATTTCTTTTACTAAAGGATGGTGCCAACATTTTAGCAAGTAGCCTCATGTTTCACAGGTTTGACATGCTGGAAGTGCATTTTAGAGCTGTTCGGAGTGGATCGATTTTCCTAGGAGGAACTCGGAGAACTAGAATTTCTCCCCAGGCATTAATGAGAGCCAAGGGAACTTAAAGATTCATTCCAAAACAGGGTGGGGAAAGAGCCAAGCTCTGAGCTGTCACCATGCAGATGTGCAGTTAAATAAAAGCAGTTTTATTGCACAACTACGAAGCGTTATACTCTCGTTCTGTCTAGTTGTTTATGCGAGTGTAAGAGTTGGTGAGATGCTCTTATAGACTGATCAGATACCAGTGTCTTTCACTTCTGGTTAGAAAAGTAAGGTCATGTAGACATCTTAAGTATGGACGGAAAATCTTGTGGAACAAACTCCAAAGAGTTGTGATTTTAAACAAAAATTTTAAACAAAAAATATTTAATTTTTTTTATATATTTAAGACCTAAAAACTCGGCTCTCTTGCCTGCTTTCATGACGCTGATTTTTGTCAGTAAATTCCTACTTGGAATGTGCAGTTTGTATAAAGTGTGTCTGCTTATAAGTTATTATGCAGGAGTCAAGTGAAACATGAGCTGATTTGCCAGAATGTCAGTGCTGTTCTTTTAAGGCATTATTTGCCCTAGTGAGGTTACCTCAAACATTGGGAATGCCGATCACAATGCACACTTTGCTTTCTCCCTTTTTTTTTTTTTTTTTAAACCAGCCCTAATGTAAACAGTTATATCATGTTTTTCTGTCCCGGGTTTTGATTGGTGTACGCTGTACAATCATGTCCAGATTTCAGATTTTATGGATGTATGAAAGGGAAGCAGGAAGGGCACCTTTGGTAATGAGGGCTCCGATTTCAGTTTCGGGCTAGTGCATAAAGGAGCTAAAGCACCTTTTAAACAAAATGACACGGGGCATGCTTTAATTTCCCTCACTGAGGCCACGGATTTGCTATCGTCAGTCACCCAAGTGCTCTTAATCGAATCCAGTTTGTACTGTGCTGAATGATCAATTTAACTTAAAAAGAAGAAGCTACGTATTGATGCTGTAACATTTGGTTCAGATGAGATAATCAAGAGAAGGCATGAGGACCTTTTTGATAATGATTATGATGGTGGTGGTGGTGGTGGTGGTGACAGTGATGATGATGATTCAGCTGTGTGTAACATTTGGTGTTTTGTCTTTTTTTTTTGTATTAGATTTTGTACAGGCATGATTATGGTAGGGCCATGCTGATTATCTCGACTTCTGATAATGAGTGTAGTGCTGCACCAAGACTGCGTGAGAAAGAAACTGGCCTAAAGGTTTGAGTCATGCTTCTGTTTGACAAGCACAACTTGTTTCTTCTTTTTAATCTGTATTTGAACCTGGCCACATGTTTTCACCTTGTTATTGAAAATCGCATTGGATGTCCAAATTACTCTAGAATTAATATATGTATGTCCTCAGATGATTCGTTATACAGGTAGGTACTAACCCTGGATAAGCTGTATTTGAAATTTGAAGAGGACAAAGAAAAGAACACCACACAAACATTCTAGTGGCTAAGACTCCAGGTGCAGCATCCTGCTGATCTGCATGTTGTTGTTGTTGTTGTTGTTTATATATATATATATATATAAGTTGTGTTCATTGGCGAGGATGTTTAATTCCTCTCTGAGCGCATATAGTGTTGATACCGTGTCAAACCGTAACTGAATCCCATATCTGACGTGGTACATTCCTAAAGGCCTCATCAATCTCATAGATCCCCCCCTAACACTGGTCTGAACCAGCACTTGTTTATTTTCCTATCTTATATAGCAGAATTTGTTGGTGTCCACTTTACGTCCACTCCCCCCCCATAATCATTTTCTTCATAACCCAGGAACGGTGGTTAATGTAATCAAGCACGTAGCTTGTCTAATTGATATGTCAATAGCAATCAGTGATAGTTTTGAGCTCCTGAAAAGAAAACGTTGTGTATGATTGGTGTCTCTCACTCACAGCTTGCTCTGACTTCTGGTGCTTTCCATTCGGTAGACATTGGTGTTTTTACATCTTTTATTTATTTTTTTGAGGTCATTGTAGCGTTAATATAATAAGCAGTGGACTTGAGCTCATGAGGTCATTGTAGCGTTAATATAATAAGCAGTATCTGCTGAAGTAGCAGTGGCTTTTTCTGAAATGGCCACACCAGCATTGCTACCGTCTCACAGTAGAACACGCAGCCAAGTCATAATTAGTAGGGGGCAGTGTATCTGGTCCTGCGTGTAAATAAAGTGTCTCGGAATACAGCTAGAGATTTAGGATTATAAGGTTTGTTCATCAGGGTATAACAAACAGTATCCACACATGCATGCATCAGTTGTATGGTAGTAGGAGTGGTGGTATAAAATCTCTTGTCTAGATTGACCCTATAAAAGTGTATTGTATATCAGCAGTGCTGTTCCAACATTCTTTATAAGATTTACACTTAAGCCATGCATTTCAGTATACAGTGCGACCCCCGATGCTTTAGAAGAAGTGGCTCCCCCTGGAGTTCAGTTATATGCAGTGTTTTATGACTTTATCACTACAGGTATTGATATTGTATGAATCACTATGCAAGTAAAACTGATTGCAATCAGTCGTCCACCCAATCAGTTAGCAGCAGAACCAGTGACACTTTCCTTTTTGCCCCCCTTTTTTTTGGAAGAAAATCTAAGAGCTTACAGTTAAAAACTCAAAAAAAAAATTAACATAAAACTCCAATCAGGAATGAGTGCTAGTTTCAGTCGAATTTAACTAAGTACTAAGGCATACTATATTAGTTGTTGTTTTTTACTATTCACTCTGATAGTAACTTCTGAATTCATTTCGAAGCAGCTTAGACAATTCCTGATCTGAGTTTTAAGTGTGACTATTTTGATATGCTCAACTACAAGAGTAACACAGTGTATATAGCCATTTATTTAACATGTATACCATCTGCCTTTTTATTTGTTATACTGTACTGCCCCTTCTTTACTACATTTAAACAAACACCACCTTCATCCCACATCTCTGTATGTCTGGTAATTTGTGTAGGTCAAACCAAATTCAGCATTAATGGTTAGAGATGTTCCTTTTATTTTTCTTTCTTGTTTTTTGTGATTTGGAAATAGGAAAGCCAAGTTTAAATTAAGTTGGCTGTAACCTAGTCTTGAAACTTTTGTAATTATTAATTGTATTTTACTGTACTGAATGAGCTATATCATAAATGAAACTGATGGGAAAAAAATGTGGGTTTGTTGATTTGTGCAGCCGAATGAGACATAACAGAAGATAAAAACGACTAGAAGCTTGATCAGTAAAGATTATTTTAATGAAGGTTATATGTAAAGCAAAGGAACAGGACCACTGCTGACTACAAGAAACGTTTAAAACATACGGATGTTGCAACAGGTCATCCTGTTAATGAAAACATGTCTCTGTTTATCACTGACATGTTTTCCTACTAGTCTGATAAAAATATTGATTTAGTAGATATTTCTGACTTGCTATCCATATACTAGCCATCAATATTCAGCCTCCATATGATAACCTTTTGGCCCTGTGCTTTTTCACACCTCTGTAAACGTGTACCTCCTAATATCCCTTTAATTCGCATTCCACAAACATTTATTTAGAAAAGGTATCTATACAAAGGACAATGTACATATAAATGTAAAATAATTAAGCAATTTCTTCTCAACCAATTTTAATTTTAGCTCCCCAGACAAAATGATTAGCAGCGTTCTTTATCTCATTAGGTTGTGCACCAGGACTAATGAACCTTAGCGTAAAACCAGGTGGTCAGTTGTTGGACAGCTCTGACGTCGTCTTTAATGTGTCCTGTCCAAGCAGAACACATCTCTGACACTCCCGTGCTCTAGGGGGACAACTAAACGTCTTAGCCTTAATAATGGTATCAATCCTGTTAGGTAGTGATGCCACTAGTTTATTGAATCTGCTGTTCCAAGTAATCCCATGCTTTTATTGGGGCTAAGATCTGATTATTTTTTAAATCGAGTGTGTTCCATCATGCTCATCAAATAAGTCACACTGATTTGGCCGAAAGCACTCTGACAGCTGTCATCCTAGCTTACGGTATGTTCTGTCTGGAAATGAAAAACACTTGGCAACTTCAGAGTCTGGCCAACAACTAATGATCTCGTTTTATGCTACATTACATTCATCCAGGTTTGCAACAATTTGACTGATATTGGTTGGATGTGACTTTTTTTTTTGTCCAAGTAGTTAATCATGAATTAGAGATGGATTCATCTCGTCAATGCAACTTTAGTCTACTGCCATTTACAATTCAGGAAAAAGAGTTGAGCAGACAAAAAAATAAATAAAAATCACAATATATAACAGATCCAGAGCATAGAATTTAACAGAAATAAAATAGTATTGAAGTTATAATCCCTTAAAAATTCCCTCCTTACAATTGCGGAAATCGCAAAATGAAGCTGGGTCCAATTCAGCCTGGGATTATCTGTAAAGGGGAGAAGACACAAATAAATTTGATACGTATTCTACACTGACTGATTGATTCCACTTAACACCAGCCTGACTATACATCCTGACAGTGTATATTGAGTTATTAAAATATATACACTCACCATCCACTTTATTAAGAACAACTGCACATCCATGCAGGTATTAACATTATTTAATCAGACAATCATGGGGCAGCTGCTGCACAATGTAAATGTAAAAAGAATAAATGTAAATGTAAATGTAAAAAGAATAAATCCTGCAGACACAGGTCAAGAGTTTCAGTTAATGTTCACATCAGACATCAGAATAAAGAAAGAGTCATCTCTTTGACTTTGATCGTGCCGTGGTTGTTGGTGCCAGATGGGCCGGTTTGAGTATTTTAGAAACGGCTGATCTCCTGGAAATTTCACACACAACAGTCTGTAGAGTTTACAAAGGATAGTGTGACAGTTCTGCGGGCGGAAACGCTTTGTTGATTAGAGAGGTCAGAGGAACAGGGCCAGATTTGGTTCTAGCTGCCAGGAAGTGGACAGTTGAAGGCTGGGAAACGGTGTGCCTCACCCATCTTCAATTGTCCAACTTTTTCCTTTGACCTCTCTTATCAATAAGGCGTTTCCACCCACAAAACAGTCACTCACTCAGTGTTTTTTGTTTTTCACACCATGATGTGTAAACTTGACAGACCGTCGTGTGTGAAATCAGCCGTTTCTGAAATACTCAAAACAAGCCAATCTGGGATCAACATCCATGCCTTGATTAAAGTCACAAAGATTTTACAGTGATTTTACAAAATCACAGTTTTTCTTCGTTCTGATGTTTGATGTGAACATTAACGGAAGCTCTTGACCGGAGTCTGCATGATTTTTTGCATTGTGTTGCTGCTACATGATTAGCTGAATAGATAACTGCGTGAATGTGCAGTTGTACAGATGTTCCTAATACACTGGATGTGAGCTTATGTATATCTGTATGAGATGTTGTAATCGGATTGATCAACTTGTAGCAGAAGCACGGGTACTATTCTACATAATACATACAAATCATACCAAGTTTGATACTACTTGCAACCCAGTGTGTTAATGTGTAGTCAGAAACAATCACTGTAAATTTCTATTTTATTGTGTTTATTTGAAGCTATTCTGGGGAAATATAAGTAAATAAATAAATTGTTTAGACAATTCCATCAAACTAGTTTATGCTTTATGATCATATAGTGAACATACAGCGTAAACTGTTTTTCTCCACAGTGTTCTCCATATATTATGACCTTCCTGATTGAACCGTATAATGCTAAGCTCTTGATGTGTGCTCATCTTTTTTTTTTTTTCTTAAGATCTACCAAGCTTGACTTACTATTTAACATGCAGGTTTGCTGTGCTTTTGGCCTTTCCTGAATCAAACATCACAACACCATTCATGTCCTCTGACGTGTGCTTCAGAGTGAGCTTGTGCACTGTCCCTATTTTCTCCAGGAGAACTCTGGGTCCAGGTTTCAGCACCTCTCCATTCAGAGTCCATATAGGTGATTTCAACACCGGCACAGAGACCTCACACACAAAACATGCTTCCTCTGGAGCTGACACCTCCACATCCTGCAGCTCCTGCACCATCAGGATTGGCTGGGCTGATGCAAGCACAAACATGAGAGCAAACATTTATTATAATTTCCATTACAGGTCCAGTGCCTTTGTCAATTTTACTGACAGCAATAACACAAGTAAACTCAGGCTAAACACGGGTCAGAATCACGCGTTACCTGCTGATTCGACCCACCTCCTCTCCATCCAAAGCTGACGCTTGACCACGCCCACACCACCACAATTGCATATATTATGCATAGTCCACAGAAATAAGATGACTGGATTTTTTCCCGGACACATTACACATTGACTGGCACCAAACTTTCTTAGCGGATATAAATATATCAATATAAATATATCAATGTCATATATAATTATATAATATTATATATATATATATATATATATATATATATATATAATGGTGGCTTGAACAAAACCTTTTTTGTCTTTGTTGCTTGCTTCCTATTTTCCACGTAATGCCTGCTGAAGTGAGTCCGAGTCTATTAATACATAAATCTATACTACAGCCTTTTAACACTTTTTTTTTATATGTACAGAATCTGACATTCTCTTTCTTTCTTTCTTTTTTCACAAAAAAGTACTTTGAAATGCATTGTGAACTAGTACCAATTGTGCAAGCATTAACACATATATGATATATATGATTTTCATAATCATTTTGTATATTTTTGTCGATAAGAAATGTGGGGCTAATTTTGTTGGATCTCACCTACTGCTGGTCTCTGTCCATTTGAAACTGCTATATGTATTTGGCTTACTTATTGATTTCACTGCAGTAATGTTTTATTAGCATATTCCACAATCAAATATCTTCGTTAATTTTCATCTGTGTCTTAAATTGGTCTGAATGACTTTAGCCACTAGAGGGCAGCACTGACTTTTTAAACGTATGCTATGGACAAAAGTCCAAACTTCTCAATGAATATGTAGTTGACCATTGACTTTGTCTCACCTTCTACAGTGAGCCTTGCTGAGGATGTGTTTTCTCCGACTTGCACGCTGTACATGCCTGCGTCGTCCAGTGTGACCTCCTGTATCACAAGTCTACGATAGCAGCCTTCACTGCAGATCTCAAAACGTCCAGAGGGCAGGATCACATTACGGCCTTTATACCAGCGAATACTGCAACGTGGGTTAGACACGGTGCAGTCCAGTAAGACCCGAGTGTATTCCAGAGCCATTTTGTCTTGCAGAGGCTTCACGATATTCACAGGAAGTTCTGCAAGGAAAAAAAAAGTGGTAAAAATCTGAACACTTTGACAACTCTGATGCAAAAAAAGAAATACTTACTCTCCACCTCTAGGTAAGCTATAGACTCGACATTCTTGGCAACAAACTTGATTTCTCCTGAATCCTCTCCCTTAACATTGCACATAAGAAGGAAGTGCTTGGTTCCTGTGATACAGAATTAAATATGACAGTTTCATCTGGTATAAAAAAAATCATTTGGTAGATTTGTTGAATGGTATTGAAATATCCTACACAAAGTATGCATTGATCAAACTCGAAGCAATTGAGGATGGATATTAATGAAAAGCTACGGTGATTGTTTTGTGTATGACTTCATGCAGAACTGAACAGTTTATACCTTCTTGACGGATCCTGATGGTGCTAGTAGGTTTGATTTTCTCTCCATTCTTAAACCACTCTGCAGGTACATCATCCAGAGACACCTCACACATAAACACAGCATTCTGGTCCTCTTGAATATCCAGGTCTTCCAGACTGTGTAACACTTCCAGTTCTCTCTCTGTTTCAATAAGAAATCACACGTGTACAAAGAGCCTAATCTCATAACTATAATAAAATAATACATACATAAATGAATAAAAATTAAGCTTTTAAGAGTAAATTGAGCGTGAGGAAAGTAGCTCCATTTTCGGCAAACGTCATTGTTTCTTGAATTTGATTTATTATTCTGTAGCCACATTAATCTAGATTGTGTACACATCTACTAATTGTGAACAAGACCTCTGTACTATTCACATTAACCAATCACTGACTTGCTATTATGGTTTCAGAGAAGACACTGTTATCACCCAACACAGGAAGAAACAAATAATCTACTTATTTGGAATAATTACCACAGTTTTTAAATCTGGCATACACCACCTTATCCTGAATTTGTGAAGCAACATAAGCAACAAAATGAGCAGGTATGTGGGAATCATGTATGTAATGTTAAAACCCACATGGACAAATAACGTCCACATAACAAAAACTGGGCTTTGGGGACTGTTTAGTATGCAGAAAGGAGAATGGCAATATTTCCAAAACAAACAAACAAACAAACAAACAAAACAGGTAAGTGATTAGTATTTAATTCCCAAACTAGGAGTGATCAAAACATTACATGAGTGGTTTTCAAAGTGTGGGCCGCCAGGGGGCGCCCGGGGCCTCAACAATTTAGTGTGAAAAATAAATATATACGATTATATATGATTTTCTCTTTCTCACTCTCAGACAACCAACCACACACACACACAATAAATTACTAATGTAATTTAAAAATGTAATTATTAATTAAAAAGGGGGGGTATATTCAGAAGTCTGTATTTTAATCTGTTTCAAAGACATCTTGCAAAAGGGGGGCTTTGGTCAAATGTTAATGCCATTTTGGAGGCCTTGCCCTGGAAAAGTTTGAGAACCCCTGGATTACATCACTGCTGAAAATGTGCCAACATGCTCTTAGTCTAAGGGCAATGAGTGTAAATGAGATCTAGTGAGAGAACTAAAACTGTAAAGAAAGATGAGATGGTGGTGGTATAAAATATTCTTGGTGCCACCACTGGTATGTCCCACTAGCTCTCAAACAAAAGCAGGGCCAACACTTGTCTTTTCCCTGCAGGTGGCAGTGTTGTACTGAAAGACAGTAAGCAATGAGTCTACAGAGTGAAGTATGCACACACCAGTATTGCAGCAATCTTATAGTTTTATAACTCTCAAGATGTTCTTTCCTTACCGTAAACTTCTACAGAGCAGGAAGTGGTGACATCGCCGGCATCACACACATATACGCCTGAATCTCCAAGCTCACATTTCACGATCTGCAGGAAGCACTTCCTCCCCATGGAATAGATACGATGATTCTTCCCTGGCTTAATTTCTTCTCCATTCTAGGCCAGACAAGACCACCACTGAACCACAGCCTAGCAAAATATTTCAATCCTATCTATGGCAGATCTTATCTTAATGAAAATGAAATGTAACATGCATAACCACATGTGGTTGAGTAACGTATTATACGTTTAATTTGTTATTAGTACCCAGCATATACCACTACTATTACTACTACTAATGCTAATAATAATAAAAATAATAATAACAAAGCCCCTTATTGTAGTAATAATAATAATAATAATAATAATAATAATAATAATAATTAGTTGTTAGTCTTTTATTTATGTAATTCTACAGTCTTCTTACCTTTATCCACTTGACAGTAACATTGTATTTGGACAGCTCACACTCCAGGGTGGCTCCTGTACCCTCTGTGAAAGTGCTATCCTCCAGCTTTTTCAGAATGGACACTGGTGTTTCTGCACAAATTGAGTTGAAAATGGTTTTCAGTTTAGAGTCTTTCAATCAGAGGATTGTAAAAGAAAAGCACATATGAAGAAATGAAGGTCCCGTTTCTTACAAGGTATGTTTCTTGTGGTACAGTAGTAGTTTAGTGGTAGTTATGGTGCTGTACTGGTGACTTGGCAACAGTACAGGGCCTTCATTGCCTCAGAACTGCAGGCAGACAATGCTAGCACCCACACTCTCTGCTTGCGCAACCATGCGCTTGTAATCCGCTCAGAATGTGGTTTAGTGTTATCCTGCTCTGGATGGCAGAATATGTTGCTCCAAAATGTGTATGCATCTTTCTGCCTTAATTGTGCCCTCACAGATGTGCAAGTTACAGGCATGCTTTGGCCTGGAAAACACGATGGCTGTTTTGCCCAAAAACTATTTGAAATGTTGACTCGTTGGACCACAAAACATGATTCCACTGTGCTACTGTCCATCTCAGTTGAGATCGAGCCCTGAGAAGCTGGGGACACTTCTGGACAGTGTTAATGTATGGTTTCTGCTTTGCATAGTAAAGCCTTAACTTGCATCTGTGGATGCAGCGGCGAATGGTGTTGACTGACAAAGGTTTACCAAAGTATACCCGAGCCCATGTCAGGATCTCCATTACAGACTCATGACAGTTTTTAAGACAGTGACGTCTGAGGGATTGGAGATCACACGCATTCAGAAGTGGTTTTAGGCCTTGCCCTTTACACACCGAGATTTGACCAGATTCCTTGAATCTTTTAATTATATTGTGCGGTGTAGAAAGTGAAATGCCCCAAATCCTACCGATTTGTCTTTGGGGAATGTTTTTCTCAAAGTGTTGGATTATTCACTGACACATCTGTTGGCAGATTGGCGAGCCTCAACCCATCCTTGCTCTTGAAGGACTAGGCCTTTTTTTGAGGATCCTTATATACTATGATTCACCTGTTTCACATCAGCTTCTTATTTCAGCTTGTCACTTCGCTATTAGTCCTAAATCGCTCCGGTCCCAACTTTTTTGGAATGAGACGCATGCATCAATTTCAAAATAAATGTTTATCTTCAAAAAACTATGCAGTTGATTAGGTAAAAAATTCAAATACCATCAAATACTATATGTTTTTTGTTTAAATACAAGTCAAAGTACATTCACAAATCACTCCTCTTTGTTTTTATTAGCATTTTCGGAATTGTGTTTGTATAAATATGACCATAAATGTGCAATATAGCTAGAAAAGCAGATATGGTTGGGCAACTCAAAAGAGTACATGACAGTTAATAAGCATGATTCAAGCAATTCAAGGACATTGCACTTTCATTGATTCGAACATTCTCACAAACATGATTACAAATATACAAATAAGTTATGTCATGAGACCAACAACATAGTGTAATATAAAGTATTCCCGTACACTTTCTTATGTGCTCCACCATTTGCATCAAATCAGATCTAATGGAGTGACGTGTGTGTATAAGAAACTGGCAACTGACTGAATATACCAATAGATGCATTAAGCAGACCATGTCGTGACTTTGCATAAAATGGCTTATTCAACAGTATGTTTCAGCACTGAGCAAGTTAAATATGTAGACCAGACTTCCTATTTACATGCAGTTAGACCTGTGCAGACATGCATGCGGCCAACAGATCACATTAGTCTGACCTCCATTCCCCTTTTCAAGTGTTTAAGAGCGAGATATTTCTAATCCAGTCTATAGTACTGTATAATGATGGATGAATGTAACCAGACTTAACTTGGCAATGGTCAGGAATGCACCATTTGTTGCAGTGGCATTTTCAATCTATTGTCATCCTCACCGACAGCTCACAGACTCCAACAGATAAGCTCTATTGAGTGACTTGGCATATAAGAGATTAACTTACATATTACGAATGTATGCTTGATGAATGCTTGAAAAGTTTCGGTAGCTGCACTCTGGCTGTGTGATCAGAGTCTTTTTATATGTGTAAGCCAACACGAAGGAAGAGCCACAGTGAAAGCCGTTAACCCATTCCATTGTACTGCCATCACCGTCTGAAATTTGACCATCTTGCATCATGTTGAATTGCATCATGCTTCAGCGTCCAACCCCCTACTGCATCTGACCTACTCACATCTGAATTCCACCCCTTATAAGTTAATTGCTGTGAGATGTCTTGTTAAAGTTAGTGGGCAAACGAACTATTTCTGGTCATCGGTGTACTATGCAGCACATTCAGCATTTAGTTCTTAAAATATTATTGAAGGTGCAATGTAAATACTGTTTGATGGACAGTGTCTTCTTCATCTAAATGTAAGCAGTAGCAATCCAAGTTGACTCAGTAGTAGCATTTGAGTTCGATAAGCATTAATTTATTTTAGCTATGAAAATGTACCAATACAGGATGTATACCATAATTAATGGAACATATTTGCACAATATTGCTGAATTTTAAGTGATGAGTGAATCAATAGTATATTATGAATCCTTGCTCCTGCTGCAGCGTTGTACATAATTCCATATAAATCATATCAATGTAAATGAATACAATTGATCATGTAAACCATTCTGGACGTTCAAAGTTATAAGTGCTGAAAACACTGGCTTATGCCACCCCCCATGTATGGGCTTTTATTGTGATCAGTGTGTTTACCTTTAACAGCAAGTCTGGCAGATGATCTTGCATTTTCGGTGGAGAACGTATAGGTTCCCGTGTCCTCGAGTGACAGATTGGACATGGTCAGGCTATGAACGCGGCCTTTGGTAGTCATGCGCCAGTGGTTGTTGCCTTTGAGACGGTTTCCATCCTTCAGCCACATGCCTTCCACATTGGTGTGTGTCAACTCCACCTCAAAGGATGCTGTCTCGCGCTCAAACGTTTGGATATCACTCAGTCCTTTCCGTATTTTAATGTTCCGTGCTATGTTCATATAAAACAGTAGTAATAAGAAATCACAAACACATTTACATTGTAAAAAGTTATTTTTCTTGAGTGATGGACTTAGAAATAGCAATGAACAGTATTTATAGTGTAGAATTAGATTCTTTGTCCAGCATTGTATTAAGTCCAAAGTTCCAGGGTATGCCAACATATTTTGAAGTATTCCGAAACAGGCAGGCATTCCCCGTGGAAAAAAAAAAGGTGACACCACCCTAGATTTTGAAGGCCAGTGCATATATTTAGCTGCTATGAAAAGAGATCCAAATTCATATGAGCTGCCAATAACAGGCAAAGCACTGACATTTCCATACCACATACTCGTTTGTAGAGGAGCACAACTAAATAAGCATTACATATAGCAGTTAAACTGGTGTATACACCAATTCCTTAAGGATTAGCTCCTCACAAAATATCAGTTTGTAATTAATACAGTAAAACGTGTAAACTTGATATATTGCTCCAAATTTAGGAGCTTGGTCTATTGTTGTGAACAAGTATTAAAGGATTTTAACAAGTGGGTGAGACTGATGAGGGGGTCTTGGTATTAAACATAATTGAATTGGTTTTGATTGTGATTCATGCAGAGAAGACATCAGAAAGAACTGGAGGATTATGGTACAACCCCAATGCCAAAAAAAGTTGCGACTGGGTGTAAAATGTCAATAAAAACAGAATGCAATGATTTGCAAATCTCATAAACCCATCTGTTATTCACAATAGTTCATAGAAACCGTATCAAATGTTTAAACTGAGGAAATGCGTCATTTTAAGAAAGAAACAAGGTAATTTTGAATTTGATGGCCTCAACATGTCTCAAAAAAGTTGGGACAGGGCAACATAAGGCTGGAAAAATAAGTGTTACTAAAAGAAACAGCTTGAGGTTAATTGGCTACAGGTCAGTAACATGATTGGGTATAAAAAGATGATCTTAGAGAGCTAGAGTCTTTCAGAAGTAAAGATGGACAGAGGTTCACCAATCTGCGAAAACTGCATCTACAATATATGGAACAATTTCAGAATAACGTTCCTCAACGTAAAATTGCGAAGACTATGAATATCTCATCATCTACAGTACATAATATCATCAAAAGATTCTGACAATTTGGAGAAATCTCTGTGCGCAAGGGACAAGGGTGAAAATCAATATTGCATGCCCGTGATCTTTGAGCCCTCAGGTGGCACTGCATTAAAACAGGTGTGATTCTGTAATGGAAATCACTGCATGGGCTCAGAAACACTTCCAGAACTCATTGTCTGTGAACACAGTTCACACTGTCATCCACAAATGCTGGTTAAAGCTCTATCATGCAAAGAATAAGCCACATGTGAACATTATCCAGAAACGCCGCCGTCTTCTCTGGGCCGAAGCTCATTTAAAATGGACTGATGCCAAGTGGAAAACTGTTCTGTGGTCAGACGAATCGAAATTCTTTTTGGAAATCATGGACGCTGTGTCCTCTAAACTAAAGGGGACTAAAGAGGAGGGGAACCATCTGGCTTTTTATCAGCACTCCATTCAAAAGCCTGCATCTCTGATAGTACGGGTTGCATTAGTGCCTATGGAATGGGCAGCTTACACATCTGGAAAGACACCAAATGCTGATGCTGAAAGGTATACACAGGTTTTAGAGTAACATACGCTTCCATCTAGATTTCATCCCATCTTTACTTCTGAGAGACTCTGCCTCTCTAAGATACTCTTTTCATACACAATCATGTTACTGACCTGCTGCCAATCAACCTAATTAGTTGCAAAACATTCCTCCAGCTGTTTCTTTTTAGTAACCCTTACTTTCCCAGCCTTTTGTTGCCCTCATTTATGAAATTTGCAAATGATTGCATTCTGTTTTTATTTACATTTTACGTAGTAAAATTCAAACTTTTTTTGAATTAACGTTGTACATGAGTGACAAAGAATAATAAGTCTTAAATTTTATGCACAGTTTGATTAGGGAATGCTTCAAGGACCTAATGCTGTGTTCGAAATGACTCCCTTACTCACTATTTACTTTATAGACTGTTCTATATAGGGGATCTATAGGGAAAGAGTAAAGGGAGACAGTGGACAGAATTCCGACAACACTTGAGAGTATACAAGAAACATCTCAATGTGACATGCTGTTACATTAAACAAACAAAAAAAACAAAACCCAGACATACTAAGAGTACTTCACTGTATTACATACTGTAACTAACAAGTACCTGTTGTCTTAATTTTTATGCTCTGGTATTTATCCTGGGAAGCTGAAAAAATTGTATGCATTATGGTACTTTTAGTGTGGCGTTCGTGTCTATTGGTTGTACCTCAGATTTATGTGTAACGATATATTGTACTATACAGTGAATATGATTTGTCCACATAAAATTCAGACTAATGCTACAAAATGGCAGCATCCATCCAAATAGTGCACAATATGGTCAATGGGGAACGAATTCAAACTCTGCATTAGAAGTAACAACCTAAAAGAAGACATTTTGAAGCACTCTAGGCATTTTCATTACTGCAAATTCACTGATGTTGGAATTTGTGAATAGAACTGAGCTCTCAATGTTAGCATCAACATTTTCACAGCTAATTCAAAGGGATTAAAAGGCAACCGCAAGAAGACCTTTCTCCAGCCCTCAATCCGGTTCTCATTTGCCATGCATAATTGAATTATCATGGGCCTCTGATCTTGTGTCAATACAGAAGAGTGCTCCTTGGGAATCGTTTGTCACTCCGCTGTTCCTGACTGTCAAGCTGTGGAACAAGCGTCACTGATGTGGGTCTCGTATTACTCTTACTCAGTTAATTGAATTGATATAAAGAAAACAACAGCAACAAGGGCTCAGTGTCAAAGTGGCGTTACCAGCAACCGCAGTAAACAAAGAATAACAAAGCATAGTGAGAAATAGACAGCAGCATGTGCAGACTCACGTTCCACGCTGAGCCCGGCTTGTGTGCGGTCATGAAGTGTTTCACAGCTGTAAGTCCCACGATCAGAAAGGGCAAGTTTGTGGATTGTGAGCATACGTTTTTGGCCATTTTGCATCAGGGTAAACTTAGGTCCTGGGTGTATGACCACACCTTGTCTCATCCACTGCACTTCTCCACATTCCAGACTCAGCTCCACCTCAAGGGTTGCCTCTCCAAACTCCTCCGCCACCACTGACTCCATTTTCTTTGTGAACAGCACCTGTTTCTCTGTACACAGTTAGTTTATAATTATTTATCACTGTCTAGAGATGTTTTGAAAACTATCTTTAACATAAAGGGATACTATAGTGCAAAAATTCTCTTGCATATGTCTGCTATAGTGCAACTCTTGTGTCCATAGTGCTACGCACAGAAGAATGGCCACTTGCCTCTGTCAGTTATAAATGGAATTCTAACTGGAGAAGCTGCTAAGTGCAAACCATTATAGGCACCTTTTCAACAACCATGTCTGAAGGGGTTATTATTTATTGCAAATATGTTACCATGGCATTAAGGACCGGTTCAAGCTCTCAGAGAATTTATTTAATGTCCCCGTAAGAGTAATGGAAAAGTTTGACCTGTGCTTTATATCAAAGACAATTCAAGAATATTTTGAAAGGAACTTTTGGGACTTCTCAGAAATGATAAAAAAAAAAAATTAGTAAGTAGTTAGAACATATTGAGCTTAGAAAAACAATTGTCTGATTAGCAATATATAATATCTCACCTTGAACCTGTAGGATAGCTTTGGATATCACTCCTTCTGCTTCAGCTGTTAGCTTGCAGCTGTCGGATACTTGGCAGTTTCTGATATACAGCATGTGGCACAATCCATTACTTGAGATTTTAAACCTCTCGTTTGATGTAATGGGCCAGCCATTCATACACCAGACCATCTTTGCATCTTCTGGGGACACTACACACTTAAAAGTCGCGTCTTCTCCTTCCATTACAGTTATGTTGTGCAGCTCAGCAATAAACTCCACAACACGAGGTGCTTAAAATAACCAGAGGAGAGGTTGTAGAAGAACAGTTAAGATAAATGTTATTGATCCTGAAGGAACTTACTCAGTGCAATACAAATGACAGTGAATAGATCCGGTAAAAAAATAAATATAAACCTGTAATGAGTAATGATGGTTCAGTAGTGATGAAACGGGATAATTTAAGTAGTAGTTAAAACTTGATTTTTGTGCCAGTGTTGAGTTATTGAGCTGGGCTTTATCAGTATTGATCTGAACAATGAAGAAAAGCTTCTTCAGTGACATACTTACTTTTAACTACTACCGTTCCACATGTTTTCTCATCCTTTGATTCACATGTATATTCTCCTGCATCATCATCTGTTAAGTTATGTATTCTGAGGCTTCTTTCTTGTCCATCTGCGCGTATTGTAAAATGTCGGTTTGGTGTGATTTCTTGGTTATTTTTTAGCCACTGGACATCTCCTTTGGATGTGTGGAGTTCACATCTCAAAACAGCATCACTACCCTTGATCCCTACTACATTTTGCAGTGGCTTGGAAAATTTTACCTTCGTAGCTAAAAGAAAATAATACAATTTACAAATTTGCTGCAAACACATGGTCAACATTTATGGAGGGCTAAACATCTGTATACTTTAAAGGTCTTTTCAGTAGAGGACAATTCTTTCAGTAATTCTTGATTAACAAGCAGCATATTATATATTCTTGTTCCTGAAGCAATACAGATAAAAAATACATTAATGGGAAAATACACCTCATGGAAATTGTTGGGCTTTTTTGACATATTTGAACAAGCAAACATTTAATAAAATGGTAAATGGTGCAGTTATCCAAGTTGCTTTACACTGTGTCTCATTCACACCAATGGTAGCAGAGCTGCCATGCAATCTGCTAACTTGCCATCGGGAGCAATTTGGGGTTCAGTGTCTTGCCCAAGGACACTTCGGCATATTGAGTCATGTGGGCCAGGAATCGAACCGCGAACCCTACAATTAGTGGACAACCCACTCTACCAACTCAGTCACAGCTGCCCTAGATCATATTTGAAAATGTGCCTTTTAATAAAGCTGATATACTTGAACATTACCACAAGAAAAATGAGCCTTTTCAATCATTTATTCAACAGAAATTTCAGAATATTATTAGTTGTGATATTTTTCTATGTAAAAAGTAAGTACACACTTGGCCTCAGAAGCTAGTATTGTCCCCTTTAACAGAAATATCTTCATTGCTAGTGTGCTTATTATCATTATCCTGTTGAAAGGTCCACTTTCAGTTCAACTTCAACTTTTGGAGAGATGGCTCCCATTATCTTCAAGAACTCTGATATTATTCAGAGGTCATAGATGAATCAGTGCATACTGTCCAGTCCCTGAGGCAACCCTAACATACAACTACTGTATCTTGCTTTTCCACTATCTTGCTTCATAGTTGGTATGAGGTTCTGCTGCTGAAAAGCTGTCCTTGGTCAACTTCAGACATATCTGCTGTTACTGTGGCCAAACAACTCTATCTTTGATTTGTCTGTCCAGAGCACCATCATTCCAAAACGCCTGATCTTTGACCATAGACCCATTGGCAAACTGTAGTCTCCCATGCTGGTCAAATTTGTGCAATCTCTTTGTGATTGTAGAAGCATGCACTTTGACACCAACAGTTGCAATCCTGTGATGAAATGTAGGGGCTCTTGGAGACTTCTGTTTGCCTCAGACAGACTGCTCTTGGACTGAGTTTGCTGGGACGTCCAGTCCTGGGCAAAATTGGTAGTCGTTTGAAATCTGCATCATGTGTAGATGTTTATCCTTACAGTGGAATGATGTATTTCAAATCATTTGGAGATCTTTTTAAATCCCTTGTCAAACTCATAGACATCCACAAACTTTTTTCTGAAGGCCTTACAGAACACTTTAGATCTTGGCATGAATGGCACTTTAGATCTTGGCAACCAATCTTGAAAACCTGTTTCTAATTTTTTAATTTTGTAGGGGTGTATTTACTTTTTCCATGTGACCGGTCTGTTTTCTTGTTAATTTAAATTGATAGAGTCATTTGATAGAGTGCATCAACTTTATTAATAGGCACTGTTTCAAAGATGATGTTTCAAATGTTTGCTTGTCCAAGCAAGTCAAAAAAGCCAACAATTTCCATGTTGTGTATTTGTTTTCACGTGACTGTAATTGTGTTGCCTGAGTACTCAAAAATGTTGAGTGACAAGGTAACACAAAAAGGTCTTGATTTACCTTTGACTTGGACACTGAAATGAGCTTTGTCTGTGCCCACATTACACTCATATTCTCCAGCATCTGATTTTTTAAGGGGGTTGATCGTGAGGTAGTGAGTTCGTCCATCACTGGTGGCATAAAAATGCTGATCACTGATTTTTTTGCCTCCCTTGCTCCATTGCACAGAACCGTTATCTCTGTTAACCACAGCACACAGTGTGACACTTTCATGTTCATAGGCAGCAATGTTTATCTCTTCTTTTTTGATGAACTTGAATGGCGGCTCTATTAAACAGAAAATGATACTTGGTGATTAGCATTGCTTTATGCAGTGTTCTTTCTGAAGGTTTAAAATGTATTCACCATATATTTTGTTGATCAAATGAATAAAAGTCATGGTTAGCTTGCCTTGAACTGTCACCATGAAGTACATTCTGTCATCGATGGCATCACATATGTATTCTCCTGAGTCGGACATTTGAAGGTTGGAGAGCACAAGTTTTCTAATTGTGCCTCTCTGTTCAATATGGATTCGGGCATCTGCCTGAAGTACTGTCCCATTACAGAACCACTGAACAATGGCATTGTCTTGAGACACTTCACATTCAAGGATCATCTCATTTCCAACAATGAGTGAGTAGTGTTCTGGGGTCTTAGTGTTCCCTAGGATAGACACTGGTGCCTCTAAATAGAATAAAAAACAAGGCTATAGGTTATTTGGCATGAATAGTTTTATGTTTTCACAAATAGTAGCGTGACTGAAATTTCGAATGTACCTTGCACTGTGACATTAAAGACAATCTTATCATCCTTCGCATTACACATGTATTCACCAGTGTCCTCAATCTCTGCATTTAAGATGATCAGAGATCTGAATGCCCCTTCTTCTTCAAATGTGAAGTGATCGTTAACCACAATTCTGTTATTGTCCTTGTACCAGCTGACTATGCCATTTGCTCTGGAAAGTTCACACTTGAGCACAATGGCATCTGACACTACAAAAAACTTGTCTGTTATTGTATCCCTTTTTCGCAGGAATTTGAGTGGTGGATCTACAAAGAAGAGCAAAAACATATTATTGGGACATGTCCATTGGTAAAACTCTTTTACTGTTATTTTGACAAGAAGCTTACCATTTATTTTCAAACTGAAATCCATTACATCATCTTTGGCATCACATAAGTATTGGCCTGTGTCTTCAAGCCTCGATGAATGAATTGTTAACTGTCGAGTACTGCCATCCTCAGTTATAGTTACGTTACTGTTTTCCTCAATCTCTTCTCCATTCTTCTTCCAGCTGACGTCTGCATTTGATCTAGACACCTCACAGTCAAGCACTACAGTTTCTCCAACAAATCTTTCAACTTCGTAGGCCGTCTTCCTTGGCCGAATAAATCGCACTGGGGGTTCTGCACAAATAGATGTTTTCATCTTAAGGATCAGCTCTATAACAATTAAAATGACAACCAAAAAAATTGTGTAACATCAGCTACACTATGTGGCCAAAAGTCTGTGGACTCCTGACCATCACACCCATATATGCTTGTTGAACATCCCATTCCAGATTTAGTCCCTCCTTTGCTGTTATCATGAACTCCAATCTTCTAGTAAGACTTTCCACTAGATGCAGGAACCTGGCTGTGGGGATTTGCCTATTCAGCCATAAGAGTCTTACTAAGGTCAGGCACTGATGTCAGGTGAGGTGGGGTTGAGGATGCAGACCGCCTAGTTCACAGGGGCATTGTCATGCTGGAACATGTTTGCGCTAAGCACCTTAGTTCCCTTAAAGGGAAATTGTAATGGTACAGCATACAAAGATATCCTGTACAATTGTGCCCCATACCTTGTGGCAACACTTTTGGGAATAACCACATATGGGTGTGATGGTCAGGTGTCCACAAACATTTGGCCATATAGTGTATGGTTTCTTTCAGTCTCACCAGTTGACAGTTTTGAAGTGTACCTGCAATGTTAACGAAGAATGTCACAGAGTCATCAACTGTGTCACACACATATTCTGCAGAATCACTGACTGTTGTCTCTGGTATAATGAGTCTTCTGTAAACGCCATCGACTTCAAGAATTAGGTTGTTGTTCTCTTCTACCTCGAGCCCATCTCGATACCAGCGCACGGAAGCATTGGCTCTGGAAATTTCGCAACTCAGCACCATCCTTTCTGACATTTGCTGGCAAAGTTCCATTTGGGATTGGCTTGGGGAAACTATGCGTACTGGGGGTTCTGTATGAACACACATATAAGGAGGTCAGTGCCTGATGCAATCAGACAAATAGGAATGTTTTTTATGGCATAGATCCATAACAGGTCTAAACAGGGTTGGGTTAACAGAATACAAGTAATGGAGTTACATATTCAGAATAAAAAGACTAAACTCTCTAAATGCGGGTTTTGATGGATTCTTAAAAGGCAGTATTGTGAATAGTGAAATGCAGTGTGTAACAATATCTAGAGTAAAAACGGAAAATGACGAAAACAGCGCATATGTTTACCATGTACCTTTTCAGAATGTATTCTGAATAAGTTACATTTTTATATAGTGTAACAGAATTCATTAGAGTTGGGAAAATTGATGATAATATCAAGAATTGCAGATAGATTGCAGCTATTGCTATTAAGTTGGCTGATTTAATATCTATTGAAAATGTGGTGTCTTCAGCTTTAAGATTGCTGATAAAAAGCAATTTCAAAAGCAAATGCTCAGGCATACGAGGAGCTTGTAGAGGCCAATAAAAAGAAAAGACTTTCAGTTGGCATCAAAGATGTTCTGGCAAACTGTTCGGTGCATCTGAAGTGCTGCTGAGCAAATGCGGGAGAGATTTGACCACTATTTGTGGTATTGTTTGAGGGAGCACGTCATGGAGTAGTGCCAGAAAGCAGAGCTTTTATGTGACTGAGGTTATTATGGTGTTTAGAAGCCTTCATAGGGGCAAGGATGCAGGGTAGATGAATTTTGGCCAGAGATGTTGAAGGCATAGGTCAAGGGTGGGGCTGTGTGTTTAAGATGCCTCTGGGGCAGTGCTATTGAACCTATTTGGAGTCTACAAAATTGTATGGTGGTTCATTATTAAAAAAAAAAAAAGTGACCAGAGTGTATTTTTAAATTATAGGGAAATCACCCTCCTCAGCCTCCCCAGAGAAGTTGATGTCAGAGATATGGAGAGGAGACTCTATCTGATGGTTGTACTTAGGATTCAGGAGGAACAATGCCTATTCCATCGAAGCTATGTTACATTAGCCCAGTTCTTTTTTTTTTTTTTTTTACTCTTGCATAGCTTTGTGAGGGGTCATGAGACTATGGTGATCTAGGATACATGTGTTTTGTGGATTTGGAGAAGAGTACCTCCTATATTGTGGGAGGTACTGCAGAAGTAAAGTGTATCTGGGTATAGGGTACCGGGTATTCTTTGTGCAGAGAGTTGTGTCCTCATTCTTGGCATAAATTGGAACCATTTATGATGGGTGTCTGACATGTCTCCACTCCTGTTCATGGTTTTCATAGACAAGATATCAATACACCAGCAACATTCCTATTATTTGCTAATGATGTTTTGTTGGTACAATTCACAGTTGAGCTATGACACTTAAATGTTTCCCTGCTTTTTGCGAGGTGGCTGGGAAAAGTCTGCGTGCAGTGGTTCTCTCCTTGAAAGGACTGAGGTGAGGGGAGAGACCTAACCCCTGGTGGGAGACTAAGTGCCTTCTTGTATTCAGGAGCAATGTAAAAAGTGAACATAAGTGACAAATGAATCAAGTCAGTTGCAGCAGAGTTACAGTCACTGTCATGGTCTGTGGTGGAAAAGCAGGTTCTCAGTTTTCCAGCAAAGCTCTTTCTTTCATTCAATATAGATCCCCAGCAGTACACGCAGTCAAAATGAGGTTCCTTTGCTGGGTTGCTTGCTATTCATTATAGGATGAGGAACTCAGTAAACTGGAATAGCCATGGAACAGAGCTGAGAGGGATAGAAAAGTCTGGTCTGATCTTAACCTGTTGCCACCCCAACCTCCACCTCTCCACCAGGTAAGGTGGAATGAGAATGAATGAATGAACCTGGTATATATGTTACGTGTTGTTTTTTTTTTTTTTCTTGAAAGCCAAGCACTGGCATACTTTCACAATTTATATTTTAACTTTAATTAACATTCACAATTTATATTTTTTCATAATTTGGATTTTATATACCTTTTATGCTTAAATGGAAGAATTTTGAGTCATCAGCAGTGTCACAGACATACTCTCCTGAGTCTTCAACTCTGCTGTGAAGAATCTTCAGTCTCCTGTATGGACCTTCTGTTTTCAATTTCATATTTTCGCTTTCTTGAAGTTTCTGTCCATCCTTGAACCAAGTCACTTTTCCATTAGGACGTGAAAGCTCACAGCTGAGAACAATTTCCTCTGGAACATGTCGCTCAAGATGAACATCTTCCTTGGGATAGACAATCATTATGGGAGGCTCTGTTGAGCAAAAAACATAACACTTCTTAAACAGACAGTATGAGTTATAAATCCAAAAAGTCTTGTTTTGTTAAAGCATCTGAAAATGTATGACAAGAGTATAAACAGATTTTAGTTTTGCTTCACCGTGTTTGTCACATTGGCAAGGCTCATGGACAAGCAATGTAATCCTAAGGGCACCAGAAGAGGTGCGATAGGCAGTAATGCTATCGCAGGTCGACATCCACCTGTGCAATTAACATGTTTCACCAAATATTCTATCTAGCTAATTAAGCAGTAGGTGATTTTAAATAAGCAGTATTTTGAGCAGTACACCACATCCTTAAATCTTTTCTCTGATGTGTTAGGTGTATTTTCTCTAATTTTGTCCTCGTTTTACTTTCCATATATGTATGTATGTTTGTACAGTGCTGTGAAAAAGTATTTGCCCCATCCTGAATTCTTCTGTTTTTGAGTACATCTCAAACTAAATTGTCTCAGAAATTAAAACAAAATCTAAGCTATAACATAGGCAACCTGAGTAAACACAAAATACAAATTATAATTGATAATGTTATTTATTGAAGCAAAAAAAGTTATCCAATACCAACTAGGCCTCTGCGAAAATGTAGTTGAACCGTAGTTACTAATTCCCCGAATCTATGAAACTGCATTCATAATGTGGTTTAGTTGGATTAGACGCAACCAGGTTTGATTACTGCAAACCCTGTTCAATCAAATCAACACTTAAATGTTGAAAGAAATTCCGGTAACGATGAGGAAGAAGGTGATTGAAATACATCATTCGAAGGCTCTCGGACTTCAAAGAACCACAGTGAGAGCCATTATCTCCAAATGGAAGAACCTGGCACAGTAGTGAATCTTCCCAGAAGTGTCCGACCTTCCACAATTCCTCCAAGAGCACAGTAACGACTCATTCAGGGAGTCACAAATGACCCAAAGACAACATCAAAGGAACTACAGGCTTCTCTTGCATCAATAAAAATCACTGTTCATGACTCCACTATCAGAAAGACACTGGGCAAAAATGGTATCCATGGAAGAGTGGTGAGGTAAAAACCACTGCTAACCCAGAAGAACATTAAGGCTCATGTGAATTTAGCCAAAACATACCTTGATGATCCTCAGTTCTTTTTGGAGAGTGTTCTGTTGATTGATGAGTCGAAAGTGCAACTATTTGGGTCCTATTACATCTGGTGTAAACCAAACACAGAACTCCACAAAAAGAACATCATAGCTACGATCAAGCATGGTGGTGGCAGAGTGATGGTGTGGGGATGCTTTGCTGCTTCAGGGCTTGGGCAACTAGCAATAACTGAGGGAAACATGAATTCTGCTCTCTACCAGAATATCCTAAAGGAGAATGTCCGGTCTTCAGTCCGTAAATTGAAACTCGAGTTCAACTGGATTATGCAGCAAGACAATCCAAAGCATAGAAGTTAGTCCAGTGCTTAATGGCTCCAAAAAGCAAAATTAAAGATTTGGTGTTGCCTAGTCAAAGACCTGTCTTGAACCAATTGAGATGCCGTGGCAGGACCTTAAACTGGCAGTTCATGCTTGAAAACCCTCCAGTGAGGCTGAATTAAAGTAGCTCTGCAAAGAAGAGTTTGCCAAAATTCCACCACAGTGCAGTGAAAGACTGATCTTCAGTTATTGGAAGCATTTGGTTGCAGTTATTGGTGCTAAAGGTGGCACAACCAGATGTTATGTTTAAGGGGGCAGTTAGATTTTCCCATGGGTAATAGGTGTTGGATCACATTACTTTTTCTTCAATAAAAAATAAATAAATAAAAACTGTATTGTTTGTTATCTCAGGTTGCCTTTGTTTTATGTTGTATTTTGTTTAGAGATCAAAATCTTTTAATGACAAATACACAAAAACAGAAGAAATCAAGATCACCTGTAGAATCGCACATTCATGCAGTTATCTAAACAACCAATTGTGCGGCACAATGCATATATATATACATCAGCACAATGCATATATATATATATATATATATATATATATATATATATATATATATATATATATATATATATATATATATATATATATATATATATATATATATATATATATATATATATGTATGTATGTATATGTATATATGTATATGTATATATATATGTATATATAATATTTATATATATGTCGAAACATGTCAAGAGCTTCAGTTATTGTACATATCAAATTTCAGAATGAGGAAAAATGTGATTACACTGAATGGTACAGAAAACAAACAACAACAACATCCTACATGTGGAGGGTCTTCTGGCTGAAACATATTGTTGATGAGAGAGATTAGAGGAGAATGACTTGTCAGAGCTGTCAGGAAGTCTACAGTAACTCAAATAAGCAGAAAAGCAGTTTACTGGGTTGCTAGAAAAATAAAATTAAGCTGGAAAAAGGCCAGATGATTTTTTCCCTAATCTTCAGCTGTCCAGTTTCGATGAGTCTGTGCCCATGATAGCCTCAGATTCCTGTTCTTAGTAGACAGTAGTGGAACCCCACGTGGTCTTCAGCTTTTGTAGCCGATCCACCTCAAGGTTTGATGTTTTGTGCATGCTGAGATGCTTGTCTGCTCACCAGAGTTGTAAAGAGTGATTATATGAGTTACTACATCCTTCCTGGCAGCTTGAACCAATCAGGCCATGTTCCTCAGGTGCCCATGCGTTCCTCATAAAGCGGATGGTGAAGGTATAATATAATGGATAGCATTTCCTGCTGCATGTCAAATGTGTTAAAGGGGCTATACTTACCTCGTACATTAACCTTGAATATTAAGGCACTGCCTCCTGCACGACATGTGTATGTCCCAGCGTCTGACATTCTAACAGATTGGATGATCAGTTTCCGTGTGGTCTGTTCTGCCTCTATTATGACTTTGCTACTGGTCAGTATCTCAACTCCATCTTTGTACCATTGTGTAGTGGCATCAGATCTAGACACCTCACAACAAAGGAAGAGACTGTCTTGTTCCACTACATTTTTGTGCAGCTCTTCCTCTGAGATGTAGACAAATGTCACTGGAGGTGCTGCAGAAGAATAAGAATTGCACAAGTTGATTTCAGGAGTCCTTCTTCTATCCATGTGTGTTGTGTTATTTTCATATCACGCATGCATTATCATCAAGTGCTGCTGATGGTCTCCACTCTTAACAGCCAAACTAAATAGAAGGAAATAGCATTAAATAAAGCATTATGAGGATGAATTGCAGTTCAGCAATATAATGGACATGCTTTTCCCCTTGCATGACTCCTTCGTAAACAGAAAGCACCAAGAAGATGGATAGATTGCAACTACAGCTGGCAAACATGGTAGAAATGTTGCAAATGGCTCTATGCATCTGTTTTAGGAAAATTATTATGTAGCATGTACCAAAGCAGCAGAATGGATCCATTGCTTTCAACCAATGAAAGTCGGACAGTACATGGTGATGTATTTGTTAGTTATATGGCAGTGGTTCAGATAAATTTTGGATGTCACCTTTAATGTCCACATAAAACTCGCTGATATCATCAGCTGTATTACAACTGTAAATCCCAGAGTGGGAAAACGTGGCTGACAGGATAACCAATGTCCTCATGGTGTGCTCTGATTGGAAGAAAACTCCATATTGAGGAAAGAGCTGAGTCCCATCCTTGTACCATTGGACCAGGGCAGTGGGCTCAGTTATCTCGCACTGGAGAATGATAGGTGAGCCTGCTTCAAATGACTTGGTCTTCTCAGTCTCAGGGACAGCAGTGAACATCACTGGTGAAGCTAGGAGTATTTTCATTCATTCAAAGAAATGGGATTACTAGATTTGTAAACAGATTTTTTTCTGCCATTGCTTTTTATGTTATGTATCAGTTTACTAATAGACGAGGGGGATAATGACAGCAAAAAAAAAAGAATATTTGAATATGACTGATACGTTCCATTTTCCATTTGTTATTATGAACAGGGATTTTTATTACATGTTTCTGAAATATGTGGTGCATTTACATGGCAATTATAATGAACAGTAAAGAAGTGAAACATTCTTACGGTTTTGGACCCCTTAAATGGTTTGGTTTTAAAAAATAAAAGTGTGATTTGGGGTTTTTTAGGGATCTGTTATTGATCACAATCCACATTTTCAAATGAGGATTTCAGTATTTGGTTATTTACATTTACTTGTTAAAGTTTTATATAAGGACAAGGCATTTAGTGGATGAAGCATTGTTTTACATGTTAGTGGTTTTGAGAAAGTATGTAGACTCAAAATCACCTGCAACATCCACCTTGAATGCTATACGATCATCGCCAGCTTCACAGCTATACATGCCCGAGTGTTTCAGCTCGGCTGATTGGATGATCAGTGCCCTCATGGTGCCCTCTGATTTGATGTCAAGTCCAGTCTCTTGAAGGAGTGGTACTCCGTCTTTGAACCAGGAAACTGGGGCAGCTGACTCAGAGATTTCACACTGAAGTATAATGGGGCAGCCAGCTTCAATTAACTTGTTTCTTGCCACCTCTGGAAGGGCTGAGAACCTTATGGGAGTAGCTATAGAAATTTTTAAACTTTAGAAAAAAACTGACTGCTGAATCAGAAGTATACAAAATGGAAATATTGGTTACTGTACAATGTTCATTTGGATTATCCCAAGCACCAGTCATGTTAGTCAAAGCGTAATACCTATTTTTAATTGCATAGTTGTAGGATAAGTTTAAAGGGATAGAGTAGAAGGTTAGAGACAGGCCGTGTCTGGTAGGATGGCAGGTAAACTTTATATGGGAATATAATTGCAAATTTGGACTAGATTTTATATATAGTTAATAGGTAGTTAATTTATTTGAATTTCTAAGGTTGCTGGAAAATCACCTTGACTGTCCATCTTGAATGACACAGCATCATCAGGACTGCCACAGATGAAATGTCCAGTGTCAGAAAGCTCAGTCGATTCAACGATAAATTTCCTCACATTTCCCTCTGTTTGGATATTAAGTCCACGGTTTGAGAAGAGTTCTGTGCCATCTTTATACCAGCAAACCTGGCTTTCGGAGTCTGAAATCTCATATTTTGGAACAGTTGGAGAGTCTAATTCAACGGACCTGTTCCTCTCCATCTCTGAAAGTGGTTTGAACCTCGTAGATGAAGCTACATAGTTGTGAGTGGCATAAAGAGAAAATAATAACTTAATAGACAAAGAAAAAAAATCTAGAGGATGTTTTGTTTTAGAACCATTTCATTGTCAGATAAAATCTAAATTAATTAGTGATAGTGATTTCTTTTTTTTTAAATAATTATTTCAAGTTATATAAAAAAAACACTAACTGCAGCACTGATCCTAACCTTAACTTTCTAATATTTACATGAAATGATATAAATAATTGAGTAATTATGGGATAACTGTGTGACAAAACTGTTTCACATCTAAGCATTAGTGGTTTCCATTTATAAAGTGTCACTACGCTGATAGAAAAAAAGCTTTTGAATCTATTGTAGTGTTTAGAATCAAGGAATCTATGAATTACCTTTTACATCCACGATGAATGTGACTGCATCACCCTCTGTCTTGCAGTTGTATGTTCCACTGTGAGATAATTCAGCTGACTGCACAGAGAGTTTTCTTATTGTACCTTCAGACTCAACCAAAACTCCAGCTTCAGATGACAGCTCATTTCCATCTTTGTACCAGCGTACATATGCAGCAGCATCTGAGACCTCACACTCCAATTCAAATGGCTCTCCGACTTTGGCAGATTTGTTCCTCTGAGCTTCAGTGACCATGCAGAACTTCACTGGTGGTGCTACGAATGTAGAGAGATACATTTTAATTAGTCAGTCGTGTCCACATAGAACATATGATAATCAAATCTACTGTTTCCCTAGAGAGATTATTAGTTGTTGCTTAACATGGTTATTTGTCATATAAGAAATATTATGGTGCATTAAATGTCAATAAAAACATACAAGCAACAACCATTAAAACTAAGAGAAAATATATGAATTAATAAACTTAAGTTAAACCGTTTATTTAAAGAAAACAGACAGTCAGACGATGATAGTGTGGATGTAATGTAACATTAATAGCGCAAGAGTAAAGGATGAAAGCTTGTTAAAATGTAAAGATATTTAACAATGATGACAAAAAGGCAATAGAATACAAAGGTTTGGTTTTTTTTTAAATCAAATGTAAAAAGTTCTTAAGTAGCACTACTTGCAATATTTGGGAAGTGGTTTTTAAAAAATTAAATAAAATTAAGTAGGCATTAAATTATCATGTAAATTACTGGAAACGTCAATTTCCTGTTTTCTAATTTCCTGCAAATTAAAAGCCTTATTATTTACTTAAGTGTCTATGTCTGTGCAAAGTTAAAAGGTTTCGGCTTGAAATGGTAAACTCTTCACAGTGTGTTGTAGTGTGTAAAATGTATTTTCCTTACTAAAATGAGTTTTTAACATCGCCTGACTTTTATAAGTTTTAAGTCCAACCTATACCTCACACTTACTTATTCCATTTTCTTTCTGTTGCTGCAAGTTTCTGACCACATGCAGAAAACACACTTAAATAACATAACTTGCTTGGATGAAAAAAAAAAAAGGCAGTTTAAAAAAAAATAATAAAAATTTTTTAAAAATGTAACCTTAGATCGATTCAAATGAAGTGGTCAGCACAATGATTATTAGTGACCATTGCATGACTGAAGGGGTTAGTATTGTAATCAGATGGGTTGAGAAGTCAAAGATGACTGAAGAATCACCTGGTGGATCCACAGTACTCAGGAAGTTGGTATCCTTTGTTTTGTAACTGTATTCTTCGGAGTCAGACAGCTCAGCTGATTTGATCTCTTCTGATCCAATCTCTTTCGATTCTACTACAGTAAGACACTCTTGAATTTGTTGTTGCTCTTGTCTGTTCCAGCAGACCTGAGCTGGAGAATGTATAGGCTCTTGTTGTGGGACACTTGCATTGACTGCTTCATCGGATGTCATTTCATTCTTCTCGGTCTCAGTGAGCGCAGAACCTTCCAGCCATGCAGCTAAAGAGTTTAATTTAGCATGTTTTAATTAAAGCAGCTTTTGTTTGTAGGTATGTTTTAAGTGCAAGAATGTTACTTAAGTGCAGGAGTGTCACTAGGAAACCAAAACATTTGTATGTTTAAAGAATTGCAAAAAGCCAGACAATTACACTATAGTGAGAGTGAGTACATTATGTTTTCTGCAATAGTATTATGACTGTTTAATATAAATTTGTAATGAAACAAGATTGAATGTTTAGTGAATTAAACTATGTTTTTAATGCGTTCAACATGGATTAAACTAGGTTTTAAATCACCTTTGACATACACCTTAAATTTTATGACATCATCCATTGCCTCACAGTTGTACACGCCTGTGTGACAGTGCTCTGCAGTCGGAACAACTAGCCTCCGTATGCAGTCCTCTGACTGGATCACTAATCCATTTTTGGTTTGAAGTTGTATTCCATCCTTTAACCAACAAACTGGTGCTTCTGGATCTGATATTTCACACTGTAGTACTAGAGGCATACCACTTTCAATGGTCTTAGTCCTGCCAGTCTCAGGGAGTGGTGTAAATTTTACTGGTTTAGGTGAAGGTGCTTCAGTTTTGGAGAGATAAAGTCATGTATTAAAATAAGGTATACATGCAAGAAGAGCATAGCTGTGCTGAATAAATTGTCCTTTCTTAATTAAAGAATATCTGAACAATACAGTTTTACTTGCTTTTATTGCTAATTAATAGTATGCTAGACACATAGTTTTAAGTCACCTTTTACTTTGTCTTGATACATCACAGATTGAGTCTTTGCCTCAGTTATCAGCACCTCTTTGTTTGGTATCTTTGATAACTTGGCAAATTGTTCCTTTGTGGTCAGATTAGACATCATTCTTTTCCGATCTTGTTTATGGATTACCGAAACATCTCCATGCCCAAAGATTTGGGCCTTCTTTTCAGTGACCTCACCCAAGTCTTTGAGACAGGCTGCTTCAAAAGCCTTCTCATCCAACATGTCTTGATGTGGTGAGATATTCATCTTTGTAACTAGAGTGTGTCAAGTTATATATACAGAGATTTGTATTAATACTAAGGATAAATAAAACAATGACTAAGGCTTTTAAGTTGGAAATTGTTAGCTATGTCACAGCTGATTGTTACTTTCAATTAGATATGTACTAGCTTTAAGAATATTTAATTAAAAAAAAATTAGACATATCTTTTTTAAAAGATGATTTTCAATACCATGGCATCAGTCATTGTTTATGGTTATGGACTTTAAAAAAAAAAAAAAGATATTTTTTGTTAGTGAATGTAATTTTTTAATGGATTAATTTGTTTAGGTGTTTTAGATCAAGTTACTCAATTAAGCTAATGAAAACTATGGGGTTATGTTGGCAAGCCATGCAAATAATTAATATTTATTTACTTTTTTTTTTTTTTTACCAGCTTTTAAGTTATTTGGATTGAGTTAATGAATCAGAATGAAAAAAAATGGCATTAAATTATGTTTAAAATGTTGGCAATGGGATGTACTTTGCTCTCATCATTACTTGCTGAATGATGGAGTTAACTACTTAAATCACCTTCATGATCCACCTTAAATGCTAAAACATCGTCATCCGTGCAAATGTCTTGTACTTGGAAGTAACGTCTGTCGTCTTCTTGAAAACTGCCAGCTGTTTCCTGTTTAACACATTGAGGTTGGTGTAGTTCATCCTTGTAGATGCAGCATGGGGCCGTGGAATCCAGTTTTGTATGCTGAACTTGTTTTAGACTGCTTTCCTTAATGTTCTCCTTCATGAACACCTCAGGAACAGCTGTGAAACTCAAGCTTTGCTGAATGATGTTGCTCATTGTAAACTCAGGACAGTTTGTGAAGCTTAAACTTTCCTTACTGATCTTGTCCAACTTAGAAACTGTTGTTGAGCTCAAGCTCTCCTTAATGATCCCGCTTTTTGCGAAATCAGAACCATCTGCAAAGCTTAAGCTTTCTTTAGTGTTCTCAGTCTTGGCTGAATCAGGATCCGCTATGAAGCTCAAGCTTTCCTTAAGGTTTTTGCTTTTTGAGACATTAGAACCATCTATGAAGCTTAAGCTTTCTTTAGTGTTCTCTGTCTTGGCCGATTCAGGATCTGCTATGAAGCTCAGGCTTTCCTTAAGGCTCTTGCTTTCCGAGACATTAGAACTGTCTGTGAAGCTTTCTTTAGTGTTCTCAGTGTTGGCCGAATCAGGATCTGCTATGAAGCTCAAGCTCTCCTTAATGAGCTGGCTTTTTGAGTCATTAGAACCATCTATGAAGCTTAAGCTCTCTGTAGTGTTCTCGGCCATGGCAAAATCAGGAACTGCTGTGACGCCCAAGCTTTCCTTAAGGTTCTTGCTTTTCGAGACATTAGAACCATCTGTGAAGTTTAAGCTTTCTTTAGTGTTCTCGGTCTTGGCTGAATCAGGATCTGCTATGAAGCTCAAGCTTTCCTTAAGGCTCTTGCTTTTTGAAAATTCAAGAAGTTCTTTGTAGCTTAAGCTTTCTTTAGTGCTCTCAGTCTCAGTCAAATCAGGAACTGCAGTGAAGCTCAAACTTTGCTTAAGGATCTTACCCTTTGTGTGCTTGGGAATGTCTGTAAAGCTTATGCTTTCCTTGTTGACCTCGTTCTTGGCCAACTCAGGAATTGCTGTTCCCTGGGGGAGACCCAGGCTTTCCTTAATGATCTCTCTCTTTGCAAACTCAGAACTGTCCGTGACACCCAAGCTTTCCTTAATGATGTTGGTCTTTGGGGATTCAGCTATAGTTGTATGATGTGCACAAAGAAAAGTTTCAGTGGGTTTCCACTTTCTTAATCAGAAGCTGATTAAATTGCTGTTCTCAATGACTGTTACTTTCAAGATTTATAACATAGAAGAGAAAAAATAAGAGAGACGACCATATGACAGAGTGGTCTAGAAACAAGTCACACAAATCAAGGCAACAAGTACAAAAAATATGCTTGCTAATTCTATAAAGTTAGTTATTTGTTCTGCATCTTTCAGCATTTCATTCATTCATTCATTTAAACCATCTATTCAGTGTTTTGTATAGACATTATATAGACAATTCAAGACGTTATGCTTGTTCTGATTAGCATTAAGGAACATTATTGAAGCAAATGGAAAGTTTACTGTGATGTTGATCTACTGCAATTAAGAATGAAATCTAAACAATTTACATGAACGTTAGCTGGGAAGAAAGGCAGACCAACTGTATGTTGGATTAAGATATAATAGCAGAGATTAGTTTGGGAAGCGCTTTCAAGAAGGGGTAACCAAGATGCAAGAATTCAGTCTCTTTAGGCACAGCCTTAGGAAGGTTACACACCACCTTTGTTAATGGCACAGATGCACTGGGTTAAGTGTGCTTAGGGTGGAGTAGCAGTTGTATCACCTTTCATATCCACAGTGCACTGGACAGTGTCATCATAGGTCTCACCCTTGTACACTTCAGAGTGAGACTGCTCGGCTGTTAGGAAAGCCACAAAGAAAAGAATAAGCTTTCTAGCTGCAATTAGGTCGATGCTCCTAGTTAAGAATGAGGTACAAATAATAGTGGTAAACCACCTTTGTCCACATTAAACTCCGTGTGATCATCTGACATCCTAGGAGATCTATTTGTTCCATTGACTGGTGTCTTAGATGATTCCACGTTCAAAGTTCTCATAGGCACCTTCCACTTAATTTGAGGGTCAGGTTCAATTCCATCTTGCGATAGGATCCCTTCGTTATCTTTTAGTCCATAATTATATTCAGTGGAATCCAGGATTTTATATTCTTGTGCAATAGAGATGCTTTCTCCAGTGCATTTGCTCTTTTCACCATCAGGGACATCCGGCAGTTTCAAAGGTGGAGCTAAAGATGATCATTAATAAAGGAATACTTTATGCAGTTTTGGTGACTATTAATTAAACTTAAATGTTTAACGGCGATTAAAAGCCCGCGATATGCAAGTTTTATTGTGAAAACACACATAAAGACAGCAAAAACCTCAACAGAGCGCAAAGTTGTTAAATGCCACACTAAAGCATTAGTTCAGTTAGAGGCAAATATTTTAAAAATCACCTTCATCTTGTACATTAATCTGGGTGACATCATCTTTTCTCAGAGATTCGTGCCATCCAGACTCAGAGGGCTGTGCTGCCTTTACAGAAAGCTTTCCCCTGGTATCCTCCATTTTCAAATGAGGTTGACTTTTAGAGAGGAGCTCTACTCCATCTTCATAGCAACACACCTTAGCTGGTGGATCTGAGATCTCACAGTGTAGCTCAGTGGGGTAGTCTGCTTCAAACAGCTGGTTCTTCACAACCCCTGGGAAGGCTGAGAACTTCACTGGTGGAGCTTATTGTGGAATATACATGACATTAATACCTCAAAACTTGACATTAATAGCTCAAAAAGAATTTCCTAGACTGACTTATCTGTGATCTCTCAGACCTTCTTCCATAAAGCAAGTTAAATACAGAATGCGACACATGTAACAATAGTATCAAACAGTTGCCCACAATACAAGATGCATAGGTAAGAGGCATGTCTATTAAAGCAATGCTATAAAGTACAGACAGTTGCTTTCCATTAGTTTGCTTCTAGTATAAAAAAAATTGTGCAGCTTTTGGTTACTGGATGCACATGCATCTCAGAAATCCACAAATCACCTTTGATATCCACAGTGAACTGTACAGAGTCATTAGGCATGTTGCAGCTGTAAAGTCCAGCGTGGCGGGGTTCTGCTGAATGGACTACCAGCATCCTCAATGTGCCTTCTGCCTGTATGTCCCAGCCAGTGTCTGTGAGAATCTCTGTTTCATCCTTATACCAGTGAACATCTGCGATAGGATCTGATACCTCACAGCAGAGCTCAAAATAGCTGCCTGCTTCAATGCATTTACTCTTCTCAACTTCTGGAACAGTTGAGAACCACACTGGCACAGCTGCAGATGGTTATTCATGATAGAATAATCAAGATTTACATCAACATTAAAACAAACAACAAGAAAACAACAGACAACATTTATGTTATAATGTGAGGACTGAAAAACTAATCTCTTCAAAGGTACCTTAAATAACTAAAGGTTTCATAGAATACCACTGAAGAACATCGAAGAAGAAACTACAAGATTCACCTTTGATCTCGACTGGAAACTCAATGATGTCATCTTTTGTTGTGCACCTGTACACACCAGAGTCAGACAGGGCTGCTGATTCAATAATTAATCTCCTTATGCAGCCTTCTGATTGGATGTCTACACTGGACTGTGAAAGAATTTGCTTCCCATCCTTGAACCAGTGGACCTGCCCAGAGGAGTCTGATATCTCGCACTGCAGAACAACGGCGCAGCCTGCTTCAACGCACTTTCTCCTCTCAGTTTCCAGACCAGTTGAGAATCTCACTGGAGGCGCTATAGATATTTTAAGTCATTTTAATACTTTTGTGGAATTCACACCACTACTATTTCATGTTAATACATTCATTTGAACAATTTTAGCAGACTATTTAAAACTGCAAAGTTTGACGTTGAGGCAGGAGCTAAGATTGTGTTAGTGACTTAGCCGAACATTGTGCAGTTTATATAAAACAAAGTAATCACCTTTGATTTCCACATTGAACTGGATAGCAGCACCTTTTGTCTTGCAGCTGTATACCCCAGAATGGAAAAAATCTGCCTTTTCAACTACCAGTGCCCTCTTAGTTCCATTAGACTGGAAGTCTAGTCCACTCTGTGGGAGGAGCTTTGCTTCATCTTTGTACCAGAAGACCTGGGCATTCGGATCTGAGAGCTCGCATTGTAGTACAACTGGATAGCCAGCTTCAATGGACTTGTTTCTGTCCACATCTGGAAGTGCTATGAACCTCACGGGTGGGGCTATGGTGTTTTGATCAGTGTTATTTATTTATCAGTGTTATATATATATTATTGCATCACAGTTGTAAGGATCTTTCGGACATTACAGTTTTATATGTTGCCAGTTATAATTAATCCACACACTTGAACCACACAAAAACTCAAACAGCTCAACAAATGATGATGCTTAGAAATTTTAATGGTGGTCTAAATAAAATTGATTTTCAACTTACCTTCAACTTCGACATTAAACCTGATGACATCATCAATGGCATCACAGCTGTAAACCCCTGAATGGGAGAACTCAGCTGACTGGATGACAATTCTCCTCATTGTTCCTTCTGATTGGATGTGAAGACCTTCAACTGAGTGCAATTCAACTCCATTCTTATACCAGCGGACTGGTGCTTTGGGGTCTGAAAGCTCACAGTAGAGGACTATTGGATTGCCTACTTCCACAAACTTATTTCGGTCCATCTCGGATAGTGGAGTGAATTTAACCAGTGGAGCTGCATATCAAAAAGAACATGTACAGTATGTCATTTATAATAATTTCTAAATAAAGAATGTACAGTGAGCAAAATCAGTATTGAACGTGTCAAATGTTTTTTCAGTAAATATATTTCCAATGAGGCTATTCACATAAACTTTTCACCAGACTTTGGTATTAACTCAAGAAATCCATAAATATAAACAAATCCAAACATTAAAGTCCCTGAATAAAGTTATATGTAATAAAGCGGAATGACACAGGAAAAAAGTATTGAACACGCTAACTGAAATTTATTTAATACTTAGTGGAGAAGCCTTTGTTTGTAATGACAGCTTCAAGACGCTTCCTGTATGTAGCCCATTCTTCTAAACATATCGTCTTTAAATCTTGTTCAAGTAGAACAAGTCAGGTGATTGACTGGGCCATTCTAACACCTGATTTTTTTTCCTCTGAAGCCAATTGAGAGTTTCCTCTGCTGTATGCTTTGGTGGATGGCATCAGATTCTTCTCAAGAAACTCCGGTAAAGGGCTCCATTTATCGTTCCTTCAAATATATGAAGTCTGCCAGTACCAACAGCCCCACACCATGACGCTTCCGCCTACAAACTTCACTGCCATTTCTTGTCCAAACATGGTGTGCGGTATGACAAGCAAAAAGTTAAATGTTGCTCTTGTCTGACCAGACTACACTCTCCCAGTATTTCATAGCCTTGTCCAAATGAGTTGTAGCAAAGTTTAAACGAGCTTCGACATGTCTTTTCTTTAGTAATGGAGTCTTGGGGTGACTGTTCATGCCGGTGGAGTGCATTGCCTGTTGTTTTCTCTGTGACGATGGCAACTGCTGCCTCCAAGTGTTCTGGAGCTCTTTCTGAGTGGTCCTTCTGACTCCCTGCTCAGAAATCTTGCGAGGAGCTCCTGTACGTGGCCGGTTGATAATGGAGTGATGTTGCTTCCACTTGTGGATAATGGCCCCTATGGTGCTTACTGAAAGATTCAGAAGTTTTGAATTACGTCTGTATCCAGTTCCATCAATATGTTTCACTTACTGTGTCTTGGAGACAAGTGTCTTCAATCCTTTTTTCCTGTGTCATTCCACTTTATTGCACATACCTTTAATTATGGACTTTAATGTTGTGATTTCTTCATATTGCGGATTTCTTGTGTTAATACTGATGTCTGGTGAAAATTTCATATGAATAGCCTCATTGGAAATATATTTACTGAAACAAATGTTGACGCGTTCAATACTTATTTCCCACACTGTCCCACACCCCAAGACACATGCAGGTGCTTACCTTGTATATATAGCGCTGCTGAATCACGAATTCCATAGGCAATGAAGGTGATTTCAGCTCCATTGTCAGTGTTTTGTACCCCTCGAATTCGAAGTGATTGGTGTGTACGAGACCGTCTAATGAGAAAACGTTCATCTTCTTGAATTTGGTTGCCGTTCCAAAACCAAGTGCCTATGACTGAGGCAGACAGCTCAATGGAAAAACAGGCTTCTTGGCCCTCGGGAACCAGTGCATCCTGTAGAGGTGCTTGTATTTTTGCTACTGGAACTGGAAAAGTAATAAGTATCGGTTTCACTGTTTTGTTGTCACATATATGGGTTGGACAGATTTACAAACCAAAGAATCTCTGTTAGTGAAATCTTATTTACAGAAAACTACTAGTCAAAAGTTAATAAAGACAATATGCCAACAAGTTCTGTTATAATTATTTTAATATAATGTTACCCAGATGAACTGCTCGAGGGAACTCCACATATCCACTTCTTCCATACTTGTTGATACTACAGATGCGAAATCTGTAGTCAGCCTCACATGGAACACTGTCACCAAGAATTTCCACCGATGTCGCAGAGTCAGTGGTTAGGCACTGGAGCCACTCCTGAGAACCTATTTCCTGTCTCTCTAGGATGTAGCCTGAAGATGGATTCTTCCGACAGTCCTGTGCTGGAACCCAGGACAGGAGTGCTGCATTTGCACGCTCTGTGTTTATCTGAACTCCCACTGGACAGCTAGGTGGATGTTGTCTAACCGCTGAGAAAGAATGAAGAACATACAATAGTAAAATAATGTAAATCATTAGACACTTTTTGTCCAAATGAATCCAGACTACCTTTGTAATTAGTCAATTTCAGTTTGGCAGCAAGGCACACTTGCTGATAAATATTAAATAGATCGCACAACTACGTAATCTCCTAAGAACATTTTGCTATTGAAAAGCATGCTCAGTGATGATCAATGTGGCATGATCACAGCATGTCAACTTTCCAACAAATGCTTTTTTTCAAATTAGAGTGCTGCTACAGGTGCTGCTGTTGACTGTAATTATAAGTTAAATTAATCACTAATAGAATTGGCCAGTGGGCCAGTCACCAGATAGTGGGCCAGTCACCAGATAATGGGACTACAAAGAGCAGTAGGTATTTTTTACTATTTTGGCTACACACGCTACTTGCAGAGAAATAAAATAGCTTGGGAAAAAGCAACAGCTATGGTGAGCCCCAAATCTTTAAGGTTTGGTGTAAGGAGGCACTTCAGCTACCTGGTAAGTTATGATACTGATGACAAGTGAGTTGTGAACCAAAATATTATATAAATATATACAGTATGCACCAGCACTAATACCACAGACATATCCATGCACATTCACATATTCAGGCAATGCTTATTTTTGCTGTATCAAAAATGTATCGTACTGAGGCACCACCATATTATATTTATGATTGCTCAGGTTTGTTACACCTTGATTTGGGAAGAAACAATATATATGTCTGAGTACTTTGGACACAGTGTACAAAAATGTAATCAATCTTATAATTGGACTAAATATGAATAAATATGAATAATTCCTAACCTTTCACCCTCAGCTGAGATGATGACTTTGATCTACCAACGTAGAAAATGACCATGCCAGAATCGTGAGGTGTAGTATTAACAAAGACCAAGATGTGAGTTCTGCCAAATGATTTGATGATGGTCTGATGTGTCTCCCTCAGCTCTGTCCCATCTTTGTACCAGTGAATGTCCATTTCCTCCTCTTCTACTTCCACACAGAAAGCAGCATTTTCCCCTTCCAGAACATCTACTTTTCTGGGCAGCTTTCTTATGATTGTACCTATGAAGAGGGTGGCGAGATCAACAGTCTATTACAAATAAATAAAAAAAATTCTAAAGATGAATCATGCTGTATTGAATCCCAACTTAAAATAGTTAAGATATTTACCTTTCACAGTTACCTCAGCTATGCTTCTTCCTCCATCTGGCATTTCACAGAGGTAGATCCCATCATCATCAACTCCCATGTCACGGATTGTGAGTCGGCGTTTTGTTCCCCACTCCTCCATCCCATATTTGGCCCCTGGCTGTAGCCTTCTGTCTTCTAAATACCATGTGATGGGCACAGAGTCCTCTGGTACTTCACACTCAAGGATGGCCAGGTCCTGCTCCCAGACTTCAAGATCATTGAGTGGTTGCTTGAATCTTACAGGTGGTTCTGATGTGGTCAAGAATAGATAAGAAATGTATTAATTCTAATATATATGCGTGTGTGTGTGTGTGTGTGTGTGTGCGTGTGCGTGTGTAATTAACTGTAATTAAATGAAATCATTATGAGTAAAACACGCCATGTTAAGTCTATGAAAAAACAAGCAGCATCATTTAACTGTGCTATGAAAAGACCCATACCACACTATTGGATTAGATAGGAAATAAACTATACCTTATACCATCAGACAATATTAGACATTTGTAAATGAAAGAATCTAAACCACATAGCAGACACTATGTATTTTTCTGACTGTGTAATCACACTAATTCCATCTCCTACACTAGTGTATGGTGGTGCATGATGTATCAGATAATCTAAATACTGTTTTAGATTATCTAAATTCCATTAATTGCCAATAATTAATTAACTTATACTCTTTAGATGGTATCTAATTTTTCTTAATATGGCTTGGTCATGGCTGTAAACATCCCAATGTGCATTCCAGGTGGTTAAACAAAATTAAAACTGTGTAGATTACTGAATTAATTTCTTGATGCTTCTATCTAGTGATCAGGGCAAACTATATATACACAGTACAATATATGCATACCTTTAACAAAAAGATGTACTGCACTTAGGGTTTGTCCTGCAGTATTGGATGCAGCGCAAACATATACTCCATTATCCTGCTGCTTGCAATAGAGTACTTTAAGTGTGAAGTATCCCTCTCTGTCTTCATATAGAAGATACCGCCTTCCAGACAAAATTATTCTTCCATCTTTTCTCCATATGATTTCTGGTTTGGGTTTTCCTGTCACATAGCAACGGAATTTTGCATGTTTTCCTTCTGTCACAGCAAACATTTTTACTTTGGCTGAAGTAGGCAGAGGGCCATCTTTTAGACTTGTTACTACGTGCCTACTGCTTCTCTGCTTTCCCTGATGTGCCTTCCAGTGGCCATTAGTATAACCATTGCGGTTTCCCTCATCTTCATGGCCAGGGCCAGCATCCACCAACAGTACAGCTCCAGCCAGACTTTCACCAAACTCATTTCTGGCTTTGCAAGTGTACACTCCACCATCAGGTGCCCGGGTTTTGAAAATCTTTAACTGAAACCATCCTCCATCCTGATAACCAACAGTGAAATGTGTACTCTCAAAGATTTCATTTAGCTTCTTGCCATCCTTCTCCCACACCACCTCTGGCCTAGGCTTCCCCCACAGCTTACAGGAGAAGACTGCATCATCTCCTCTGCCCACTCGTGTAGACAGGGGTTTGATGAGAAAGCGGGGCTTGTTCTCTTCTCTCAGCTCCATTTCTTGAGCTTCGCCTTCAACTTTCAAGGTTGCTGCAGCATATGTCTCCCCTATGCAGTTTTTAGCTTTGCATATGTACTGGCCACTGTCTTCTGCTGTCACCACAGGGATGATGAGGTTGTAAACATTGCCATCCTCAAACACACGATATCTGCCTCCTGGATGGATTTTTTCATTGTTTCTCTCCCATATAACTGCTGGTCTGGGATCCCCACCAATCTGGCATTTAAGGACAGCATCAGTGCCACTCTGCACCACCACAGGACGAGGGTAGGCCAGGAACCGGGGTGCTCCACCGAACACATCCATTTCTCTTCCCTTGCCAGCCTCAGAATATATGTAGCAGCTAGGTTTCTGGATCAAAACATAGGAAATCTGTTAAATTTATGAGCCAACTATTTGTATAATACAATAAATTAGAGTAGTGGTTCACAACCTTTTTCAGCCATAGACCCCGAATACAGAGGTGCTTGAAGGTTTGTAAACCCTTTAGAATATTCTAGATTTCTTCATAAATATGACCTAAAACATCATCAGATTTTCACACATGTCCTAAAAGTAGAAAAAAAATATTATACTTGGTCATTTATTTATTGAGAAAATGAGCCAATATTACATATCTGTTGAAAAGGTTATTGTTGTGTAGATCAGACTATGATACATCCCTGTTCTTTAAATAAAACGGGTGCGCACACACCTGATGGTTGTCCCATTGATTGAAAACACCTGACTCTAATTACACCTTTGCTACTAATCTTAGAGGTTCACACACTTTTGCCTCTTACAAATATGCAACATTGGATAATTTTCTTCAATAAATAAATGATCAAGTATAATATATTTGTTTAATTATGTTCTCGCTGTCTACTTTTATGTCTTGTGTGAAAATCTGATGGTGTTTTAGGTCATATTTATGCAGAAATCTAGAAAATACATTTTAGCCATCAATGTTAAAAATCCATTAAAATTGAAAATTGAAATGAATTGAAGTTTTTGCAGTCTGGGGTGAACAGTAAAATGTTCACACAATTTGTTGCTAACATTACACTTAATTTGATTATCACTAGGAATTATAATTAGGTTTTTTTTTGTTTTTTTTTTAACCTATTAATATTGGACACAATGCAAACCTTGTGCTAATAATGACATGGTGAACACAGATTGTGGACATACCAAAAATGTGCAAAATAAGCTATGCTAGTAAATGCGCATGACTAAGCGTATAGGTTAATTTATAAAACAAGAACTCTGCAGCTTTTCTGAAATGTAATGGGGCTAAAAAAGTATTTAATATATATTTTTATACTTAACTTATACTACTTATATATTTGAACTATTTTTTAGAAACAATCCCACAGACAACCTGTAATTATGCTACACACCACAAGGGGTCCGCAGACCCCTGGTTGAGAAACACTGAATTACAGGACCTTTGTTTATTTTAAACACCTACATACCTGTTAATTCATGCTATTGTCCAATGAGCCAATCATGTGGAAGGAATGCAATGTATGAAGTTCAGTTAATGTTCCTACTACACTTCAAAAAGAAGACAACATGTGATCTCTGTGACACTAACATGATTGAGACCAGAGACTGCAGAGTTTCTGGAGATTACACAGAACAGTATTTCTGTAAAGCTGCTTTGAGACAATATCTATTGTAAAAAGCGCTATACAAATAAAATTGAATTGAATTGAATTGAATTGAACAGTATGAAAAAATAAAAGTAAAAATATCCAGTGGCAGTTATGTGGGTGGAAACACCTTGGGAGATGACCTGACAGGAAGGCTACAGTAACTCAATCACTCTTTACAATCACTAACAGCAGAAAAGCATCTCAGAATGCACAGCAAGGCAAACCATGAGGTGGATGGGCAACAACAGCAGAAGACCACATTGGCTTCCATTCTTGTTTGCCAAGAGCAAGCACAAAGGCTCATTGTTGCTGAAACGTTGAAGATTGGAAAAGGACCAAGTGAGGGTTTTTCCAGTCTTCCATCTAGTCTGCTCATCCTGCCTGCCAACAGCAATCATGCTACAGTCAAAGTCACTAAGATCACATTTTCTTCATGATGTTTTATGTGAACATTAACTGAAGCTCTTGACTTGTAAATGCATTTTTTGATTCCTTTTGCTGCTGACACACACAGCAGGGCCGTAACCACCATAGACATTGAGGAGGACATGTCCCCCCAATAATCAGATGTGACCAAATTGTCCCTCCAATATCTGGTATTTTTGTATGCTGCTCTGCTGCATTCAATTATGCACCACTGCATATGTTGTTAGAATGACAAAATCAGCGCTCGTCAATGTCAACATGTTTGAATTGGCCAATCAAATCTTATCAAAGAGGGCGGGGCTATGCTGTTCACAGAAGCCATGCGACGCTTCAGTTTTAATGGTGAAAGAGTGTGAGGTAAGCTGTAAGATGTAAGGGGGACAATTTGGCCATATCTGATTATTTGGGGGGACGTGTCCCCCTCAATGTCTATGGTGGTACGGCCCTGTTTGCCAGTCTTGGCTCACATGAGCAACCTCCTGGTACATGCGCAAATAAATTTTGCCCAAAGTTAATTTGTAACACAAATTAACACAAATTGTTCTCTGAAATGCGTTTTTTGGAACTTAAAAAAGCGTGTGGCCGGGATTTCTAAATTTGAGAAAATGTCCAGCTTTAGTTTCATTACGATGTGCGTATGGTCTAATGCTGTATCATGTGTGTGCATAGTTGCATTGCTTTAACCCCTCTCTGTAATTCCCGCTTTCTCCCACACCAATTGGTTGATTATAAAAGGCTTGCAGTAACTATTGGTCAATTCCTACCTCTCGACCGTTAGGCTACTCTCAGCGAACACGCAAGGGTGAAGCGCTGTTGTGTACAGCGTCAAACAGTAGCTTGACAATAGCAGCAAATGAAAGCTGTCCTAAGTTGAAACAATGCCTATGGCCATATAAGGTCAATTTAAATTTCATGTTATCACTTTGCTTTGTATTAGATGGCCATTCTGTTGTGTAATTGATGGCTGATGGTACACTCATGGCATCTAATATTTTATTTCATATATATATATATATATATATATATATATATATATATATATATATATATATATATATATATATAATATATATCTCAGAGAGAAAGAGATGTATATGTGATGCTAATAGTGTGTCTTTTTCAGTGTATTAAAGTCTGCATTCATAGCAACACTGTTTTGAACGCTATTAAGCAATGTCCAAAACCTTAGTCATCATACATCTAATAATTAGCTTGTATTCTGTTTGATGGCTGTTCCAGGAAACAGTTAATTGCTAAAAATGTTTTGTCTTTCTGTTTGATTATTCCATGTAAAGCATTCTTTTGACGCTATTATTTGTCGTTACATGAGTATATCAAAATATAGAGCATGAAAATAACTTGACTTAAAGTTGCCAAACTTATTCATGCCCCCCAACCCCCCTCCCCGTGAAGGGGGGGTTCTGTATGCTTACTAGTGGCATTTAATGACGTAGGAACAGGATTACATTTCACCATGGTATTTACTCCCAGAACTTTCTAACACATTTACCCTGAGTGTGTGAGAAGCCAAAGCCAACAGTCTGGAGTTGAGCAGTTCTCACCACACATATCTAACGCAGATGGTGCTGTAATTCAATGGGAAAGTGCTTTATATAGTCAGCCCTAAATAAAGACCTGCGAGAGGGCATGTGTCAGGTATCACAAAGAACACCCTATACATACGCATGCACATACAAACACAGGTCCCACACACAGCAAACAGATGCAGCACACAGCCCGAGAGAGAGTTGCAGTCAAAATATGCTTTGCCTTCATCACACCCCTCTTGGCAGGCTCATTGAAGAATTCGCCCCCTAAATGTCATTGTCAAGATTAGTTTCATTTGTCATTTGTTTAAAAAAGGAAAAAATCAAACAAACAAACAAACACATGCACACACTATCCTAATGATGTATTTGCTCTAAAATATCATTCCAAGCTCCTGAGTTTCTAATGCAAGTTAAGCAATCTAGTTCTGAACTATTTTTCTAGATATAGTTCTGAACTAATGTCACCGTTAAATTTTTATTGGTGATTCTCAAGTTTTATTATGCTCCATGATTGGTCCTTATGTAAGATTTAAAAAAAAAAAAAAAAGAAGGTAGTAATCAGATTATTAGTCATTAATTACCGTAGCTCATATTTTGTTTAAAACAACAACAAAAAGTTTCTAACATTCTACCGATGAAACCCCAGCTCATGCATCTTGCCCTTCTGTTAAAATGATGCTATCTTATGCTATTAGGAATTCACTTGCTATTGTTATTTTCATACATCGTGCTCATAAGTAAGTCAGTCTGGTGTGCAATTAGCAAACTTAATATAGCTATGTAAATATTATGATTATATCCAGTTATCCCCAAAATGAATACTTAAAAAAGAAATCAATAAAAATAACACTTAAATCATCAGACGTCAATTATCAGTCACATAATATTTTCAGAGATACAAACAAGAGGTTAACGATATGGATTAACCTCTTGTTTGTGTTTATGGTTTAATTAGACTGACCTCTGACCTGAGTGAAGCTTTACTTCACAAGCCTTCCATAACCTACCTCTCCTCAGTCCTCAGGATTTATTGTAGAATTACATTGTGAATCCAGCCTCTGATTGTTCCAGTAAAATTGCAGGCCAGCTCCCCTGGATGCTCACTTCCTCCTGTATTTTCCTGTTTTCTAGGTAAATCCCTTCACGTTTCGATAAAAAGCAGACTCAGAGCTATTCGCCAACAGTTGCTTGTAGTTGTCACCTGTCCATTTTGCAAGGCTTTTGCCGACTCTGTACATGAATTCTAACAAGTTTCCTCAACAATGTTGAACAGTCTCTTTCCGTACTCTACAGCAATCACCTCTGTGGTGTTCAGCTCCGAGACACCCCAAGTGTCATTGCTCGTGGAAGACCGTTAAATGCTTTTGCAGCTGCTGCTGTCCCCTAAAAATACCGGCAGCCCTGTTGACAGCAGTGAAGATAAGTTAGGCCCTTCATTCACTTGCTAGTGGTGGCTAAATATAGATTGGATGGCTTGTCCAAAGTAGATTTCTTAGCTTACTTGAGACCTTGCAATAAAACCTAAGGAGAAGGACAGCGCCCCTGTAGTCCTCTTAATTATTTTCAAATGGCCCTTTTTACATTATTGGAGAGGATTAACATTTTGCTAACAGTAGTGCTTTTATCGGATATGATTAAGGCTACTGATTCTGTTGCACTGATTTCCTTTTAAAATACCGAAACTAAACCGTTAGAATGGTGAAATTTGTTGGGGACCTCCATGCATGTGCCACGTGGCCTATGAACATGACTGAAAGCATGAGGCATTAACCCTCAGCTGTTTAGAGGATCACATCTCTGTCTCAACATGAGCTTTAAAACTGTAGTCCTGGCAAAACCACCGTTTGCACTAGCCGCTTTGTACAAACTTACAGGGATTAGCAGTGCCCTTTTATTGAAACTTCAACATTCCCCCAGCTGCCAGAAAAGACATAAGCAAGTGCATCATGTCATCATGTCGTGTTTTTTTCTTTTTTCAACATAGGTACATACACATACAGCAATACATTATCACCATTGAGCCTCTGTTTGCATCATAAGGCTGTTAAGGTGGTCCATTTTTGTTTATGTAATTAATGCAGAAAACTGTTAAATTACATAAATTCTGCTGATATCTTCATTTCCCCTTATGTCCAAAATCTTTTAATCTTTTAAGTTGCTTTTGTTTCAGGTTGCTTTTATTTAATGTATTTATTGTTCTCCAGAGCATAAGATAGTCTCGACAATAACAACACCATTGTTACACAGCATACAGTAACTGTCAAGTGTTTCATATGGCAAAGCCAAGTCCACACCCTTCATATCGACTTTGTGATACATTTAGCTCTCTAGGAATACAACTGTTTGGCATAGCCATAAAAGTTTCCATAAAGGTGCTCTGTGATCATGTAAGCAATGTGATATAATTGCAAAAGTCAGCAGACACCCATTTTCTCACACAGGCCTCCAAATTTGACGGAATTTCCCTTTTTTTTGTCTGGGTCTAAGGACAAAAAAAAAAAAAAAAAAACCTAAGGCATCAATTTACTCCTGCAGTAAAATTTAGAACCTGCAACCCTAATGTTAAGAGACAAATGGAAAGCGTTCATTTGGGTTTGTTTCTTTACACATGGCAAAAAATTTGAGCATTTAAAAAAGGTTCTTATTCTGAGTATTGTTAATATGCATGCAGTGTTTTGTAGTTATGGTAAGCGGTTATGTGCGTTCATTGTAAATGCACTAGAATTCTGCCATCCTATCCATGCTTACTCTCTCCCTCCCTCTGCTGGCAGAATAAAATATCTTACGATCTCTAAAGGTTGTAGTATTACAGTGTTTTGTTATTTATTGTATTTTGGCTTTATTTATTCTTCTCTATGGTGCCAATCTCAATGTCTCTTTTGTAGTTGAACCCTGCATTTAAACATAAATAACTAGGCATGATGTTGCATATTTAATTTAAATTTTATTGAACATATACATCTTACCACATATGAATAAATGCCTTTTGCAACTATGGCCCTTTAGTGAGTAATACATTGTACTGTAAGATGAGAAAGATTAGAAAGAGTAGTCACTGTAGGCTGAATGTGCCGCCCTCTGTCTGACCAGCCTGGGCATGTCCCAAATATCCAGGCTTGGCAGCATTCCTGCTGCCACCCATTCTGACTGTCCTTCAGGCCATTTGTTTACAGCAAACAGTCTCTTCTCTGCCAATAGAAGCAACAGTAGCCTTTCCTCCTGTGCCTTGAATAAAGCTGACTGACTATTTTATATCCATAGAGTGATGGAGATGTGGCGCTACAGATGGTCGAGAAGTGAAAATACGCAGAACATCTCTACTTAACATATTTTATCAAGTGGTTTGCTCCCCAGCAGGGAATAGCAGTCAGCAGTAGAGCATGATCGCTGAACGAATGCCATTGCAAAATACTCCAACGGCTTGGACGCTTTGCAGAAAAATCAAGACGTATGGCCACCATTAAACCATCGTTCATTCATTTTCAGTGTTTTATTTTCATCAGGTTTGCAGTGAAACTGGAGCCTAACCTGGGACCATTGGATGCTTGGCAGGAATAAACCAGAATGGGATACCAGTACCCCAGGCCCTGAGGCGCCAGCCAACTCCTTTTCCATCATTCATTAAAGGTTAAAAAAATTTTTTAATTTAAATGCTAATACATTGACTATTTAAACTTAGTCAAAGATAATGAATCAAGAAAGGATCCAAATTGTACTGTATATTACAAGAAGACATTCTTTCTTACTAAAAGAGAAGTTTATACTTGTTACTACAGATTTCTTACTTGCAATTACAACTAGCATGTTGTTGAGATCTGCACTGTGTATATGCAATTAGATTAATAAATGACCTTTTCAATGTAATACAAATATTTCTGTAACATCAACATACATTTGTGTCAGTTTTAATATGGATTAACCGTAGACAATTACTCTGTTTAAACAAAACATTATTTCATTGTATCCACTATAATATTTATGGGACATGAATTGAGATTTTGAGATTAGTTGTTAATATCCTGTAAATAACAGTTTACACTCAAGTCTGCATTACTGAACAGTCGATAATTTCAGTTTGATAAGATAGACACAAAGTTATAAATGATACTCCTACTCAAGTTTCTGTGAACACAATTAGCACTTTTTGACCCTATAGTATACAGTTATAGAAGATAAGTTATTTATAAGCACACTATCTGGTGTCACCCAGAGGAGGACGGGTTCCCGTGAGTCTGGTTCCTTTCAAGGTTTCCTTTTTATGTCATCTCAGGTGGTTTTTCCTTGTTACTGTTGCCTCTGGTTTGCTCATTACGGATACATAAAAAAAAAAAAAAAGTCATTTAAATTTTTTATCCAGATTTCTATAAAGTTGCTTTGGGACAATGTCCATTGTTAAAAACACTATAAAAACTAAAATTGAATTGAATTAATACATTAACTGGTAAACAGGACATAAATGATAGGACAGGTTCATTTACTTAAATGAGGTCATTCTCAAGGCAGTTGCCTGAAGTGATAAATATTTTACTGCTGCAGCTCAGGAAACATGAAGAGGCATGAACGATGAATTCATCTCATTTTCAGGTGATCATCTTGAGGAGATTTGATAGAATGCAGGACAACATAAAAAGTAGAGGACATTGATAAACAAAAGCAAATGAGAATTTAAAAAAGGTAGAAAAAAATATTTAAAGCAAAGAGAAATGTAGCTATTAAATGTTCTTAGTTTCCTAAAGTTCAATTCAATTCAATACCGTTTTAGAGCTTTTAACAATGGTCATTGTCCCAAAGCAGCTTCACAGAAATATATCAATTCAGGATATAGATTTTAAATGATTGCAAGGAAATGGCAAGGAAAACCTCCCTGAAACAATATGTGGAATAAACCTCGAGAAGAACCAGACTCAAATGGGAATCCGTCCTCATCTGGGTGACACCAGATAGTGCAGTTATAAATAAATCCCTTCTATAAATATACTAAATACTATATGGTCAAATAGTGCAGTTGTGTAACGAGGAAATTCATTACAGGTTTTTACATGATGTCTGTTATGTTGAACCTATCCACTGTTCACTGATGGAGACTTGAGTGCAAAACTGTTTGTGGTAATTGTAGTCCTAAGCCATCATAGCATAACTGTTCATATGAATTGAGGTCCAAAGCCCTCTTTGTAGTTTTTAAGTAGTACCATCTTCAGCAATCTCAATGATCTTTAGGCTGCACTGTGTGGGGCCAACATCAGCAGCAGCATGGGACTTCAATCTAATGAGAACTCCAACCAGAAGTAGTGCATCAGGATTAATCAGGCAGGTCCGGGAGAGCGGAATTGGTCAGGATCACTGATATCTCAAGAGTATCATGTGTAGCGAGAGAGAGAGAGAGAGAGAGAGAGAGAGAGACAGATTATTAGGTATGCGTATTGTCCTGTAATAGTTAAGGACAATGTACTTTGCATGAGTGCAAGCAGGGACTCTGGCAAGACTAGCTATGACAGCATAACTAAAAGGGAGAGCCAGAAGGTAACACAGACATGAGGTGGTAACAAAAGCATGAACTAATTTTTCTGCATTGTGAAGTGACATTATATTTCTTATCTTAGCAATATTTCTCAGATGAAAGAAGGTTATCCTAGTAATATTATCTATATGAGCATCAAAAGAAAGACTGGAATCAATAATCACTCCAAGGTCTTTGACTGCAGCACATGAAACAGAATGGCCATCTAGAATTACTAGTAATAAAAATTAGTATGTAATCAGAAAGCTTACTTCTAGCTGTATGCCTTCCTAGAACAAGTACTTCTGTCTTGTCATAATTAAGTAAAAGGAAGTTAATAAGTATCCAGTGTCTAATGTCTTTTACACATTCCTCGTCTTTATTACACTGGTATCTATCATTTGGCTTTGCTGAAACATACAGCTGTGTGTCATCGGCATAACAGTGGAAGCTAATACCATATTTTCAAATAATTTTACGCAGAAGTAGCATATATAATGAAAAGAGAAGTGAGCCTAAAACATACCTTTGTGAACACCAAACTCTACCTCAGTATGCATAGAGAAGTCACCATTTATATCTATAAACTGATCATGATCAGTCAAATAAAACCTGAGCCAGGAGAGGACCATTCCCTTAATGCCAACAACATTTTCTAGTCTGTCAAGGAGAATAGTATGATCAATGGTGGCAAAAGCTACACTGAGGTCAAGTAACACAAGCAATGAGACACAACCCTGATCAGAGGCCAGTAGTAGATTGTTTACCACTTTAACCAGTGCTGTCTCTGTGCTATGATGAGACCTAAATCCTGACTGATACATTTCATGCATGTTCTTCCTATGTAGGTACGAGCATAGCTACTGTGCTACAACCTTTTCTAAGATCTTGGAGATAAAGGGGAGATTTGATATTGATATAGTTGCACAATTAACAAAGGTTGAGGTCAGGTTTTTTAATCAAGGGTTTGATAACTGCTTGTTTAAATGATTTAGTGACATAGCCAGTGCTATTGGAAGAATGTATGATTTTTAGAAGGGGTTTGATTAATTCTGGAATAGTCTGTTTGAAGAAACGTGTAGGTTAGGGATCTAGTACACAAGTTGATGATTTTGATGAAAAAATAATTAAATTAGTTTGGTCTCTCGAAGGGGACAAAAACATTTCTGATATTCTTATATTATTTTCTACTAATTTAGTTATGAGTGACTGTTTTTTTTTTGTCTAATATTTTCAAGTTTAACCAATGAAAACATTTATGAAATCATTACTGTTATAGAATGATTGTGAGCATTCAATTGTGGTCTTATTCCTAGTTAATTTTGCTACAGTATTAAATAAGAATATAGAATTATTTTTGTCATCTTCAATTAGGGTGGAGAGATTATTGCCCAGAGGCTCTGCATCCATGCTGTTTAAAACTCTACCAATTAAATCTGACACCACTTATGTTCTAATTTTCAAGTAGTCTGTTTTTAGGAGCGTGTGTGTTTGTTATACCAAAGTGCTAGCTTTTTCTCTCTAATTATTATCTTTTTTTTTTTTTTGGTATAGCTATGATGGTAATCCAATCAGAGCTGATAATGGTAGAAGGTTATGTACTCATTTGGTTTAATCCAAGTTTCTGTTAAAAAAAAAAGGACATTAAACTCCTGATCAGAAATGGTTTTGTTAACAATAAGTGCTTTAAATGTAAGAGATCTAATATTTAACAGTCCTAGTTTCAGATCAAAGGTGCTAGCTGTGCAATCATTACGATCTAGTTTTATGTTAATTAGGTTACTGAAACAAACTTTCTGAATGATTCTACATTTTTGTTTAGCTCGGGGTACACACACAGTCTCAATATTTTAGAACCTAGGTGATGATTTAGTGCAGGTAGCAGTAGGTCAGCTTAGCCTGCTTGTTTGTCACTGATTAATTAGGCTTGTAAATGTACTTAGAGGTTCTTCCATGTGGTCCACATTTTTGCTTCATCCATGTGTTGTGGCAGTTGATACCGATGAAATATGGACTGTCTTGGGGGCCATAAAGATTAGTGTTAGAACTACAGCTGTGTAGAAATTTAAGGGTTTATTGTGGGCTAAAACGATGAAACCTTTAGGGTTTTAACTTTTTCTAAGAGTGTTCATCTAACTTAATGTCAGTATCTTAAAAGGTCAGTGTATGTCAGAGTAGATATATTGAGACACCATTCTGCAGACCATTACTTGAGATACACTGATTTATTGTATTATTTTATTTTACTTTGCATTTCCTTTTCATTCGTGTCATTTATTTATTTATTTTTCGCATTTTTTTTTTGCATATAGACTCCTTCAGCTGAAAGTTTGTGAAAGTTAAAGAACAAATAAATCTATCCATGTTAGATCCTGGAGATAGTACATCTGATGACATGTCTTTCACCATGATGGACAGAATAAACTGTATTCATCTGACAAGAACCTGGCATAACCCCCATTTTCCTTAAACACAAAGCTATATATTTTGCACAGTTGTTTATTTTATACCTCTTAGTCTGCACATGGTTCAAAACAGAGCCAAGTGTAAGAAACAGGGCAAGTCTATTCGCATTTACTGTAGCAACGGCCTGTCAGCTGATATCACCACCTCTGTAAATCAAGCAGCACTAAAAGAAATCATTCAATTAAAGGTGTGTCCCTGGCTCACACCCAGTGTTCCTAGGATAAGCTGCTGATCCACCTGACCAAGATAAAGTGGTTCCTGAAGATGAAGGAATGAAGGAGTCACACATTCACATGTAAAGTCTTACTCATGGGTTCTTGTGTGGTGCACCAGAAAAGTGTTCGCCCTGTCGTTTAGAGATTGCAAGTTTGAATCCTGATGATACTACACCCACCTGTGTCTGGGAGACCATAAGAGCAAAACTGGCCATGCTCTCTAGAAGGGAGAGACAGCATACTCTCTGTCCCCTATCAATCACAGTGACACTAGCCAGTAATAGGTGTCTGTCAGCTCATGTATGTGGAAGTGGGTCGATAGCACCTTCCTCTGAGAGTGATAACCATTATATGCTCCTGTGACATTGCATGAGCACCAGTTCAAAAAGATGCAATTGGTTAGCTTCACATGACTTTTAGGAAGCTGTCATGTTACGGCAAACTAGTGACTCCACTTCCCAGAATGCACCACAAACTACAAACATGGCCAACGACTTCAACTCCCAAAAGTACACACAGACACGTCACTTGCTCCTGTGGACTAATCCCACACACCTGTTCCCAATCACACTCACACTCACAATCGCACCACACTATATAAGAGACTGTTCAGTCATTATGTCTTTGCGAAGTAAAAAATTTCCTCCATTCATGATGGTGATTCTGTGAGCTACGCAGAAAATATTTCAGGGATTTGGTTCTGGTCCTTAAATGGAACATTCATATGAATACACTGCAAGTACATTTTCTCATAGAATTCTTATTCAGTAATATTTGGTCATATTTCAATCCATCATTGTGCACTTATGCATACGTGAATCCCTCAATTATGTTGAAATAATAATAATAAAAAATATCTATGGTGGGATACAAACCTGTAACATTTTAAAAAGATACAACAAAATGTATTGGTTATTTAATCAAAACAGTTTATTTAAAACCAACACAGAAAAAAAAAAAAAAGAGTATATAACGAGAAATGATTAAAACCAGACATTAAATATGCGTTGCAAATAGTAATATTGATTATGGGAATTATGGGTGCACACTCCTGCCCTGCATAGTGTTTTACACAAGTAGTGTGTGATTCAATTCAGTGGGTGCTGATTCTGAATGTGTGTGCATGTATGTACTTGTGTTTAACTCTGCTCTAATTTGCACTTCGATAATTTGGTAATCATTGGCTTGTCTATTTAGGATAATTAATCATTTAGTTTTAATGATTGTGCATTGAGGCCTCTTGTGTTTTCAAAAAAGCAAGTTGGTTGGTCAAGTTAATGGAACTCTTAACTTCTGCCTCAGTTTTGTCTTGACTTGTCCTCAGTAAACATCCAAAGCAGGCCAGATATTTGACCGGTGAAGCATTACAGTCATCAGTGTTCATACTGTTTAAAAGTAGCAAGTGTAAAAAAAAAAAAAAAACCCTCTACAAATCACACAAAACCACACAAGAAGCCAACCTACTCTAACTGGTATATATACTGCAGTCAGCAGTTATAAGCTGACAAAGTCCATCTATGACTGTTGGTGTTAGACTTAGTCTGTTGCTTGTGTCCTGCTAGATGCCACATTTTGCCTTAATGTCTAAATAAATTAATTAAATTGCCTTAATGTCTAAGCTGGCAAAGCTGTATGAGAATCAGGGCTTATTTATGAAGTGAAAACTCCGAAACAGCTTATAGATTTATGTAATTCCTGTCAGGCATGATGCCTCATGTTCTGTTCAGATACCAGCCTTCTTAGGTGCATGGTTACGATTAACATTGCCTGACATAGGACACTCTAGAAAGAGTGTTCTTTACTGCATTAACACTGTTCTACACCTATAACCATTTTCCTTTTGATGTCTGAATGATGACCATGAGCAATTGTTAGTGATATACAGTAGCTGATATGGAATATTAAATCTAATTCATAAATTATGTTTAACTGGAGGTTCTGTCACAGTTACATTTACTTACTGAAATTCACAAGAAGTTTAGTCTTCAGACAGATTTGGTTCATTGTCATGCACCATGTTATAAATCGGGCTTTGTGACTGCACGACTGAACCAAATTCCTTTTGAATGCCATGTAACCCACAGTGACCGCACTGATTGTTTTCAGCATGTGTATAAAATAAGATCGAATCGAGAGCATTTTCATGAGCTGATAAATCAGCATTTAAATGCTTTCTGTGAAAACATGTAGATTTTGCACCACCATGATCTGTCGGAATTAAACAAACTTTTATCAGCATACAAAATGAAATGGAATAATAGATTTACAACTAATAGAAGTCTGTGGTTTACATTACATTAAGTTTCCCGAGGATGATTTCACACGAAGATTACAGCTCAGTCAGCCAAACATATGCAATTGTCACGTAAAAACCAAGGTCATATGTTCCTTTCTGGTTCATTCTCACAGTAGACTTGTTTGTCAATAATGGGGTGTATATACAAGTACAATGTCCAAGCCTCAAAAGAACACAACATTACCTGCTATTAATTTATAAAGCACCCTTTAGATGTTGCATCTATCCTTTACTTTTCACCTGTTTAATCTGATGGGTTAAATTAGTTTCAGAAAATATTTTTGTATGCTCTATACCTGGAATATTTGTCAAAAGTATTAAGCTTTTTCCCTACTGTTACATTGGAAGTCTGCTAATTACCCATCTATCTCTTAGTGGATAAAGGACGTGATGTTTTTTCTGAAACTCGAGAAAATAAGATACACGATGAATGGTTGTACAGATAAGTTTTTTCATAAATGGCATCCCTTTATTGCCTACTTTATGGAGTTACAGACACTACCCACATAAAGGTTGGTGCCTGTTGTTGAATTTTATAATATCTCTATAACCAGCGACAGTTAATGGGTAGTCATGATGAGCCGGAGGGGTGGGTTGTGGGTTCAATTTTGTTTTTCTTTGTTTATAAAGAAAAAAGTCTGTGAATATTTACTGCTGTTGCTCAATTTGTTTGTATTTTTGGGAAATGGTGGGGAGGACAAAACAGAAAAGGCGATTTAGATGTTTAGAAAAATGTTTAATAAAAAAGAAACGTAGAAATGTAGAAATGTAGAAATGTAGAAATGTTGTGTAGAAATGTTCAGCAGAAATGTTGAATAAAAATTAAACTTTAGAAATGTTCATTAGAAATGTTTTGCAGAAATGCTCAGTAGAAATGTTCAGTAGAAATGTTCATCAGAAGTGTTCAATAAAAATGAAAAATAAAAAAAGTATTAAGCTTTTATATATATATATATATATATATATATATATATATATATGTGTGTGTGTGTGTGTGTGTGTGTGTGTGTGTGTGTGTGTGTGTGTGTAATAAGGGGAGAACTTTAGAGCTTTCATTAAATGTCAGATCCATCCAGCCTAGCTGTTCAAACTTGTTAGAATGTTTCCTCCATTCATGGTGGCGATTCTGTGAGCTATACAGAAAATATTTCAGGATTTGGTTCTGGTCCATAAATGGCACGTTCATGTGAATAAACTGCATGTACATTTTCTCATAGAATTCTTATTCAGTAATATTTGGATTTTAGTCATCCATCATTGTTCACTCGTGCAGATGTGAATCTCTCATTTATGGTGAAATAAAAAAATAAATTAAATATCTCTGGTGGGATAGTGTTAGTATTAAGGTTGGCCCTTTGGTGCTGAGTATAACAGAATACATAACCATGACTTGATGAATGTTGATAAAAACAAAATTATATCCAGACCATGATACATGGCTGAACTGGAAAACACTCACTATGATGTCTGAAGCATAACCACTTGTTCTAATATTGCCAAACAACTACAACCCAAATTTAAAAAAAAATGTTGGGACACTGTGTAAAATGTAAATAAAAACAGAATGCAATGTTATTCACAATAGAACAGAACAAACACATCAGTTGTTTAAACTGAAAAATCTACCATTTTCAGGAAAAAATTAAGTAATTTTGAATTTGATGGCCGCAGCATGTCTCAAAAAAGTTGGGATGGGGTAACGTAAAAGTAAATGTTATTAAAAAGAAACAGCTGGAGGTTAATTGGCAGCAGGTCAGTAAGATGATTGGGTATAAAAAGAGTATCTTAGAGAGGCAAAGTCTCTAAGTAAAGATGGGCAGAGGTTCACCAATCAATGAAAAACTGCATCTACAACTTGTGGAACAATTTCAAAATAATGTCCCTCAATGTAAAAAGGCTATGAATATCTCATCATCTATAGAACATAATATCATCAAAAGATTCCGAGAATCTGGAGAAATCTGTGTGCAAGGAAGAAGGGTGAAAATCAAAATTGCATGCCCATGATCTTTGAACCCTCAGGCAGCACTGCATTAAAACAGGTGTGATTCTGTAATGGCAATCACTGCATGGGCTCAGAAACACTTCCAGAATTCATTGTCTGTGAACACAGTTCGTCATGCCACCCATAAATGCTGGTTAAAGCTCTATCATGCAAAGAAGAAACCATATGTGAACATGATCCAGAAACTTTTCTCTGGGCCAAAGCTCATTTAAAATGGACTGAGGCAAAGTGGAAAACTGTTCTGTGGTCAGAAGAATAGAAATTTGAATCAGTGTTCAATTCAAAAGCTTGCATCTCTGATGGTATAGGGGTGTAAGACACATGGCTGCAAGACACATGGCTGAACGGAAAAACACTCACTATGATGTCTGAAGCATAAATAACCTGTAACATTTTAAAAACATACAACAACATGTATCAATTATTTAATCAAAACAGTTTATTTTACACCAGCATGGCAAGAAAGAGTATATAAGAGAAAGGCTATTGATTGTTTAAAACCAGACATTAAATATGTGATGCAAATAGAAATATTGATTACGGCTGCACAGTAGAGTACTCCTGTCCTACATAGTGTTTAACACAAGTGTTTTACAATTCTGTTTCTCTGATGAATGTGTGTACATGTATGTACTTGTCTTTGTGTATTTATGGGGTGTTGCAGTCAGTTTGGTGTTAGAATGTGAAGCAAAAGGGCATAGGTCATTATTGGTTAGAATTTATGGTTTCAGACTTTATTTCCCCAAAAGCTGAACCTTGGTGTCTAAATCATTTCCCTGGAAACCTAATCCCACTTTTACATCCTAAAATAAACTTTTAGTTGAAGTACTATGGTCTGAAGGTCAGACCTGACTCAACCTCCATGTATCAGGTAAGGTATGTGATCGATTAACTCTGAAGCTAAGCAAGCACACAGACTGGAAACGTACCTGTTCTAAGTCAAGACTTCAGTGTTGACAGTGTAAACCTCTGGTATTTCAAACCTTTCAAAACATTTATCTTGTGCCAATTAACTTTGAGTCAGGACAAAGGAATTCTCTAATGAATATTTTTGAGAGACTTTTATAATCTGGATTTGCTCAAATGATTAGGAAAATTTTATTGTTTTATGTACTTTTACTTGGTCTACTGATATTTATTTGTATCTGTTAAAATAATAATACATGTTCCATAAGGGGGGCATGGCTTGTGGTTAGCACGTTTGCCTCACACCTCCAGGGTTGGGGGTTTGAATCGCACCGCCCCAGTGACCCACACGACCTTGTGTAGGATAAGGAAAATGGATGGATGGATGAACACATTCCACAAATTATAGCATCATGTAGTGACGTGTGCATCTGCATTCTGAATGCACTATTGTTAAATGGGCTGCACTTATATAGTGCCTTTTAACCTTCTACAAAGTGCGTTACGCTGTTTCTCGTTCACCCATTCACACACACACACACACCAATGGCACAGGCCTTGCATGCTTTCGGGAGAAACTTGGGGTTCAGTGTCTTGCCCAAGGACACTTCGGCATGTGGAGGCATGTGGGCTGGGATTGAACCACCAACCCTGCGATTAAAGGACAACCCGCTCATGGCGCCTGAATGCTGAATTTGAGACATCTAACCTTACTATGATTAAATACATGTTTGAAATTTAACAGTAAGGGAGGCATTGCTGCCTGGCAGCTCCAGGGTCCCCAGTTGAAACCTGAGCTAGGGTCGCTGACTGTGGACTTTCTGCGTACATTCTCTCTTTGTACACATAGGATTCCTCTGGGTTTTCCAGTTTCCTCCAAGCTCCCAAAACTGGTGGATTAGCTACTCTGAATTACCCTAAGTGTGAATGAGTGTCTGAATGTATGTGAATAGTACCCTGCCACCGGAGTCCCATTTAGAGCGTGTCCAGACCTAACAGCTATGGTTCCCTCTATTTGCTTAACAGGATGTTTTAATATCCATAATGAGCTCACAGGGCAATATGCATTTGGTAAAAGCCAGCTGTAAAATCTTACTGCTTCTTAAATATACCCCCTGCTTTGATAAAGGAATGTACTCAGAGTGGGCCTGGCTTGGGATGTAGACGTGTTCCAACAGCAGCCACTGCTTGCATGTTTAATACTCACGTTCCAGGAGTAACACCTGATATTTGTAATAATCTCAAATGGTTCTGTACTTACAGACTGTTTAACAGTCTTAGATGCTTGGAAAATCCGAAACAACCGCAGTGTCACAAAGTGCACACAGAGTGGGAAAGACAGCAAGTTACTGTACCCACTCACCTGCCATCCCTTTACATCAGGTTTTCAAATTCTAGCCCTGGGGCTAAATATGGCCAGCAGAAAGATGTTAATTGGCCCGTGGCTTCTCTGATGAAAGTATGATAAGTGGCCCACTGGACAACACTTTGCAATTTTTTTTTTCCTCTGACTTCAACTGCAAATAAATTTAGTGATTGATATTTAATCATGGCTACAGACAAAAAGCAAAATTAAAAGTGATAAGGAGCGATTTGAAAAGAGTTGGAAACCAAAATGGAAACCAAAGTGGATTTGCTACTTTAATACATACTTTACTTCAATTACTTAACCAAAAGGTTTTCATTGCAAATTATATTATTAGCATTATATTACTATTATTATTATTATTATTATTATTATTATTATTATTATTATTATTATTATTATTATTATTATTAACAACTTGAGTAAAAAGTTGAATGTTAGAAATATTTACATGAATCAGAGTTTCATAGTAATTTGTATGTCCCCATTATTCTTGAATGACAGTGTACACTCAAGCTGGCATGGACTCACATGTTTGTGTAAAACCTGATGATCCATGTTAGATCAAATCCAGTGGTATTTTGTCTAAACACATGCTTTAATTCAAGGGGTAAGACTCATGGAAAAGCTGACCTTTTATACAAAGGAGACTTTTGGACCCCAGAGTTTAATATGGGTCGAAAGCAAACTGCACTATATTATGTTTGTTATGAGTGTGAGAAAGTACTGAATTTTCATTTCTTTGATTCATGGGATAGGTAGTGGACATTTTCTATAAGAACTTGAACTCCAAAGGCACTACTCCATTAGGAGTAAGCTCCAAAAGCATCACCTGTGTACTATTTGTGAGAAAACAATTGCTTTAAAGTAAGTATTTAAAATAAAGTGACCAAGGCTCACACTCACTTGAGTCTTATCTTTAGTTTTCTAGCCCATTTTTATAGACATCATACTTCTGAGAGCCACAACCTGGGTGACCTCATAAAGTGATTTGAGAGCTTTCTTACTGCACTTATGTTTAGACACAATAAATTCCACCTAATCCAAGCCACCAGCATGATAGATCAATAGTCCTAGCTCTAGTAAACTTGTCCAAATGAAAGAGTAGTTATGCACAAATGTGATAGAACAAAATTGAACGCCGTTCAAGGAATGAAGTGCAAAGGACAGTGGAAATGAAAATGTATGGTTTCCAAACAGTCTCAGGGACAAACATGTTTGTCCTAGGGTTAAACTGAAGAGAGGTCTTAAGGAACTCTAGCACAAGGGGGAGATCAGTTTCTACCTGAGAGAATGCAAGGCCTCTGTACTATGGGCTCTTGTGTTCAGGAATTGCACTTTAATCCATGGGGCCAAACCTACAGGTGGCCATGAGTGCCAAATCTTGCTGTCTATTTGGTACAACAGATCTACTCTGTGAGAAAGTTGTCAAAGTGTTCAGACCACTAATGAGATTAGCAGTGGAAAACCATGACCTCATTGGGGCCACAAACAGAACTCTGTGACCTAATTGATGAATGATGTGCAATGTGGGAATCAGAATCAGTGGTAGAGGCACAAATGCGTACAGTAGACAGTGAGGCCAGTCATGAGCCAGTGTTTCCTTTCCCAGCATACTGCCTGGTTCTGCCAGGGAAAAATCTACAGTCTATCGTGAGTCACATTCTACAGAACCAAATGAACTTTTTTCTTCATTAACCATTTTTTGGTAGAATGACTTGTGTGCATAGGGTTGCTGTCTTGCTTCTCTTGGGATTCAGTTCATGGACAGATAACCTGACATTTTCCTGTAGAATTTGGTGATATAATTCAGAATTCATTGTTTCATCAATGATCACAAGCTGTCCTAGCCCACATGCAGCAAAACAGGCCCAAACCATGATACTACCACCACCACATTTCACAGATGGTATAAGGTTCTTATGCTGGAATGTAGTGTTTTCTTTTTGCCAAACATAGCACTTCTCTTTGAAACCAAAAACTGTATTTTGGTCTCATCTATCCACAAAATATTTTTACAATAGCATTCTGGCTTGTCCACGTGATATTTAGCAAACGGCAGATGGGCAGCAATGTTCTTTTTGGAGAGCAATGGTTTTCTCCTTGCAATCCTGCCATGCACACCACTGTTGTTCAGTGTTCTCCGGATGGTGGACTCATAAACATCACATGACCAGAAGGGGTCCTGGATACCCAGACCAGAGGTCCTTAAAAGTTTCAAAGTTCATCTGAATGTCCTCTCTTGTAGGGTCATAACAAGGATGCTTGCTGTCTTTCCTGGGGTACAGATGCAGGACAGTCTCTTCCATACCGCAGACAGATGACTTGATCTCTCTGGCCTAGCTTGGGCACAGAGGGCTTGGCAACATGCAGCCAGTGGGGGGAACGAAGCTCAAGGTAGATCCTGAGGGGGAAGTGACATGCACCACAGAGCTAGAGGGGGAATCGATGCTCTCTGCGTAGTCAGAGAGAGGAGAGAAGTTCTTCGCAAGGTCGGAGTGGGGCGTGACATGCTCTGTGGTCTCAGCGGGGTGACATCCAAGGTGGAGCAGGAAAGCAAAGCAGAGCTTTCGGCTGAACCGGGAGGCTGAGTGATGTCCTCAGCTGAACATGGAGGCTAAGTGGCATCCTCAGTCGATCAGGAAGGCTGAGTGACATACGCGGTTGGGAGGGTGGGCCCAAATCTTATGCCTGACCTCCATCCATTCCTTTGTGGCCCTGATCCAATCCTCTTTCCCCTCTGGATCCATCCTCAGGGACTTCAGGATTCTCTCTTGGGTGGAAAAATGTCTGCTACATCCATTGTGTGGTCTGGCTTTCTGTCACGAAGGTGGAGATGGTGGAGACGGATGTAGTTGCAGATATAAAGTCTAATAAAGATCTAACATAACACCAAAGACACTATGTACTAAGTAAAACGTATGTACAAATAAACATATGGAATTCGTAAGGATTCCAGACTTCAATTCCCAGCAGCCACCGCACCTCTGCATCACGGTCACCTGACCACCTGCACCTGACTCTCATTCCGGTTAATGAGCACCAATCTGTATATAGTCAATGTTTGCACCTCACTCTGTGTCTGGCTTTGTTTCTCCCATGTTGCCACGATATGCTCTCCTGTCTCCTAAGTCTTGGTTTTTGTTTATTCTACATTTCACATGTACACATTGGTCTTTTGTGTATTGTTGGATCTTTATTAAACTTTATATCTGCAAGTACATCCTTCTCCATCATCTCTGCAAACTCCTTTATTCATGCCTTGTTACACTTCTACAAACATGTCTTGTGAAGATCAGACTTTGATAGATCCCTGCTCTTGAAATAGAACAGGTAGCTCACTCACACCTGATGGTCATACCATTCATTGAAATCACCTGACTCTAATTTCACCTTCAAATTAAACTGCTAATCCTAGAGGTTCCCATACTTTTGTCACTCACAGACATGCAATATTGGATCATTTTCCTCAATAAATAATTGACCAAGTATAATATATTTTTATTTTGTTTGTGTAACTGGGTTCTCTTTATCATATTTTAGAATGTGTGGAAATCTAAGGATGTTTTAAGTCATATTTATGCAGATATATAGAAAATTCAAAAATCTTCACAAACTTTCGAGGATCGCTGCACATTTTATGGTCATATGTGACTTTGTAGGAAGGTCTCGATATTCTTGTGCACACGCACAAGAAGGTATCCAGGTGATGTTCAGCGCCCCTCGCGTGGGAAGTGGAACCATATTCACTCAATACAATAACCTAAGTGAACCTCTGGGACGATACCATAATGGACAGGCAGGGCCTATAGACTCAGTTCCTATGACTTGGTCACTGAGAGTGCATTTATTGAATGAACAACAAATACTTCATTTGTAAAAAACAAAACAAAAAAACAACAACAACAAAAAAAGAAAAATAAGCAAAAATGTTACTTTATTAAATGATTAATAAATGCAATGAGTCATATTTTGAATCTCCTCAATAGGACTGCTGTATAGTTCTATTTTTAAGCTATATTTTCATAAGCATTGCAATGTTACAGCCACAAGTGGAGGGGGGGGTATTCCTGCGCGTGACTTTTGGCGTTGGTGCTTTGGTTCTCCTCCTCCTCCTCTCTCTCTCTCTCTCTCTCTCTCTCTCTCTCTCTCTCTCTCTCGCTTTCTTTCATCAGCGCGCTCGCATCAGCTGCTCAGCCACGGCGCACGCAGACGTTGCCGCAGACAAACAGAAGCGGGTTTCAGTGCGGACTTTTGAAACCGGCATGGCTAACAGGTACGTGTGCGATTCCTTTACATTTTTGTGTAGCGGCTTTTGGGTCAGCACAGCGATGGGAGTATAACAGCGGCTATATGACCCTCGTTGCAGGTGGATCTGGTGGCTGGAACCGCTGCTGCTCTGCGTTTTGGTCTCGCGAGCTGCGTCGCAGCGGACAGGTAAGCGCGGGCATCACGCACTCTCACGCGCTAGGCGGTGCTCGTAGGACACTTGTTGCGCTTGGAGTTCCTAAGCTGTGTGTGGACACTTTAAGTGCATCTTGAGCGTTTTCTTTCGTAAAGCGAGATGGGGGGGGAAAAAAAAAAAGGGATGGATGGATTATTATACAAACAAAAAAAAAAAAAAAAAATTTTTAATAATAAACAATTTTTTTTTTTTTTTTTAAAAAAAAAAAAAAAAAAAAAAAAAAAAAAATTTTTTTTTAGTTAATTTTCAGTTTTATGGACAGTAGTCTAGGGTGGGACGTTGTAGAACATCACTCTTAAATTCAATTCAAAACCCAAATAAAGATTTCTAATTGGTGCTGAAATGGTCTTTTAAAAAAAATAGATAAATAAAATAATAAATTGTGAATGAGTGAAAGATATATTCAAGGGTTTTCCATCATTATGGTTTTCCACAAGGTCTATTGCACTGGGTTTTTTTTTTTTTTTTTTTTTTTTAGAAATGCTGGATTAACCATTTCTCTCCCTGCCACAATTGCAAGCTGTGTCTAGTCATGCTAGAAAGTTCACAATCCTTCTGTGTGAGCAGAGAATCCTAAGAAAAGTCAATAAACCTGAAAACGTATAATAATGCTTCATTGAAATCCGTATACGATGCTGATTTTACATGAATCATCGGTGTATAAAGTGTTTCCTAAGATCAGATCCACTTGTCACATGTTTGGCTTTGTAAGTTTTTGGATCCCTGAATAATATATATTTGTTAAACCGTGAGAAGTAGAACAGATTAACTTATTTTAGTGTGAATTATAAAGCTGCTACTCTTGGTACCATCCTGGATTTAATTAAGAAGCCTTCATGTCTGTTAGGTGTACAGCTGTCATTCATGGTAGAGAAACGGAGATGCTTTTTTAAATATTTTATTGTAAGTGATACCTGTGGTCATCATCGATTTACCCTGACAAATATACATAAGATTGGTCTCTGAGAAAGAAGTGGGGTAAACTTAGCTGTATCTATAATACATTCAAGCCATTTACAAATGTTGTATGAAACGTGGTGAGATTGCCTTCACTAGTCTTGAAGATAATTGGATCCTTAAGGCACATTTCAGAGTCTTAAAGTTCGCTGAATGATGGGCAGGGTAACCTGTCACAGTTGATCTAAAGCTGCGTGAGAGAATAGCATTATCCCGTGTCCACTAGGGTCCAAAACTCGGCATTCTCCTGGGCCTCATGGACAATTCCTTTTGTTATGCGCTCAGTTCCCCTCTCTTTTAAGTGTGTGTAGCCTGAGGCAGCAGAGGAGACCCGGGGGGAACAGCTGTAAGGGGACACCCTGCTGGCACGTTTAATAGACAAATGAAACGATGCATTATGAATCACAGCAAACAAGGACCCCCACCTGGCACATGTGGATGCCTGAACACGGAAAGACAGGAAGGTCCTGTTGAGAGCCCCACGTTTAATACTAACAATACTTTCTTAACCATTAAAGGGATTCTTAGAACGTAGTCAATTTGTACACACCTTTAATCTGAACAGGGTTTCTTCTACTTTTTTGTCTTTTTGTAATCTTTGTATATATATTTTTTTCAATTGAAAATAATTGAGTAGTTCTGAAACTAGCAATGCTGTTCAAGTGGTGTGAACAAACTCAGTGTTACTGAATTGAGACTCCTCTTAGGAGTTGCTAATAATAATAAATAGTGAACATGAAGTTGAGACAAATAGATCAGGGAGGTACTGTTCAGACATCTGCTGCCTGAATAAATGTCATTGTAACTTCCTGCCTACACAAATATTTTTTTCCGTACTGTTGAGTGCTTTGACCGTTGTTAACTTGCAGTCTAATCATCAACAATGAAGAATTGCAGTTTGATATTTGTAACCTTTAATCTGGACTGTAACACTTCTGGGTAGTTATTCTTAAGCTATTCTCAACACTGTATCATTTTTCTTTATTTATTTTTTTTATCAATAACATAACTCATTACTGTATGTCGAATTCCCACTTTGAAATGATTTACTGTTGGAAATTAATTGAAGAAAAAATGTTTAAGGGAGTGTATTAAACGTGATGTGACATGATAACCTGCTTTGAAGGCAAGCACACATGCCAGAATCCTGCTGACTGTCTCAACTCGCTCTGCTGAAAGTTTTACGTTTTGGTAAATAAACCTGCATGCTAAATTTGAAGTGTTTAATATTGAAGTTCCATTTGCTTTTCAGTCTACCTTGAGAGGAGTCTAGGCATGCTCTTTGTGTGATGGCAAGGATCTTTATGCCTGTGGCCAAGTTCCTTTAGGTCAATGATGAGTTGACTTTTGTGAAAAGCTTGGAGAGGGTTATGCCTATCGGCTGTTTTGCCTCAGCAGGTCCAGAGGCCTTTGTAATCCATGGATTTTCAACTTTTTTCTCTTACTTTCCCCACTTACACATTTACTTTAATGGGCTTCCTTTGGTCAAGAATTTGTGATATGGGGATGTGAAATATATTTTGCTCATTTGTTTATTCCATATCTGCACCCCCTTTAGATGATATCACTTCAGATGTGAATGGGCTAAATTTATGACACTTTACTAAAGAGCCCTCAGTCTGGAGATCCCCAGCAGCTTAACACCTCTGTAATTGTGTTTAGATGTACTGTACTAGTGTTAAGACTGTGTGTGCTTTTGTCAGTGGTGATTCTAGTGCTTCTTAGATGTGCCATAGTTTGGGATTTACATTGCTGTTAAGGAGACAGCCAGTTCCAGGGGTCCCCCCCCCCTTCACTCGTTGACCATTTCAGAAATTTGTAGTTAGTTAACAAACCTGATCCCATGCTTCTTAGTGCAGATGAGGAGAGCAGAATTGTGGCCTTTGTAGATATTCGGTAGCACATACTCCAATTTTAATATTGGAGGGTGCACAGAATAAATCTAGGGTTAGATCATGAGATGGCTGGTGCATTTGCAAATCATTGGTTGGTTCATTGGGAAGAAACAGTGAGTGATGCATACACTGAGTGTAAAGGCATGATTTTATTCCTTGGTATCTTAATCTGACTTGGGTGTCTTTTCACTTTCTTTAACATGGAATTTCTGCCATAGCTGTAACTGGGTTGAAATCACCCTGTACGAAGTTTAGCTGACATTGATAGAGGTCATTTAACACTGTCACTTTATTCTGCACATACAATTCTGTCTTACAAGTAGTGGGATTAAGAGTAATTTAGGATAAGCCTGTACTCTGTCTCTAGAAGACTTACTGCTGGTATTACCAGTGTTGCTAAACATTTGTATGTTACATGGGTAAGAACCCTGTTCTTATTCTATCACAGTTCATTGTACATTGATATTAGTGTGGTTGGTGCAAGGTTTATTGTTTCTGCCAAGGCCCAAAACTGCAGATTTAGCAATTCGGAATGCATAATACATTTCCCTGTCCTTTTCTTTCAACAACACTACCTCTTCAGAGCAGAATGAGATTCCTAAGCCACTTTACTAGAGAGGCCTCAGTCTGGAGAGCCCTGACAGATTTTAAGACAGAAGTCTGCCCACTTCTGTCTAAATCCACTTGTGTTTTTTCACATTGTAGTGCTTCATGAACATTCCATTTCAGGAGATTTGCACTGTTAGAAAGGAGACAATTTGTATCTACGGTATGCATAAACCTGAATAAGCTGCATATTGCTGGTATGCAGGTGAAAGGATAAAACTCTACTTAAACTGAGCTCTACTGGCCAACTGCAGACATGATGCAACAGAATGAGAAATCGAAGGCAAGAGATCGTGCTGTCCGAACATGCCCTTAAACGTGAAACTTGACCTAGCTCTCCACACAGCTAAGAGAGGAATGCAGACTTAGAGATGAACATGAAAAGAGCTGTGTTTACCAGCACAGTTGATCACAAAGCTGCTCACTTGGTCTGTAAGATTTCCACAGCTTTAGTGGAAGGGCAGATGCAATGCCCTTCCACTAAAGCTGTGGAAATCTTACAGACCAAGTTGTCAGGCATGAGGACATATGTTGGGCCATGTTCTCCATTCCAAACTATCACTAACCATTCCATAGAGAGCTAGAGATGATGCCACCTGAGATGCTTGTCCATTGTGTTCACATGGGTGATAAGTGTACCGTACAATGTTGGTGATTAGGTGTAGTGTGTAGATTAAAATTCTGTAAAGAACCTCAACCCTGGAGCTGAATTCCCTTCACCTGTTCATAGTGTAAATTTATGACTTTAATTGTCATATTTACCATCCAAAGAAGATTGCAGCAGCTTTAACTTAAGCCAGGCATTTAACATTCTAGTTTGCACACCCACACTCATAAATACCAGGGTATATACATGAATAGGTTAACTGTAGGACATGGTCAAGCTGTGAGCCGACCGATCATAGTTTTCCCAAACGGAATAGTAAAAGCTCCAGTAGATCAGTGTTTGATTGACTGATTATGAGAGAGTAAATTCTTGCATCTGTTTTTTAATCGCTTCCAAGATTAATTTTGTAATAACATTCTGAAGTGACTTTTTCATCAATATCTATTTTAACTTTGGCTAACCTGGACATCCCACCCTGCAAAAACTCATTTCATGGAGGTAGCTTCATCACACATGCAACCCGAGATAGATATATATATATATATACACACATCACCCATATATAATACTTAGCTAATACCTGGCTTTTATATATATACAGTGGCAAGAAAAATTATGTGAACCCTTTGGAATTTCATGGTTTTCTGAATAAATTTGTCATAAAATGTGATCTGATCTTCATCTAAGTCAGGGGTATTGACAAATATAATGTGTCTAAAATGATAACACAAAACAAATTCTGATCTTTCATGTCTTTATTGAGAACAACCAAAAAAACCTCATAGTGCCTGTGGAAAAAGTATGTGAACCCTTGAATTAATTACCTCAAAAAAGCTCATTGGAGTCAGGTTTAAGCACACCTGGAGTCTCGTTGTGGCATACAGCTAGTTTCACTGATAAAACCCCCTGAAACTTTTGGAGTTTGCACTGCAATGTTATCTCACATTAGCTAATGAACAAATGACTGTTAAACTTACCTCACATGTCTTTTACAATAATTTACCCTTGTAAAAGTAAAATGTGCAATCAAAAATTCGCTGTTGAAAACAGTGCAGCAAGCAAAACTGTCATTCATTTTGACCCCTATTAAGCAGGGGTACACTTTAGTGTAGTCTAAGGGTGAAGTGCGTTTTGTTTTTTCTTTTTTCTTTTTTTTAACACTCTCCCATGCACTGCAGGACACTACAGTGTTACTGAACTATGATGGTACACTGAACTGAGAAAGGCCGACTGTAAGGCCCGGCCACCGATGGGTATAGTTAGCAGAAAGCGAGACCAAGCGAGACGTGAGGCTCCAAAATATTTTGGGATAGGTGGGATGTCTGCTAACTGTTTCATTACCCACAGTATGTCCAGCCCACACAGAGATGAAATTCCAAAGCATCAACGTTCAAGCTAATACCTCCATCAATGCTGTTGTACTTCTCATCTCGTAGCCTCTATCATAACTCAGTGCAACTGCATTGTACAGTTGCATTGCTTACTGGAACTTTGCGTCTTTCTATTGCAGTCTCCACAGCTTCTACATTGGATTTCTCATCAGTATGGCACTGAAAAATGAGAAAAGAAACTATTGAGTCATAAAAACACCTCCACCCAAAAGTGGTCCATCTTTACTCACAAAAGTCTCCGTAGAATAGTTATTGTTTTAACTACAAACTCAGCAGCTGAATCCATTTCTCAACATTTACATTCTTCAAAAAGCTTTAACAAACTTTCCACCCTGGCCATGAATCAACAAATTCACTTGTACCTTCATCAGATTTTTCTGACATGTGTCATTTTCCATTTGAGGGCATGTATAAAGCTTATACTGGGCGGTTGTGGCGCAGTTGGTAGAGCGGGTTGTCCACTAATCGTAGGGTTGGCTGCTCGATTCCCGGCCCGGTTGACTCCACATGCCGAAGTGTCCTTGGGCAAGACACTGAACCCCAAGTTGCTCCCGATGGCAAGCTAGTGCCTTGCAAAGCAGCTCTGCTACCATTGGTGTGTGAGTGTGTGTGAGAATGGGTGAATGAGACACAGTTTAAAGCGCTTTGGATAAAAGCGCTATATAAGTGCACATTTACCATTTATACTCTTGCTGTTTGTATTCTACTTTTGCTTTCTGTCCTTGGTATCTTCTGCATTCTCTTCTCACACTTAGACCAGCATTTGAGCTTAGTGCTGAAAAACCAATAGGTAAACTATAATTACCGCCCTAGTGGCATGAAAGGGGGATTTGTAATGGCCTTTAGTGTGCACCTAGCCATCACTGGGGCTAATACGGCACTATGGGCCATCTCACTTCTGCTGAAGCCCTTCCTGTCCATGCAGAAACCCTCACTTATTTACTCCCATTAGCTTTAATCTCACCAACTCTTTACCTGTATGGTGCTATTTGACAAATAATAGGCCACAAGGCTATGTACACTCATGACGTGTCGTGAAAATGCATTGTAAGATAAAAGGCACCAAACGCAACTGGGAGTGCTTAGACATTGAGAAATTTCTGTGTGTACTTTCTGATATTTATGGTTTGCTGGACAAAGTATCTTTCCTCCTAAATAATGACAAGGTTTTAAAAAAAGGTAATCCTTTTAATGGCTACATCGATATCATAGTATGTTGTTTTTCCAGCTGCTGGAAACAATTCAAGTTGATATGGGGGCTTGTGTTAATATAGGGGGCCACAGCTGTCTTTGTCTAGTGAGCTGTCTGTTCACTATAGTCACAGCATGAACTTTTATTATTATTTAAAAAATAAAGATTTTACACCTGGAGAGCTTTGGGATTCTGGTCTTTTTGTTCTGTTTTTGTCTGTTAGAAAAACAGTCTGCCAATCAGAAAATGTTGATAAAAATCCTTGCCATGTTTATATTAATGAAATTACTAGATTAATGTATCTTGTATTACAAATACTAAGTTAAGTTAGATTAGATGTCCAAAAGGTATTAGGGATATATTTAAATCATATAGTGCATTAATTTAAATCCTAATTAAGGCATAATTTAATTTTAGCTTTAGTGTAGAAACCGTGAATGTTGATTAACAGCAACAAGTCTGTGTAGAATCATGCGTATTTATAGGCCTACTGTGGTCAGGTGACGTGGCATTTCGTGTGTCCCGTGACTGTAAAATGGTGCCTGTAAACCACATCATCAGCCTCCATTGTCTGAAGTGAAGATGCAATTCACAGGCATGCCCCCAGTAAGGCATGCAAAAAGCTATACAACGTCTTGCTTCCTTCTCAGAGAACAGAGTAACGCAGACGTTTCCTTTCAAAGGGAACTCAAGGTTGCGTGAGCTTTATGCTGTGGGAATGAGTATACCAACTCCATCATACTGAGGGTATGGCCTGTCACAGAGGCTCCATCAATAAGGGCATGGGTGGCCAAAATGGCAGCCACATAGACCCTAATTGTAGAAGAAGCCAACCTTGCTGAGAAAGTTTACTGGGTCTCACTGACGTTGAACATGGTCTCTATAACCTCGGTTGAGAGCCCGGAATCTATTAGCTGGTGCCCCTCAGGAGCCAGACTCACAGTTTTCATGGTTCCGGCTGAGGGTGATAAATAAAGCCTCTGGCTTGAGACAAAAGGTCCCTGTTAAATCTCGCTGAATCTCCCAGCGAGTGCTGTTCAGCAGAGATATTGTCTCCGAGAACAAATTCAAGCTGGCCAATCGGGTGCTACTAGCAGCAGATGTAACATGATCTTGGCAAACTCTTGCTAGAGCCTGTATGAGGGAGGGGGGGATGAGGGGGGTATAGTGTTTAATTGGTGTTTGTTATTTTTGTTGTTTTTTTTTTTTTTTTTTGGGGGGGGGGGGGGGGGGGAAAAGAGAGGGAAGGTTATTTTTTTTTTGGGGGGGGAAAAATCCATTTTTGTTAAGGGTACTTGGGGGGGGGGGAGGGGGGTGGGTTGTGTTTTGTTTTTTTTTTTTTTTTGGGGGGGGGGGGGGGGGGGAGGAAAGGGGGGGGGTTTTTTTTGGGGAAATTTAGCGTGCCATATGGACTTGCGTACTTGTGGATGGAACCTCCAGTCCCCGGTCCTCAGCCCCTGTCTCAACAGGATGTCTGCCTCGAATGTATATTGTACTAGCTGAAAAAACTTCCTCTCTACCAGAGAAAAAATTGTTAAGCCTGCCTGAAGAGGGGGCGTGAACATAGTCCTCCCTGATGGTGGATATATGAGACTACCAATTTATTGTCAAACACATGGTGACCCCTCAACTGAGGAGAAGGAATTCAGTGTAGGAGAACGGCTCACACTTCTGGCGATTTATATGCCACACTAGATGAGGGCTACTGCAGAGACCGTGAGGGAGGCGTCTGACATTACTGTCTTGCGATTAGAGATACCCCTAGAGTGTGACCCAAGGCTATTAACCGGAGAGAAATCCAAGTTCTCAGAATACGTAGGCATCGCCACGTGACACTGATTATTCTCAGGGATTTTGTCCGTGGATGAAACCCCCGACTTCTAGCCACCACTGAATGGTCTCATGTGCAATGAGTCCAATGGTATGATGTTGGCTGCTGTTGGCATAAGCTCTAACAGTCTCCACAGAGACTAGAGGGGAAGCCCAGACCTAACTTTATCTTTCTCAAAGTTGATAGGATTGCCCTACACGTGTTGGGGATAGACACACCCTCGTCTTATTCAAATCTCATTTAACGCCAAGAAAAGTGCTTTCGACTGAAGAAGGAACTTTCCCTCACATGGGCTACAACAACATATTGATGTTGAATTGGCAACTTCCTGGACTGCACTAGAATTAACCGGTCATCAAATGGCTGCACTGGAGTAGCAAAGGAGCCAGTGAAGCATCCGTGCACTTTGTGAAGGTCTGAGGGGATAAAGCTAAACCGAAAGGAAGAACCAATATGGATATGGGTTGCCTCCAAATGTAAACTTCAGAAACGTCCCGTGACTGGGCAACGGAATATTCACCAATACTCACCAGACATATACATATACTCCAGACAAAAAGAAAATCTGCGGCCCTGTGGTATTGTTACGTTGCGTAGGCATTCAGTCATAATCCTACAGAAGGTAGCTTCAGTGGGTCCTCAGCCAAGCACATGCACCAAACGTCTGAGATGTATTAAAGTGGTGCCAGTATTTTTGCCCATTATTTGCCTTTTATCCCTTGGATACTTTGAAATTATATTTTTTGGAATGTTTCTTTCTATTGTAATACACTCTTTTATTGTGTTCAAAAACATTTACATTGGCATTGGTGTTTGGTTATCTTTGTTTCTGGACCTTGAGCATTCAGGTCATTCATGGGCTGAAGCCTTGCCAAGAGTATAAAGGCTCTGAAAAGTAGATTCCATGGTCACCAGGTGCAGATTTGCCCACACAAAGCATTGTTTTGGACCTTATTTGAGATATAAGATTCCCTCCTCTGGCACTTTGTCCCCCCACCCAGTTTAAGAGGTGTTTAAAGGGCCCAAGTGACAGTCTGGTTAACACAGGCCTGGATGAAACCAAATCCATGAAATCTATACCAGCTGCTTTATTCTCATGAATGAAAATGGGATTTGAATTACGACCATTCTGTGACATAAAGCTGGAAAGGCAAATGCCAGTAATTTGAAACATGCACTAGGCAAAGACATATCTACTAAATGTGATGTTGATTCTGACCTACACGTTGAAGCTCAGTTCATGCCAGTTAATGAGGATTTTTATAGGTAGTACTCAAACATGGTGTTCCATATCTGATATATCCTGTTTCCTTATGAGCCTTCAAGCTGCATTGTCATTTCAAAGGATCTTTACATTCTTGTTATTCATCTTCCTTTCACCAACTGCAGCTTCCTTAGATAGTTCTCTTGTTTTCTGTCTTCACAAATCGCACACCACTGGGGCGTAAATGGTGTCCCACCCTCACTCAAGGGAGATTAGCATCAAGTCTCTTGAGAGCAGCAAGTCTCTTGAGAGTTCTGGCAGTGGTGACTGGAGTTGGACATGGCAGAATGTATCTTTTAAGCATGTTGGTAGTAACCAAAAGACACAAATCAATACAGCCATAGCAGACTTTGTAACCAGTGTAGGCACTGCTTCTTATTCTTTTTTCATTTTTTTGCCTTTTCTGTTAGAGGCATTGTAATGAGCCAACATGCATTAACCAGTATCACGATTCTGCATGCAGCAATGAAGCAAATTTTAACTGATATAGTCAGTTGCCCTCCAATGATCCTTTCTGGTTATAGGAAAGATTACTCAAATTAAAGGGTGTTTAGATGACTTATGGAATCTTGACAAATATTAAATAAGCCAAATGTAATGCAAGTGATTTCCTGGCAGGACCCAGTTTTTGAGTTTGGGTATAGTACTCCTGGAATAGTTCAGGTAGAATGGTGGGTTTTGTACTTTGTCATTTACCGCAAAAGAGAGAAGGTAAACTCAGCACCAGCAAAAGTCTTGGCATTGACCTAGGGTGTATACAAAGAATGGAGCCTTCTATTCATCTCGCTGATGTAAACTGAGGGAAACTGTGCCACACATTGAGACATGCCGAAGAAAGGTAAGCGCTTATCTCCCCAACTAAGGAAAAATAAAAGGTGCAGCTGGCAGAAATTAATGAATAAACATTTGTGCTAGTTCTGTAGAAGTGATCAGTCTTTGACTTTCAAAATAGTCAATAATTGGTTAGCACCTACACCAATGAAAGGAATTTTAAAGCAAAAGCAACTGTCATTCAAAAAAAAAGCACAGATTATCTCTGCATAATGAATCGAAATAGATTATTGAAAATTATTCAGAATTGGACAGACATCCAAATATAGCTCTATAACCATTTCTGGGGTTTTGACAAAATAAATTAAATCCAAGCCTCAATACCTCAAAAACAATGTCAAATTAGACCAAATTTTTCTGTCTGGAGAATGTTCAAAATTAAAAAGCTCTAATGAATGGACAAAATATTACTGCACATGTAAATAATGTTCATGAAATAAAACTGTACTGAATGGGCATGTGGAACTTATTTTCTATTAAATGGGAGCAAAATATATTTGAGGACGCTGATTTAAATTCCTTATTTAAATGCATTTGTTTCCCAGCAACCAACACATACAGTAAAAAGTCAAGTGCTGATTTGGTATTTGTATTCTAAGCCCTGATTGTGTTATAATGGCTTGTGTTACAATACTTTTAATAGCATGGTACTCCTTTAGTCTTTCTAGAGGATAGATGTTTTTTTTTTTTAAATTCAGACATTTCATGTTTCCAATCATAGTGGTATTTAATCTGATTACAAATAATAACACTATTCTCAACAATTCTTAACATTTCTCCATGGGAACATTTCTTCATCTGAATGTGTGCAGGTCTGAAATCCTGTACTGGATACTCTGTGAACTTGGGCTACTGACTAATCTTACTGATAACATCTTGCTTGTCATTGTGTTTGATGGAGAGCACATGCCTCTTGTTCACATATTTTTGAGGGTGCTTTTTCCAATAAATGTGTTCTAATAAAATAATTCTAATAATGTGACAATGCATTAGTTATTCGGTGAAGCCTAGAGCTCACTAAATAAAAGGCTGATACCGACTTTTTAATGAAAAGCCTTTTTGTCTACCCATTTAGTCCTGATGGATCTGAGAACCATAGTTGTTGCTGCATGCAGTTTGAAAATCATTACAGCTGACAAATAGCTTATGCCATTTTAAGGAAAAGTGATTGTAGTTACACACATGTGCTTGAAGTTATATACACTGTAATTTTTCTTCTCAAATTTGTGACTACGCTACGTTGAAAACGTCCTAGTCTGCATGATGATCTTTGAGATAGTCAAAGAAAAGATTAATTCTAAATTGGCTGTGCTATGGAATTTGATGCCAGCTTTAAAAAAGAGCAACAACAGTCTCTGTGTTAAATCAGTTCTTTCTGAGATAGCACACATACCTTGGCATGACATGCACAATTGGTAATTGGTAATTCAGAATATGTCAGCACAAACATTTTTTTAATCTGCTTTTTTTTTTTAAAAACCCTAATTTGTGTTTTTAATTTGTGTTTGGTGTGTGTGAGTGTGTGTCTCTATCTTGGGTGGTGACTGTTTAACCATAAAGTGCTAATATGAAAAAGATCCTTTAATTTTCATCCTGTGACCGGATTACCACTTGTCTTTGATTGTGATTTGACTCCCCTACCTCACGAGCTTCCATTCATTCTTATAAAACCAGATGAGAGACAGAACCATACTTTTTCACTTGTAACACATTACTTCATAGTTTTTGACTTGCATAGCATTATCTAAAGCCAGCTATGCATAAAGTCGAATGCTACAGCACTTGGTGGTATTTTAAACAAATTTAGACTCTGTACCCCAAGAGACTTTGCAAAAGTCTGTTTGTCTTTTGTGATGATTCATAGACTTTGGGAATAAACAGTGAGCATTACGGAGAAAAAACACTGGGCTTTGACCTTGATAGGAAATTAAATTGCTTGATCTCTAAACTGACTAAGAGACATACCTTCTCACGCATTTAGCATGATAGCTCTTAATAGAAATTGCAAAATTTTCCTAAACTGTGTAAAGCAAAAAATGTGATCAAGGACAGCAGACATCAGTGGAGTATTTCAATTGTTTTTCCTCTTTCTCTCTCTTTATATATATATATATATATATATATATATATATATATATATATATATATATATATATATATATATATATATATATATATTTATATATATATATATATATATATATATATATATATATATATATATGTTTATATATATGTTTATATTATATTATATATATATATATAATAATGTATATATATATATATATATATATATATGTATATATAAATATATGTTTATATTTATATTATATATATATATATATATAGTATATATATATATAATATATATATATATATATATATATATATATATATATATATATATATATATATATATATATATATATATATATATATATAAATTAAATGTATGTATATGTATAAACATGCACTGAATACTCTCACATTCAACTGCTTTTATTTCCAGCAACTTTCTTGACAGAAATTGAATAATGAGTCCCTGAACAAATTGTCTGTCAATAATAAATGTAACAGTCAGTATCTGGTGTGTCCACCAGTGTGAGATGTTACTCCACTTTTCCACCAAGTCATTTTCAAGTTCTCAATCATGTCTGGGGGGACTCATGGTTACATGTAATTTTCCACTGCAAGGATGATCAACTGTCCTTCCTGTCTCCCTGTCTTAGGTGTCCTACATTAGAGACATTGCAGTTTATTGCTCTGGCCACATCTGCAGTCCTCATGCCTCCCTGCAGCAGGTCTATGGCATGTTCACACAGTTGAGCAGGAACTTAAGGCATCTGTCTTCCTGTGTTTATTTCAGAGTCAGTAGAAAGGTCTCTTTAGTGTCCTAAGTTATTGTAACTATGGAAGTATTTTGTGGACAATATTCAAACAATTAGAATTTTTGTGGATGCATAAATTGTGACATAATTCAAATGAAAATGCAAGTTGTGTATTACTGTTTGCATTTTCATTTACATGAACATACAGTGTCCTCCGAATTTTAAATGTAAACGCAAAGTAAATTTGCAATTGCATTCCGCATGTGTTACGTGTTATGGCCCGATCATATTGAAATAGCAATTACCCCGTTTGCTTTTTTACTTCCTCAGTGTGGAGTATGAAGCTAATCTCTCGCTTTATAGTAATGACTTCAGTAAGGGAGCATCTAAAAATTACATGACCTGAGCAACTGTGTATGATTCTACAAAGATTATAGTCATCTACTTCACAGGATATCTAACATATTGCAGTATTATGATTATGACAGTATGGATAAAGTATTTTTTTAATAGTGATCTACATTTTTAAATGTGATTACATATATAAACAATTATTATTATATATACATTATAATATTATGTTTATACAATAATAATTATAAAAAAAAATCTGAAAAATAATGAATAAATATTATTATTATATAAGCATATCTTTAAAATACGGACTGCGTATATATATATATATATATATATATATATATATATATATATATATAGAGAGAGAGAGAGAGAGAGAGAAGGATTACAGCTATATAATTAAATTATTTTGTTCATTTAAGAATATAGCTGGTTTTGAGCTGTTGGGTCTTTTGCAATGGAGGCAGAAAAAAGGACTTAACATAATCCAGGAAAAGGGGCTATAATCTGTGAACATAATTAGTGGAGGTGGAAATTACAGACAGTCTATGCCTAAATACCTATCCAGTGCATCATGTCTTTCAGCCCTTTTTAAGACTTAAACTTCCTAAATCTCAGAATTATTTCTGACATCATAAAGAATTATTTCCTGCAAGGAAATGTTTCATTACATAATAATACTTAAGTTTTTTTTTTAAATACATGTCCAAGACGAGGCCACACATAAATGAAAGTTAAAGCTGTGCTCAAGGGCCCAATAATGAACACACAACTGGAGCCTTAACCACTTGCCCACCACTGCCTTATGGACGTGATTACAATAAATGAGCAAATCCTGAGCAAATCATCCATCCATCTTCTACCACTTATTACTTCTTCAGAGTCGCGGGGAACCTGGAGCCTATCCCAGGGGGCATCAGGCACAAGGCGGGGTACACCCTGGACAGGGTGCCAGTCCATCGCAGGGCACAATCACACACACTCACACACACACTATGGACAATTTAGACAAGCCAATCCACCTGCCATGCATGTCTTTGGATTGGGGGAGGAAACCGGAGTAAATGGAGGAAACCCCCGCAGCACGGGAGAGAAATCGTGCAATATAATAATAATAAATTACATTTTAGTCTGGATTAAATGTTTCATCCTGGGAAATCAAACTCACTCTAGTGTTCACAAAGACAGAAATATGTTATTCCACTTTACGTAGAATAGAATAAAATGGTAATGACTTTATTGACCAAGAGTGCTTGTACACACAAGGAATTTGTTTCCAGCTTCCAGGTGCTTCCAGTATTTACAATGAGTGCAACATACTGTGGGGTACAACATATAATAAGGAAATATATTAAAGTAGAACAAAATAGAGCAATACAAAAATAAACACCAATAAAACCAAAACAAAGTATTGCATATGTCCAACAGTCATGTTTAAAATTTCAACAACAACATATATGCAAACCAATAAGGGTCAGTTTTAAAGTAGCAGAAATAAATGGCACTATAGCCTAACAATTACACTTAATGGGGGCCATCATGCTCTCAACAGAATGCTTAGATGTTGTCAAGTTTCACATACTGTCAGGTGGAGAGGTGGAAACAGATGCAAATGCAGGTATGTCTGCTAAAAACAGTGTTCATTAAGTAATCCAGGCAGAACAATCAAAAGGGCAACTCATACTCAAAAAGTCCTTATATAGAGGATATGCATTGATGTCACTGTCCCACCGGAACACGCCCCACTCAGCCAGACTGAGTGGAAAAACATCCAGAAAAATTGCTGGTTTTAATAGGGGAAGCTGCGAAAACGCTAATATAAATAATGATTATCAGCTTAAATTAAAGATGGTTGGACTCGACAGTGACCCGTACAGCTTGCCCAAGAACCTGTGATCTATGGACTTTGACATGTGGCCAGAAATCCGTGTTCCCGACATTTATATGTACCTGATTTTGACGCTGTGGAAATACACAAGTAAAACCTGAAGGCATACAAAAGCCTTGGATCTTTTGACTTTACTTCAAGGTGGGATTTGTTGGAAAAATGAAAATGAGAAGAACACCTATAAACATTCTGGCTTTTTCCCATTTTAGATGTGCTTGTTCTGTGAATTCATGGAATTCACGCTGTACACTAATGCTGCCACTCAGTGGGCGTGACCTCAGAGAGTTCCGGCTATCGTGACATCATGTGCATACTCTCTATACTGTGGCTGTTATCATGCTGTGAATTGGATGCAGGTGTGTGTGATTAGAATGAAGGTGAGAGTGTTCCGGGAATTGCGGTCCATGGTGGCCATGTTTGTAGGCTGTAGTGCAGGATGGGAAGTATAGTCTCTAGTCCCCTTTTTTTCCTGCATTTCCCTGACACACACAGATTAAATGTACTGTTGGCATATCTAATCCAGAAATAACTGTCCATAAAGTGAACTATGTATTACTACATACATTTTCCTGGACAGTTCATTAAGCTGAAGAACTTTTTTTCCCCCTCATTGTGGTTATGACCCAAAATCAGTTTTTCTCTTCAGAGACTCTGTGATTGACAAGGGAATGCTAAGAATGCTGGCTGCTTGTCTATTTTGTAAGATTCAGGGCTCCCATTTCATTAGATGTAAGTGTATTCAGGAATGTGACAACATGTTGCCTGAATCTCGAAAATAAGAAAAGAACCAATATTGGTACAACCAGTGTATGTTTTACTGTTTACAGGGTTTTTAAGTCAAGGCTGTTTTTTGTACTACTCTGTTTACATTATAGAAGAAATCATAACTGCCTTTATACACAGTTGTATTCAAACTTCTGGTAAACAATTTGCATCCTCAGATCTTTGTCATTTGTGGCCAAATCAAATAAGTTGTCATTGTAAGACTAAACAGTTATAAATATTTACAGAGAGTCATAAATGTTTATAATGGTGTTAATGATGAAACTGTACTGGTGCTTCATGGATTTTTTGGTTTTAGGCTTTATCACGGTTGTTTTGTCTGCCTGGCTGACTCGCATCATCAGTGAAATAAAAAACCCAAACTGTTTCTGGCAGTTCACAATGGAATTTTGGGGCCATGCTGTTCTGCTGGTCCCCCTTGTCAGGTGCCAGGGATTAGCTGTAATTAGTACAACCTCTGAAAGTGACAATGGCAGGGCTTGTTCCTAAGCAATATTTGCTTAGGCCCAGGCTGTCCAATCTTCCCTGCAAATGGACAATGTGACTACCCGCAAATAGACAATGTGGTTTTCATTCCAAGCAAGCAGAAACACACCGGATTCCACTTATTTCCACTCAGCACAACTAATTAATTGTTTGAAGACTGAGATCAACCAAAGGGGTGGTATCAGGTGTTTCCATCTTTAGTTCAAATGAAAATCTGCAGCCTCACTGGCACTTTGCTTAGATTATGGTCTGAAAAATATAGTAGATTTAGAGTAGATTTATTCTATCTTGCATTTGCCAAAACTGCAGAGAACAAGCTCCAGCTCATAACACGGTTTCCTTCCTGAAGTTTGTCTCTCAAAGCTTATCTGATCATGCAAGTTGTCTGTAAATGGTGACATTCATTATTCATGGCTGGCCTTCCCAAATGAACTAGTCCAATGTTGCTAGGTTGAATTGTTTTCAGATCTGCTTTTCTACCTAAAGTTCAGGAAACATTCCCAACATATAGCACACACAAAATGACAACAGTAATTCTGTGATCATGTTGAGCCCAGAATGAGGTTTTCTTGCCCAAATTGTATCTATCTATCCTAACAGATTTTTTTTACCCCACAGAATGCTAATTTAGCAATGCTTTTGGGTGCTTTTTGTAATTGTGTTCCAGTTATAAGTGACAACAGGAAAAAGGTGTCACGTTTGGAGGCAGAGACCCTCCGGGTAACTCCCACAGTCCAAAGACATGCATGGTAGGTTGATTGGCAGCTTGGTAAATTGTCCGTAGTGTATGAATGGGTGTGTGAGTATGTATGTGATTGTGCCCTGCGATGGACTGGCTCCAGGGTGTACCCTGCCTTGTGGATAGGCTCCAGGTTCCCCGCGACCCTGAAGCAGGAATAAGCGGTTGAAGATGGATGGATATATATATGAAAAACAAAACAATAGAATGAAGTTCAGGTGGAGGTGGTCATGTGACATGATGGTGTGGTGCAGTGGCTGTTGGGAACTGTAGTCCAGAGTTCCTTCTCAGATATCACTGTACATGACAAAATTTTCCATAACATTAAATATAAATGGACGTACAATGCATCATTCTTAAATAAAAAAAATATATATTTGGCAAATTGCTATGCTATAAGAGGAATAAAATACGCTGGGGCATCGGGGTATTGATAGTTTTCCTATAATAACATGCCATGTCATGTTTTGTTCCTTTGCTCAATTCAGGTACTATAACATGCCTATTGTTCTTTTGCTGGTTTCTGTCACTTATTCTTTAATGCTCATTTAATTACCAGGATTTAACATTTCACTGAGAATTCAGACAGCTTAGAAAGTTCCTGGCAGAAAAAGACCTGCTATACTTCTACATAATGGATGTGTCGAGTACTGAAGAGTATTATGTAAAGTAGAGCACGTTGCGCTTGAGTATCAGAGTTTGTGGATTTCAGCATGTTTGTTCTTTAGGACTCTATTGTTTTTAGTGTGGGTGGCATTACTTATAGTGCTGATAAGAATGCCAGGCAAATCCTTTTGATGAATCTGAGATCATAGCATAGTGATGGATTTTTGTCAAGTAGATCAGAATAGTTTTTCCATCAGATGCTGGAAATCCATGCTGTGATTAGCTATTTGTTTTATTTTATGTGAAAAATGTTCCGGCCTCCTTGAGAATGTAAAAGTCTGCCTGGACGAGTAAAGAATGCTCCATAAAAGACTCTACATTAACAGAATGCTGTGCCAAAGTTTTTTCCCCCCTTCAAAATGAACTTCATCCCATTCCCCATAATTCCCGAAGCATAAAATATTCTATTACCTGTACAGTGCATTGACAGCATCACTGTACATATCTCTATGTTTACTTTGCTTTTTAGCTTTTGCACTCTTGAAAAGATAAACCAACTTCTAAATCTCATCCGACATCTTTCACAAGATCTCCAGTGATAACAAGGCCTGTAGAATACATGGCCTGAGGACAACATTCAAACTGCCAACTGCCATCGCAGGATAAGCCCAAAGGGTGTGGAATCCTCCAAAATGATATGACGTGCTGGAATGTTTACAGGTTTTTATTCTTCGCCAGAAGTTCATTATAAGGTTAAAAGCAAGCTAAAAATAAATGGTTTCTTAATATGCATGTTCTGTTTACTGGATGGATGTCACGTTGACCCAAGTCATGTCTTTCAATACAAAATAATATGATTGTAACATAAATTTTTAAGCATCTAATATACCTTAATATACCTTTTTTTTGTTATACTTTATCATTTATTGATTTATTTATTTATTTATTTATTTATTTATTTATTTATTTAACTTTAGACACAAACTGTATCACATAGCTTGGATATCCTTTGGATGATGGTTTTTCCCATCTCATTTAATATTCATTCAACACTTTGCGTTATTACTCTCGGGTCATAAATATTGTATATGTATTATATGTAGCATGTGTAGTATTTTAAAAAAGTAGTAAAGCATTTCCTTAGGTAATTTTAACACTAAAACTAAATAGGCTCAGCAGAGATTTAGAAGCAGCTTTGATTTTGGGAATTTTATTGTGGGAACACTAAATGGTGATTATTGACCCCAGCCCTAGGGAAAGAGACAGACTGGTCACTGCTATCTTGTCCTATCTGATGTTGCTCCTTGCAAAGAGCCAACAGCCCCCCCCAATTGTAGGCTGCGTTCTTTCACATTCCTGCCATGCATTCCTCCTGCCAGTCTGCGTCCTCAGACAGCGCTATCCGGTTACAGAATGTCATTCAGTACACCTGATCTGTGCTAAAGTGCGAGGCGGACATTTACTGAGGTTACTTATTTAGCCGAGTTCTCAGGCATGTCCCGGAGCTAGTCAAATGACCATCAACAACCATGAAGTCACTTTCTAGATGTGCCTTCTATCCATTAGCTCATACAATATTGCTTTAAAGGGACAGGATGGGGTTGTTAGAGCTGAACCTCTGTTTATCTCTCCCACACTATTGTGTAAGCAATTGAGGTTGTACTGTATATTAAAGCTAAAATTAAAGCCTGTGGGAAAGGCCACACACAAGAGATTTCTTAGGAGGGTTAGCCATTATAGTTTGGGTTTTACTTGGAACTTTTTAAATGGAAATCTTTTACTGTAGGTTTCTGCATAGAGACTTCAAAGGTTTCTCCAGTGGAACAAATCAAATAACCAATTTCTTAAGAGTATACGCATCTGCACAAAGCTTCTACTAAGATTAGTAATTAATTGGTTATGATCTAATTCAAATTAATTGTTTGAAAGACACGTTTCAAAGACAAGGTTGCTGATTTTACCAAACAAGTTAGCAGTATGACAGCATGTTTCTCCAACCACAAGGCATTACCAGTGCCCATTATGCCCATTCTTAAGAGTGCAATACAAGTAAAATTTAATTCAATTAATTCCCTTATGTAATCACATTTGCAAACTGAGTGTGTTAAAAAAAAAATCAGCAAAGTGTGATAACATATTGTGAAAGCATTAAACTCATGAAAGATCTGATGTTTATGGTTCACTTGCATTAGCTTATAGTAGATTTCAGTTCACAGAGGTGCTCATGAATGTCGAGAGCAGTGGGAACCTTCTGATAATAATAACAACCAGAAAACTCAAAAAGACACACTGTTGATAGAAATTTGCAATTCAGAGAGAACAGGACAGTTGTGCATGCCTGTTGATATCAGATAGTACGTTCTATTATACTAAACGGAAAGCACAGAGTGTTGCTTGTAATAAGTCTACAGTTATCAGATGCAAATCAGCCATGGCTGCCTTTGAAGTTTCAGTCCAGGGGTACAATTTCAAAGTAGACATGGCTTTGCTCAGCTAAGGTATGAGATATCTTTTAGAGCTACACTGATCTGGTATCATTGGCCTTCTGCTGTTCGTCTTGGTTAAGGAGAAAGAGGTGCTGGAGCACCAAAACTTATTTCATAAAAGAGGAATAGAGAAAGTCTGAACTTGCATATGAGATTAGTTTTAAGCAAGTTAAACATCCCTAGAAGAAAGCATTCATTTATTTATCTTCAGTAGCCACTTAATTCTTGTCATGGTTGCCATGGATACAGAGCCCTTCGTGGGAACACTGGGCATGAGGCGCGGGAATACATCTTGTATTTTAAGTAGCAAACCTACCTTCTCAAAAAATGTGAATATTGCATAAAGTTTTTTTTCTGTAATTTAATTCACATAAAGTGAACTGTTTCAAGCCTTTTTTTTTTTTTTTTTTTTTTTTTTAAATCTTGATGATTACGGCTTACAGCTCATGGAAATCAAAAATCCAGTATCTTAAAATGTATGAATAGAGAATTTATAATAGAGAAATGTCAACCTGAGAAGAGCTCTAATCAGATAATTAACTCAAATCACCTGTAAAGGTTTCCTGAGCCTTTAATCTCTCAGTCTGGTTCAGTACACAACCACAATCATGGCGAAGATGAAGGTAAATGTTGCATTTCATTTGGAAATCAAGGACCCAGAGTCCGGAGGAAGAGTGGAAAGGCACAGAATCCAAGTTGCTTGAAGTCCAGTGTGAAGTTTCCACAGTCAGTGATGATTTGTGGTACCACTTCATCTGCTAGTGTTGGTCCATTGTGTTTTAATAGTAATAATAATAATAATAATAATAATAATAATAAACTTTATTTTATAAAGCGCCTTTAAAGCAGCTTCTCAAAGCGTTGTACATAAAAACACAAATCACAGAATTAATAAAAGTTAATTAAAACGAATAAAACAACCGTAATAAAAAACAAATATAAAACAATCAAAAAGATATCAAGAATCAAATGCGAGTCTAAAAAAGTGTGCCTTTAAAAGAGATTTAAAAATGTCAAAGGACTGAGCTTCCCTGAGTTCAGGGGGAAGAGAGTTCCAAAGTGATGGAGCGTAGACAGAAACAGCCCTGTCACCCATAGACTTAAGGTGAGTTGGTGGAACCGTTAGTAGATTACCCTGTGAGGAGCGCAGTCTGCGATGTGGGGTGTACGGGGTTAATAAGTGAGTTAAATATTGTGGAGCCAATCCGTGCAATGCCTTGTATGTTAACATCATGATCTTAAAATCAACCCGGAACCTGAACGGGAGCCAGTGTAAGGACTTCAAAACAGGAGTGATATGGTCATATCTCCTGCTTCCCGTCAGGATCCGGGCGGCAGAGTTCTGAACATACTGCAATTTGTTAATTGCAGTTTTAGAAACTCCAGCTAAAACGACATTGCAGTAATCCAACCGCGTGACAACGAATGAATTGATCAGTTTTTCAGCGACAGATAAGTTTAGCATTGGTCTTAATCTGGCAATATTTCTGAGGTGAAAAAAGGAAGCATTCACAGTGTTCTGAACAAAAAAATCAAAAGTGAGGTTAGTGTCAAAAATGACATCAAGGTGCCTCATCTTATTTTGGAACTCTAGAACAGAGCCATCAACAGATAGAGAAGGTGGAGCTACTTTGCGAATCTGATGACGGGAACCTATAAGCATGACTTCAGTTTTTTCTCAAGTCAAGAGTCGATGTTGGGAACATGCTATAGGGAGGGTACAGACTACCATTTCTTGTGCTCGTCTTGGACTTATACAGTTCAAAGTTTTAAATAGAGTCCATTTGTCCAAGTCGAGATTGTCTGTGATGTATCCGGATGTTGAGGACAAGTGTGATAAATGCCATGGCTCTCCCTGTCATCTTGGCCATATGTTTTTCTTCTGCCCTGAACTCCATGGTTTTTGGTCTGGCTTTTTTACCATCATGTCCACTATTCTCAGGGTACATTTAAAGCCTTGTCCATTGATTGCGATATTTGGGATCCCTCAAGCTTCAATTCCTTTGAGCTCGATACAAAAGGATGTTATTGCTTTCACATCCCTTATAGCAAGACTTTCCCTACGGTTACATTGGAAGTCTGCTAAATACCCATCTATCTCCCAGTGGATAAAGGACGTGATGTTTTTTCTGAAACTCGAGAAAATAAGATATATGATGAATGGTTGTACAGATAAGTTTTTTCATAAATGGCATCCCTTTATTGCCTACTTTATGGAGTTACAGACACTACCCACATAAAGGTTGGTGCCTGTTGTTGAATTTTATAATATCTCTATAACCAGCGACAGTTAATGGGTAGCCATGATGAGCCGGAGGGGTGGGTTGTGGGTTCAATTTTGTTTTTCTTTGTATAAAAAGAAAAAAATCTGTGAATATTTTGTATTTTTGCGAAATAGTGGGGAGGACAGAACAGAAAAGGCGATTTAGATAGGCTTAGCAGTTCAACAGAAATGTTCATCAGAAATGTTTAATAAAAAAGAAACGTAGAAATGTTATGCAGAAATGTATAGCAGAAATGTTTAGCAGAACTGGTTTAGCAAAAATTGTTCAGTAGAAATGTAGAAATGTTCTGTAGAAATGTTCAGCAGAAATGTTCAATAAAAATGAAACATAAAAAAAAAAAAAAAGAGTTGATGCAGCATCTACCAGGAGATTTTAGAGAATTTAATGCTTCTATCTGCTGGCACGATTTATGGAGATGCTGATTTACTTTTCCATCAGGACTTGGCACCTGAGTGCATAAATGAACATACTTTTCAGAAGGTTAACATTTCTGAATTGTAAATCCTTTATTCTAATATTTTGAGATACTGGATTTTTTATTTCAATGAGCTGTAAACTGTAATCAAGATTTAAACAAAACAAAACAAAAAAGTCTGGAAAAATTAAATTTATGTGTAATGAAGCTAGAAAATATGAAAGTTCCACTTTTTTAATGAAATTACAGATATATATATATATATTTTACATTTCCAAGATATAAATTTTTTTTGAGATGCACCCGTACATGGGTGTTTTTTTGGAACTCCATGCAAACAATAACCTGGCCTGTGTCACGTATCCGGAAACCCGGGACTTCAAGTCCCATCAGCCACTGCACTACACCACCTGACCACATGCACCTGACTCACGTTTTTGTTAATTAGCACCATTGTGTATTTATAGTCCTTGTCTGCACTTTCTCCTGGTCTTTCGTTGTTATAGACTCACGTCACTTCTGTCTCCGTGTGTGTTTCTTGCCACAGTGTTATGCCCAGTTGTCCTAGTGTTTTTGTTTCGTTATCTCGTGTGTTTAAAATAAATATTTAAAAATCTGCAATTGCTTCGGCCTCCATTCGCCAAACGTGACAGAACGAAAGACCGTGACTACGAGGCAGTAGATTTTTATTTATTTTTTTTCCGGATTCGGCAGTTTGCTCCCACCCTCCCTCCCGATGGGTCTCATGGATTCCCCCTGTTCGCGGACCTCAAGGATTCCCCGCTGTTCAGCTATCTCAGAGTCGCGCAGCCGGTGAGTCCTGTAAAAGGAGGTCTCTCCGCCCCCGCTTATGTGTGTGAGGATGCTCCAGCTCGGGCGGACTCATGAATTCACCTATGTTCGCTGACCTCAGGGACTCCCCGCTGTTCAGCGACCTTAAGGTGCCTCGCCTTCCTGTTCAGCTGAGGTCGTCGCTCAGCCTTCCTGTTCAGCTGAGGTCGTCGCACAGCCTTCCTGTTCAGCTGAGGTCGTCGCACAGCCTTCCTGTTCTGCTGCGGTCGTTCGCGACAGCCTTCCTGTTCGGCTGTGGACGCCGCTCAGCATCCCTGCTCGGCTTGTGGACGTCGCTCGGCCTTCCTGCTCGGGCTGGACGCTCGGCCTTCCTGCTCGGCTGTGGACGTCGCTCGGCCTTGCTCGGCTGTGGGAGTCGCCGTCGGCCTTCCTGCTCGGCTGTGGACGTCGCTCGGCCTTCCTGCTCGGCTGTGGACGTCGCCGCCTTCCTGCTCGGCTGTGGACGCCGCTCGCTTCCTGCGTGCGACGTCGCTCGGCCTTCCTGCTCGGCTGTGGACGTCGCGCTTCCTGCTCGCCTGGGGTCGCCGGCCTTCCTGCTCGGCTGCGGTCGTCTCTCTGCCATCCTGCTGCGCTGAGGACGTCACTTTGCCTCCACGTTTCGCTGAAGACGTCGCTCCTTTCCCTCGCTGCGCTCAGTGGGTCGCTCCCCTTCCTTCTCCACGGAGGTCTCCGTTCCCCCCTCATGCTCCGGGAGAGTCGTCTTCCTCCCTTCGGGCCTCGCGGAGAACCTCGCTCCTCTCCCTGGCCTCGCGGAGAACCTCGCTCCCCCGTGAGCCTCGCGGAGGAGACCCGCCTCCCCGGAGCCTGAGCCGCAAACAACTCGCCCCCCGTGAGCCTCGCGGAGAACCTCGCCCCCCCGTGAGCCTCGCGGAGAACCCCTCGCGCCTCGGAGACCTCGCTCCCCGCGCCTGCTCAGGTACTGCCTCCCCCTTTGAACCTCGCGGTGAGGCATGCTCCGCTCTCCTGTCCCGTGGGGGATGTCGCCCCTCTTTCATGCTTTGCCAAGGACTTCCACCCGCTTCCTTGTGCCATGGTGGAAGCTGCTCGGCCTCCTGGTTCTGCTGGGGACTTTTGGCCCGGAGGGCCGGGACCCCCGGAGGGGGGCCCTTTGATTTTGGGCGCTCCAGGTGTAGCGCCCCTTGGAGGGGGGATCTGTCACGTATCCGGAAACCCGGGACTTCAAGTCCCATCAGCCACTGCACTACACCACCTGACCACATGCACCTGACTCACGTTTTTGTTAATTAGCACCATTGTGTATTTATAGTCCTTGTCTGCACTTTCTCCTGGTCTTTCGTTGTTATAGACTCACGTCACTTCTGTCTCCGTGTGTGTTTCTTGCCACAGTGTTATGCCCAGTTGTCCTAGTGTTTTTGTTTCGTTATCTCGTGTGTTTAAAATAAATATTTAAAAATCTGCAATTGCTTCGGCCTCCATTCGCCAAACGTGACAGCCTGGGAAACAATAAATAACAATCAGAATTGTGCAGGCTTGTGTTATTTATTTATCTTCTATATCAGTGTATCAAATTTAATTCAATTAAGTTTTATTTGTATGGTACTTTAAACATTTTCACAAAGCAGCTTTAAAGATATCAGGATGTAGATTTATAATTAGATCCTTTATGAGCAAGTTGGAGGCAACAGTTGAGACAAAGATAAAAGTTTTACATTTTATTTTAGACCATTATTCATCCCCAGTTGTACACTTTAAAACTTTAAGATGTTTATTTTGAGCATCAGGGTCATTATGATTACAGCAGAAGTATTTATGTACAAGTCTTGAATTTCAAAGTGATGTTATTCACTGAAGAATAGGTGAGACTTGGGCATAAACTGTTTTTGGTTAGTGCAGTCTTTAGTGTATCCATGTGGAACCCTCGACAGCATCATTAGGGTGATATGTCTTCATTTTTTTAATTTTATTTTTTTTTTTTACATATTTTTGACTTTACTTGCATTCCCAAGCAAAGGTCAGTTCTTCCAAAAGTTTTCAGTTTTGAGTTTTCATTTTACTGGCGGCTGTGGCACAGTTGGTAGAGTGGGTTGTCCACTAATCGTAGGGTTGGCGGTTCGAGTCCCGGCCTGGGTGACTAAACATGCCGAAGTGTCCTTGGGCAAGGCAAGGCACTGAACCCCAAGTTGCTCCTGATGGCAAGTTAGTGCCTTGCATGGCAGCTCTGCTACCACTGGTGTGTGAGTGTGTGTGAATGAGACACAGTGTAATGTGCTTTGGATAAAAGTGCTATATAAGTGCACATTTACTGCTGAGAGGACACAGTTTTTGAAAAACTGTATCTGATAAGGCCTAACAAGCATCACAACTAATGTTTTGTTGTGAACCATTTATCTGTTTGCCCACTTATCTTGCAGTGAATTTTGGCATTGTTGTGTATTTTGGCATTATTGTTGTGCCCCAATTAGATTTCATGCTTTCAAGTACTTGAAAACAAAAACATCTTACAAAACATCTAATGTTCTGGCTGCTTTTGATTCTGCTTGTTTTTCAAACCCTATTATGAATAGTTCATTGTCAGACTTGAGACACGGAGACAGTAAATATTAAATGCAGGCATCTTGCCATGTCCTACCCCTGAAGCATTTTGACATTATGTCTGCTGTCCCTTAAAACAAGCTACAGGACTTGCCCACAGATATTTCATGGAGGTTTGTACTGTGTGTGTCTGCTTCTTACCATGACTCAAGTCTTTCTCTTAGACTGCTGATTCATCTGCGTTTCTCTCCTAAGCTTTGAAATATAGCTCGGCTAGGACCCTGCTAGGCTGAGGTCCCTATCCATCTCATCTCCTCAGTGAAGCACAAGCTCGGTCAGGAATGCAAGCGGCACATAATGGAGCACTGCTTCACCTCTGCACCGTCTTAACACACTGAAGCAAGGGATGAAAGGAGTCAGAGTGGGGGAGGTAGAGTACTCAAAAGCATGGCAGTTTTTGGACATCAGGCTGGGGTGTGCTAATTTATATGGATGTTTAAGGCTATTGCTGGAACCTTTACAACATGTGCAATATGGCAGAGTGGTTCAAAGTAGTTATAGAGACTTTAGAGTTGATGACCTTCTGCAATTGATTTCCTGTTGCAAAGGGGTCATGCACAACAAAGTTTTCTAGTTATCTTTCTAGTTATATAACCTCTGTATGTCTTTATTTAAGCTTTATAGTTTAAACAGACTTTTTTGACACAGCTGGCTAACTTTATTTTCTCTGATATGGTATTGCCAAGGTTAACAATTTGGCTCAGCTGGCCAGCATCAGGCTTCGAAATCCATGCATTATTGAAGCTCAGCAGCATGATGTTTTAACAAAGCATTACATCTGATTACAGACTTCCTGTGAGTTGTCTTCTTTTGAACACCTTATCTACACCATCTAATAACTCTTTCCTGTAGCCAAATACTGCCACTGCTCGTTTCCCTCTCAGGATAAAAATGGGTCTTTGGAATGGTTACATACTTTCTTTTGAGAGTGGACCTTCATATGTGTGTGTTTTGCCTGGCCTGAATGAACATGATAGGAATTCTCTCTTGTCCTCTCTCTCTCTCTCTCTCTCTCTCTCTCTCTCTCTCTCTCTCTCTCTCTCTCTTTCTCTCTCTCTCTCTCTCTCTCTTTAGGACAGCTCTTTTGTTCATGGAGGATAATTAGGCTGGAATGTATTCGCTGCAGGGGGGCATTTGGTTTGTATGAGTGGAAAAGAGTGCCAAAAAAGGGGAAAGGAATTAGAAGGAATAAAGGTCTCTCCTTCTCTATCTGACCCCTCTGTTCACTCTGTGTCTAGCTGCCTTTCTCTCTCTCGCTCTCGGTCGCCTTCTTCTTTGGCTTCTTAAAAGCAGACACAAGTGTCTGTGTCTTACATCCGTTCATTGGCCGGTGCTTTTTTTTCTCTTGCACTGTCTTCCACTGACTCATCGAGAACCCCATGACACAATCATTGTCCAAACCCTGGCTAACAGTTTATGCATGTCTGGATAGCTATGCTAATGAGCAGTCACTAAATGCCAAAACTTAATTTCCTCCCCCCTTCACTTTTGTTCTCTGTCTTGAACTGCTTAGTCATCTCAGAACACCCAATCCCTTGGATCTGGGAAAAAGCTTTCGGAACACATTGTAATACATTGCGTAGGGGGAGATATGCAAGACAGAATGCTTCTTTAGCTGCTGTAGTGGATGTTGATGCATCCGGCCTGTTTCCCCAGAGAAAATGAGTCAACCTTCAGGATGGCAGGCGGAAGAAAATCAGTGCCAGGTGACACCCGAATGGGTTAACCATTTTGGCTAATCCTTCTCCAGCTAAGGCGGTCGGATCTCTGAACTCTTATGTTCTTGTCTTTGTTTCTCCTTTATTTTATTACAGCTCTGAGCTAGAGCAAACATGGAAGCAGGCCTATGGAAAAGCTCACAACAAAGACTCTTTTCACTTTTTTTCATGCTATATTATGGCACCCTCATGCTTCTTCAATTAAGTAAGGTGATGAAATCCCAGGAGAAGGATAATTTCATCATTCACTGGTGCTCAGATGCGGGGGTTAACCTCATCGCCTTGTTCTCGGAATAGCTGAGCTTTCAATATGAAGAAAAAAAGAGCAGACCAAGTTAGAGCCTGTCTGACAGACTAACTTGGGCATTTTATCATCTGAACACACTGGAAATGACTGGCAGCAGGGTAGAAGAATGCTGCATGGCGTCTAGCTAATAGGAGTTTTTTAGGGGCTTACTAAGTGCCGAGGCTTGTTTCTAAGATCTGTGTGGGTCAGCAACACTAACCAAGGTGTCTTCCTTCTTGGAAATGGTCTTAAGAATTGGGTCCTGTGTCAAAGTAAAGTGACAGTCCCAGTCATAATCTGTACACGGTCATGTGCACATGCACATCTGTCGAGGCTTTTAACCATGAAGGTCATTTTGAATATTTATGAAAGCAAGGCAACTTGACTTATTTAAAAACAATGGTAACTAATACAGCTAGCTAATGCATGTCATTTAAAATCAACTTGCTAACATTATAAAGGATGAACCTAGTAGTCTAAGGGTGTAGCCATGAATATATGCACTTTTTATAGCTACTACATGGACTGGGGAAAAATAGACAGGGCAAAATACAGTGTTCCATGACATCATTGATTGATTAATACGTCAATGATTAATTAATATAGTAGCTTACTCATCTCAATAATAGTATTGGTACCAAACACATATTTACTCATACTCATTTTTGGTCTGAGGTAAAATGGCATTGATGCCTCCCTAATAAAGGATCTATGTTAGAAGTTTAAATATATTTCGCCGCCTATTAGATGGACTTGATCAGTTCTTGATCAGTATATATCCATACTCTTCTAGTGAACAGGTTGTCGATTCCTAAAACAGAACATATTAAGGGTTTATTTGTTTTGCTGCACATTTTTACAGAAGCAAAGAATTCGCAGAGCATGGGCATACGTGTGTGTAAACTCCTCTTGCAGGTATAAATGTTTATGCTATAGCTCTCGCACACAAGCGCATCCATGGGCCAATCAGTGGTATATAAACACACAGTGTGTTTGGGAGTTTCCCCCTGTGTGAGAGAGCTGTGTGACTCATGTCTTATTTACTGACTCACAGTCTGATGCCTTTGAGACGGTTTAGTTCTTTTTGTATAATTGCTTAAACGGTCTCTTTCTATTTTATATTGCTTAGGGGATATTTTCTGTCTGGTTTCCTTCAGTGTTTTGTGCTTGTTTAACCCTTTGTAAACCGTTCTAATCCTTTAATGTGTATGGTATATAATGGTACAACAAATAAGTAATATCGCATAACTACATGCTACTGTCAAGCTAATGTCCTTTGACATCTAAGTACCACATTTTAGGATGTAAAAACAATTTCTAGGAACATTCTAGGGCTTCCACAATGCATTCTGGACTTACCACATGCTTGCTTTAATTTGGCCATTATTTTGAAGCCATAGTTTTACCATACCATAGTTTCATTTTCTTAGCAAAACTACAAGCATGTCATTTTATCTTAGATGGGAGACAGGCAAACGCGCCTAATTGCTTTGATAACCATGCATACAAAGCTATGAAAATATGTGTACAAAGAGAACAGAAATATTACTCTGGCAGAATCAGTATACATCAATTCATGTCCCAACAAATCAGTGGCTGCTGGCTACAGCCAATCCCTCAAGTTCTCAGATGTCCGGGGCCTATTTTAACAATGCGTTTTGGAAAGGCATTTAAAAGCGGCAAGAAAATCAAAGGCACAAAAGCTTTTTTTGTTACAGCACAAAAACTGAGGCAGAGCAAATTATGAGGGTAGACTGACAACAACCTGGCAGGTTCAACTCAAGCATGTATGTGTGTGGCCAAGTTAAAGACACATTGAATCAGCTGAGCATGAACTGGTCTACACTGGAGACTGATTAAGCTGTAGAGTAGTTGAGATGTAAATAAATGGGTATTTTGGTGCATGTGGCCACGTTCCCGAGCGTGTTGCTATAGTATGTGGACTCTCAGATAAGGTATTGACAGCAACATAGGCTTATTTCACCTAGATTAAAACTTCCTTGTGCATAAATTGCCCTATCTTCAGGAGAACCCAAGTTTGAATCCCAACAATGCCACAGCCATCTGTGACCAGGAGCCAATAGAGCAAATTTGGCTTTGCTCTCTGAGTGGAATGGATGGATTACTCTCTTGCCCTCATCAATCACAGCAAAAGCAGCCAGTCATGGGTAAATTGAGATTCAATTGTAGCTCTCATTGTGTCCTATGCTATGTGTACAGCAACTACAGTGTAATTTTGTACTGAGACTTTTCTTGGAAATTTACCAACACACCTGAGGTAAGTGTTGATTGAAACATTTTGTGTAATTTCTTGTGTCCTGTGAGATATATATATATATATATATTATATTTATATATATATATATTTTTTATGTACCTGAATTAAACTTGTGGTTGATGTCAGATTCCATTTTAGTGCTAACAGAGTCAATAAAACAGAAGAGAGGAGAACAGTTGATGTGCAGAAAGTAACTTTACATTGAGATTTACTTTGCAAGAGAGAAAGAGCCAGAAGGTGAGAGATTGTCCATTTCCATAAACTAGACTGGGTTTTAGTAGAAAGGGCATGTAGGGGACATCCATTCAGCCACGACCAACACCATTTTCTACCTTTCCATCATGCTGCTGGCTCCTCTTTAGACAGCTTATTTTTCCTCTGTCCCTCAAAAATGCACAGTCACCTCAAACATTCATCCTTTGCCTGAAGCTTTGCTTTAAAATCATCCTTTAGGCAGCCATCTGGAAATGGAGTGGAACAGAGAATTTGAGGGTAAATGCATTGCAATTCCAGAGGGGAACAAACACACTGGAAGCAGTAAACACCCTTGACTTTTTGTTTTCTGTTAAAGAAAACACTGTTGTCAGAGCTAGAATTAGAGCCCCACTGCAGATGTCACTGAGACACTCACTGATATTTGGGTCATCCGGCCCAGATGTTGATCCCTCAGTTCATCACCTCCTCTTCCATGATTCCGCATGCAATGCATAACCTCACAAAGAGGTGAGAGTGATAGAGGGATGACAGTGCATGCACTGTGAATGTGTGTGTTTGTGTGTGAGTAGAGCCTTTTCATTCACACTGTTCAGGATATCCGTTATTGCATCTGCCCCTTCATAATCTTTGTGAGTCACACACACACTCAGTCCTGACTGAACACTCTCGACCCATCGCTTATCCATTCCCACCATGCCAGCTATAATTACATAGGCTGATTTTCCACACTTCTGGCCATTTTCCACTCTATTTCCCATTTTCATGGGAATAAAACTAAACTTCAAGCCCCGTAAGTGCTAAGTGTGTTGTTGATGTTGATGTTGTGCTGGTCATGACTCAGAGGCTTGTGTGCAGATGGGGAGGTTTATGTGAAGTGCAATCCAAGTGTAGCTGCATCCATTTGTAAATTTTTTTGAAATGGTGAGTGCATGCCTTAATATGTTATACTCTTAAAAAAAAAAAAAGCTCAAGGCTGTTCAAAGCTGCCTCACCCAACAAACACACAGCTGCTGTGATCAATGAGCCCCTTCCCCCTGCTCCTGTTGAATGGAGATTTAGAGCCTATCCCTCCTTCATAGCTCTGCTTTAAAGACAGGACTTTGTGCGCTGAAATGTGGTGGATTGCAACACCGAGGTCAACATGGCTATTGTTCACACAGCAGAGGGCAACGCCTGGCCAAGGAGGAATGACCGACTTTCACCTACTCATTTGATACTCTTTTTCTCAATGAACTCTTTCTTTTGTTGAAGGAAAAATGTGTGTGCATGGGCTTTTTTTTTTTTTTTTTTCCTGCTTCTTCAGTTTGTTGGCTCTTCGTTGCCAGTTCAAGTATGCACAATGAAATGTTCTGCTCTCTATTTGACTTAACCACACCCCATATTTTGGGGCTCTCTTGAGAAATGCCACGTGTTAATTATGAACCAGCAGGTGGAGTAAGTCTAAGCTCTTTGCTCAGGTAAATCATTAGAAGAGACCAATGGCACAGATGAGACTCATGCCATGACATGGTCTCACCTTCCAGCTCAGCCTGCCTGCTCCCCATGAGAGATCAGACACTGCATAGTGGACTGCTTAAGCTGTGCTAATGACTGTGTCCTGACACAACTGCCCTCTGTAATGAGGTCAGTGTTGGAGTGGCTGAACTCGGTGCCCCCCTGAGCCTGTTCTCATCGGCTCTCCCTGCTGGTGATGCACAGGAAATAATTTGGTGGCGATTGTCATCACATAGGGAGGCATTTAATCAGCTTTTTCTTATACTAAGCATATACACATTTACAGTAGGAGGAAATGTCATGCCTCCAGAAAATGGTGCAACCTAGAAGACAATACAGGTGTTCTACACACGTATAGTATCCTAGGACAAGACAGGATTATACTACAGCTCTCCACTTCTTTTTTAATACAATAAGCCACATGCATAGGACAATAAATGTGTAGTATATATACAAAATCAATGTCTAAACAGTACAGGCTAACTCCTCATGAAAGCAGGAGCACACAGGTGGATCCTTTTCACGCCTTTCAGTCAAGTATGCATCAGCTTTTGTTGAAGTCTGAGAGATCTGGTTTCTCATTGCCTTGGTAACAATAATAAAGGAGTTCTGTGTTGTATGTGGTTGACTTGTGCCAGTTAGTGGATGCTGTAATAAAAGAATGCACATGCTTGTGGCTTGAACGGCAGTGTCTATGGATCACCAATGGAAATATGGAGATTGAGTGACTTTGGTTTGTTTGCTTTACCTGTTTGTTCAGGGGGACGTGCTGATTAACTTTTGCCTGATTAAAAGCAGTAATGCTAGACGTACACCGCCAACACTTTACTATAGCTGTAGGACAAGACAATTAACCATATGTAAACCACAATTACATTTATAGCCTCGATTAACTAAACTGTTTAATTCTCAAACCCGATTGGTCGGAAGGGGTGATGATAAATGTTCTAGAACAGCAGCTCTGACAGTAAGTGCCGGATGCAAGTTTAATTAACGTGCTCATTATATTATGTTATCATTTCTTCAGTAACAACTTAAAAAGCCATTACTCTACATAATGGACTAAATATTGTGTGTAATTGTTTATATGGTGACGTTTTCTGTGATTAGAGGTATATTTAACGTTTGTGGAAGTGTCAGTGTCAGTCAGAGGTCAGGCCGTTCCTTTAAGGCATTATGGTTTCTCTTTAGCATTGTGTTGTCTTATTAACTTCAAGAAGAGGGAGGCTGATGAAAAATTGCTTGTATTAGCAAATTGCTGTGGTATAAGAAGAATAAAACATTTGCCGTTATTGAAAAATAATCACATTCATGGTTGTAATGATATCATACCATTCTTATAACAACATGACTCATTGTGTTTTATTCTTTACATAATTGACTGCAGTTTTGGTGTCCATCCATCCATCCTCTACCGCTTACTCCTTCTTCAGGGTTATGAGGAACCTGGAGCTTATCCCAGGAATCATCGGGCACAAGGCGGGGTGCACCCTGGACAGGGTGCCAGTCCATCGCAGGGCACAATCACATACAGACTCACACACCCATTCATACACTACGGACACTTTAGACACGCCAATCAACCTACCATGCATGTCTTTGGACTGTGGGAGGAAACCGGAGTACCCGGAGGAAACCCCTGCAGCAGTATTGGTGTTTCAATGGCTAACTGAATTAATTTACATGAAACCACAAGGTCTTCTTTTATATGATTTAATTTCCTGTTCAGTTCATACTTATTTGTGGTTTTTGTATTTAAATGCTCCAGCAGCACTCATTTTTTATACACATTAAGGAACAAAGTATAGATTTATAGTGTGATAACATACTACAGTATATAAAAATTAAGCGTGTTCACTGGTTTATCAAAAGAATAAAATGAAAAAGTATAGTAATAGTGCAGTGTAGGTCCTAATATCATACAGCCCTTTACTACTGTGTGCTCTTTAGCCACATAGTCATGTTATGATGTAAGTTACTCCGTTATAAATGTGAGCAGAAGTGAACCATTGTCTGACAGAGTGATCATCTGTTATCCGCTGTGTCTCACATCTGTCTCTCTACTATCTAATCGCAGGCATTGTGCACCAGAGCAGCCTGAAAACACAACTCATGCTGTATGCTGACAAGTCCTATTAACACGGCTTGTGTGTATGCATGTGTCTCTGGGTGCACATGTTTAGACAGGTGTGTTTTTGCCCATGAGGGACACTCACAATCTTCATATCTGTGTTTGCTCTCCCATTTTGTGGTGTGTGGCTTTGGGTTTTATCTGCCCTGTTATATAAAAAAAAAAGTAATCACTTGCCAGTGTACTCATGATGTGCTGTAATAATGGCAGTAACGATAGTATAATTTTCCTATTGCGTTCAGGTAATTAATCTGCTATACACTGATTAGTATACTAATCATAATCATACTGAAGGATTCGGAAAATTATGATATGTAGAGAAGCACAATCTCTATTGAACAAACATTTCCAAATTACGTTTTATAGAACACATTCGGGGCGTTTCCTAATTAAAGTAACTAATTAAAAACTGTGTATCCTGATCGGTATGGAGGTGCGTCTGGAGTCTATCCAAAGGAACTGGCCATGAGGTGAGGTGGCCACCCAGGATGAGATGCATTGCACATGCACATCCACAACTAGGGAGTAATAGTATAGTAAGTAGCCAATATAGTGGCCAAATGTTTTGGGGAGGTCACAACAAACCCTTTCCTGTAGGTTATCCTGTCGGTACTGAACCATACAGGGCAGTTTCTGAATACTATGTGGATTAATATTAATGAATAGTACTCTGAATAAGATGAATAACTGAATAAATGTCCATTTACTGTCTTCTGTAGTCCAGTAATTGGGATCGGCGAATCCTGCGCAATCCTTCTCTATGTCTGTAAAGGTTAAGAACTAGACGTGTTAAGTGCGACTGTTTAAATTTAGTGTGTATTTCCTATCTAGTGTGGTTGTCTGAGTAACAGACAATCATTTTGTCCACTAATCGAAGGCTTGGCGGTTCGATTCCCGGGACTCCACATGCCGAAGTGTCCTTGGGCAAGACACTGATGGCAAGCTAGCTCTGCTACCATTGGTGTGTGTGTGAATGGGTGAATGAGACACAGTGTAAAGTGCTATATAAGTGCACATTTACCATTTATACTTGGCTTCAGCAATGAACTGGATAAAAACAGGGTGCCATGACACCAGGGGGAGACATTCACACACAGTGCTGCTCAATGCTGTGTGTCAGGATTGCAGTTGTGTTGTATTCTCATGGGTGTATTTCCAATGCTTGGGGCATGTTGAAAGAGACGGTGATCTGTGTTTAGCCTTGTATTGTATTGCACAATAATTCAGAACAGGCATTATTCAGTTTTCAAAAGGCAGAACATAACTTTTTTTTTTCCTAGCATCTGGCAGTTGTTTGTACTGGCATTTACAATGAAGCTTTGTGTACTTTCTGTATCTGTTATGTTATATCTAAATAAATTTAAACCATAAATAAAGGACTCAAAACAATATTATACAGTATTTCTAATACCGGCATGTCATAATCGTAATCGCGTTTGCTCTAAGTCCATATGCATTACTAATGGAAAAGCACTTTGTATTGTTAGAACAAAAAAGTTTCATAAAGGAGTCCTACATTGTACCTTTTCTGAAAGGGAAAGCCTGTGTTCTAGGGTTCTGCTTGGAAAGGGAGAAAAGTAGTGAATCTTTTCAGGTAGTGGGGTCCAGAGACCTAATATGTTTTGTTGGTGGATATTTCAGGAATAAAAAAGCTCTATGTCTGAGATAAAAAGGCAAAACATTATCACACACATTTAAATAATATTTAAACAGTTGATTTACATGATATTTAGTTTACAGTTAAAGGGGTTCTTGGCAGCTCAGCATTTATGGTTCTCGTCCTGGGACTGTAAGGTTAGCGGTTCAAATCCCAGGACTGTGCAAGAGTCACTATTGGTTATATGTGCTTAGATTGGATTCTTCCTGATTGGTAAGTCATTTCAAATAAAAACATCTGCTGAATACATAATCGTAAGGGTAACATTTATAATGAGATTTGCTTTAAATCTGGTGCTGAATCTGAGGTAAAAATGATGAAGTGTGCTAGGAGCATCATACAGTCCCCTCCGAAAGTAATGGAACAGCAAGTCCAATTCTACTGTTTTTACTATACATTGACGACATTTGGTGCGCGCGGTGGCATAGTGGTTAACACGTTTACCTCACACCTCCAGGGTCCGGGAGTTTCGGAGTCTTACTAGGGCCATGTGTGTGCGGAGTTTGCATATTCTCCCCGTGCTGCGGTGGTTTCCTCCGGTTTCCTCCCCAAGTCCAAATACATGCATGGTAGGCTGATTGGCGTGTCTAAAGTGTCTGTAGTGTATGAATTGGTGTGTGAGTGTGTATGTGATTGTGTGCCCTGCGATAGACTGGCACCCTGTCCAGGGTGTACCCCGCCTTGTGCCCTTGCTCCCTGGGATAGGCTCCAGGCTCCCCCGCGAACCTGAAGAAGGAGTAAGCGGTAGAAGATGGATGGATGGATTGACGACATTTGAGACGACATTCTGAGATCAAAAGATGAATGAGACGATAGAACATAATTTCAGCTTTATTTCCTGATATTTACATCTAGATGTGTTAAACAACTTGTAGCATGGCAGTCAACTAAGAACCTTTTGTGGCAGACCGCTGAATTTTAGGTGTGCAAAAGTATTGGAATGGATAAACAGCATGAATGTATATAAATAACACTTAATATTTGGTTGCATGTCTATTTCTTGGAATAACTGCATCAAGTCAGTGATTCACTGATATCACCAAACTGTTGCATTCTTCTGCTTTTCCAGGCTTGTACAACAGCTTCTTTCAGTTGTTGCTTGTTTTGGGGGTGGGTTCTCATTTCAGTCTCCTCTTGAGGAGGTGAAATGCATGCTCAAAATATGTTTTGATCAGTTGAAAAAATGGTTCCAATACTGTTCCAATACTTTCAGAGGGTACTGTGTGTTATTTATAACATGTTTTGGATATTGTGTTGTTATGCATGCTCTAAGCAGGAATGCAGACCCGCTGAGCTCTTCACTCACTAGAGCTGGGACCATCACCACAGGACGTGTTTATCAGGCCACAGCATACACTTAGCATTCTGACATGCTCACACACAGACATATAGCCCAGTGTCCCCGTGAGGGGCTTCTCTGCGGTTCAAAGTGGTGTCTCTTCTCTGTTCAGGCATGCCTTACTGAATCCCTCGCTAGGTCTCATTTAGGGATGCAAGACTGTTTGGAAAAAAAAAAACTCTTAACACTAAAAGTAATTCCTTGCTGATTGCAGAGAAAGCTCTAAAGGATGAGTGTGCTTACCTAATTTAGGATTCAATTTCTTTTAGAGATTCACCAGTCATTTCAGCTCATACACCTATGACACCGTAGGGTCAATTTATACTTCTGTATCGAAGCAGGTTTGTGTTTCTGCATTGCACTGAACATTGTAAGGGAAGCAGTCACCTCACCTACTATGAAAAGAAATGCAATAGCAAAACAGTTATTGTGTAACTAATTGTAGGATTCTGCATGCCTGTGTATATAGGAGCTAAACATGTCTGGATATAGGAGCTTGCTGTATAAAGGACAGGGAACCTCACTTTATTTACACTGGGTGTATTTACTGGAAGAGATGAACAGCATGCAGATCAGCAGGACAAGAGATCATCCTGCACTCCTTCTTCTCTTTCCTCAACACCTGCAACTTGAAAGGGAATAGAAAGGGAAAGATGGACATTTTCAGAGACTATCAGAATGTATATATGAGTGTTATAATTAAACAATATTGCAAGAACAAGAGCGTGGTTCTATAAAGAATATAGGTACAGATTGGTATATTTTTGCTCCGTTAACGGAAATAGATCTCGAAGGAGCCACGCTTACTGATAGCCCATCAGCTAGCTAGCTGGCCAACTTGCTGTTGTTTGGCCTGCATGCAGTTGTACATCCCTGTTAAAGGTGCATCCCATGAAATTGGCTTCACTTCTTCCTTTTCATCATCATCTGACGAGATTTCATATTTTGAATCAAGCGCTATATTCATGAAAAATGTATCATCCAAAAATATATACGCTGATGATGTCACTAACTTTGCTATAGGAATAGTTTCAGATCATTTTTGCAAGAATTAGAATTTTACGTGGTGAACGTGGACGAGCGTAGTTATACACACAGTGAAACGTCCCAGTGCGGTTATATTAAGTATAAGCACTCCATGGAATGCCGCTTGTCCAATCAGATTAGTGAACTGGAGCTAACTATTGTATAATTAGAAATATAATTTTGGATTTTCTGGTTTTAAGGATTGGCAGTGATTATGGTTCATGGCATAGGGTGCTACTTCTTCTTAATGATATGCAGGATAGAAAAAACAAGACTTCTGCTTATCATGTATCCTCCTTTCTGTCACTTCCTGGAGTCACATTTCCTTGAACAAATACAGATTTGCATGTGCTTACAGTTTAGATTTCAGTAAAAGCACTGTGGCCCAGACTCCAGTAATCACCAGTGAAGGTAGATCATCATCTGTTATCAGTACATAATCAGAAAACAAAAGTTTAACAGAAAACATTTGCAGGTGTTTCAGATATAGTTTACAACCCCCTGGGGAGATTCTCAGAAAAAACTAAACACGTTAGTGTCATCCCCATGCGTCTCTTGGACCAAGTCGTCCCTGCTGGTAGTGCTTAGCATCTCAATGTCCACATCTAGCTGCTCGCCCCTGCAGGGGGCCATACAAAAGCCCCAAACAAAAGGCAGCTGGCCTCAGGGAGAGATGCCCTGCATGCCATACTATTGTCAGCTTTTCTATTGAATGTTTAAGTGGGGAGACTTTGTGTCTCCCCACAAGACATGACTCTACTTTCTTACACCTCCTGCTGTACTGTTACTGTACACACATTGAGACATTTGAACTGAAAGAGTGGAGGAAATTTTCAGAAAAAGGATCACTCACATAAACGTGTATGAGTTGTTTAAACCTTATTTGTTTTGACCAGTGGTTTATGGAGCAGCTTTAGAGCCTTTCTGTATGTAATAACATCCAGAGTCTGTGAGAAGAGCCTGGGAACTGTACTTGAATGTTAATAGCTCGGCAATTCAACCATCCATTTCCATCGTGTGTATATTCACTTAAGGAAACGCTCTCTCTACTCAGTTTTTAATTTTCACAGTGTTGGGGCATTTGAGCCAGTGGTGGATCAGTGATTAGAGATTTAAGCTAATTATGAGAGGATTATTTGTTTATTTTTAGGACATTTTTTCTCCCCCTTGTCATTTCCTATGTACAACAACATTGCCGTTACTCACCAATTAACAACTTGACATAATCATTGGTAGATATAGTATGACCGATAGAGATGTGTATTTTGGTCAGCTTGAATACTCTGCTACACAACTTGGAAGCTATTTTAATTCCGTGTAAACCTCTGTGTTTGCAACCTTAACAAAACCATAACAGCAGCAAATTTTATCTCTATAATGCAGCCTGTGATGTCTCTTTCACGTCCCCTTGACTTGTTTAAATGTGAGGTGATAGTGCCAAAAGAACATTAAAAGCTCCTTTTAGCTCAACCTCTCAACTTAGCATGTGCTAAATAAATAGATGTAAGGTATCATTTATACTCACTGAAGACTCATGACTCATCTCCTGCCGCTGTTGATGGCCACACATGAGAACACCAAAGGTTTACATTGTTTCAAAAACATTTTGTGCCCAAAACCTTCCTTATGCTCAGTTAATAGGATACTGTAGATTTATAGCAAAGAACTGCTGTTGTAATTATAAAAACGGCCCTGTGCTTATCCCAGTTCCCTATTAATTTCACGTGCAGACGACAACGTTGTCAAGTCTCATTCTAACCAATTGGTTTCTTCCACCTGAAATCTCTGGGGGTTTTTTTCTTGCCACTGTCGTCTTTGGCTTGTTTATTTTGATTTCTGTAAAGCTGCTTTGTGACAATGTTTATTGTTAAAAATGCTCTATAAATAGTATTGCATTAAATTATCTTGCACTGATGTAGCCATTCATATAACAGCATTTGTCTATGTTACTTACTATCACGTGCATTCATGATAGCTGCAGTTCTCTGGAGAAACTACATTACTAAGCTATCTTAATTTTTCTACAGGTATCTTTCCCAACATTGCTGAGATGTCATTGTTCTTTAAGTGAAGGGACACTATATATACAGTGAGGGGAAAAAAGTATTTGATCCCCTGCTGATTTTGTACGTTAGCCCACTAACAAAGAAATGATCAGTCTATAATTTTAATGGTAGGTTTATTTGAATAGTGAGAGACAGAATAACAACAAAAACATCAGAAAAATGCATGTCAAAAATGTTATAAATTGATTTGCATTTTAATGAGGGAAATAAGTATTTGACCCCTCTGCAAAACATGACTTAGTACTTGGTAATGACTTAGTAATTACTTTTCATTTTCAATGCCCTGGCTGAGGGAAGTAGGTTCTCACCAAGATTTGATGGTACATGGCCCCGTCCATCGTCCCTTTGATGCAATGAAGTTGTCCTGTCCCCTTAGCAGAAAAACACCCCCAAAGCATAATGTTTCCACCTCCATGTTTGAAGGTGGGGATGGTGATGCCAAAGAGCTCCATTTTGGTCTCATCTGACCACCAGAGGACAACTGGGTGAAAGTGTTGTTGTCAGATGAGACCAAAATGGAACTCTTTGGCATCAACTCAACTCGCCGTGTTTGGAGGAGGAGGAATGCTGCCTATGACCATCCCCACCGTCAAACATGGAGGTGGAAACATTATGTTTTGGGGGTGTTAACATTTTTGACATGCGTTTTTTTCTGGATTTTCTTGTTGTTATTCTGTCTCTCACTGTTCAAATAAATCTACCATTAAAATTATAGACTGATCATTTCTTTGTTAGTGGGCAAACGTACAAAATCAGCAGGGCATCAAATACTTCTTTCCCTCACTGTATATATATATCTTGTCTTGTGAGTGTGTATGTGATTGTGCCCTGCGATGGATTGGCACCCTATCCCGTCTTATGCTCTATGTCTCCCTGGGAAAGGCTCCAGGTTCCCCGTGACTCTTAAAAGGATAAAGCGGTATAGAAGATGGATGGATGGATGGATGGATCTTGTCTTGGTCAAAATTTGCAAAACTTCCTGATGTTCTGAAGTTCCAGGAAAGTTCCAGGCTTTCAGAAGTTTGTTTTGGGTCTTTCTCTTAGATAGTTCTGGTGACGCATAATCTCCATTTTAGTGCTGGAGTTACTAGTGGAGTTGGATGAAATATGGCCTTTTGGTTAAAGACTAAAGTCGTGGTGGTCTTTAGGTGTCTGTGACGAAAATAAGAGGAAAGGTGGGGAACACTATTTGGTATATCAACAGTTCAGACCTAGCCTAACCTTGTTTTTTTGTTTTTTTTTAAACAGTCCATCACATCACTATTATAAGAAAACTTTTTTAAGAACAATAACTTTTTTTTTTTCTTAACCTGGTCACATATAGAGTTTAGGAAGTCTTGATGGCATATTTCCTCTGTTGCATTCCTCAGGAACCTATTTATTTCTTGTTTCTGATAGCCTTAGTGCTAGAAATAATAAATTACACACATGAACAACTACCCGGTCACTTCCAGGTCACCAGGACTGCAGTAACCTCATTGTTTAGTGAAGCAAAGTGAAGAATGAGTGATGACTATCGTCCGTGGAGTTTCACTCTATGCACGGACATTTCTCTGATTGCAGCTAATTACCAGGCCTAGGGATGTTGTTTTTGCTGAGTGCTTTCACAAGCTCGGACAGGCTGGGTCAGGCACACTGGAGGAATAGCATAAAGACCTTTAGCTGACAGGTTCCTTTGCTATAACATATGGAAACATGATCTGTAAAGGGAATTCTTTGACTTATTAAGCAGTAAAATTTTTAAACAGTGTTTTTATTTAAACAAGAGATATGTAATGTGGAGTTGTAAGCTGGTATTAAAATCAAAAACATCAAATATATGTAGAAATTTGTGTATATTCAAATGAATGATTTGTGATGAGAGCTGAAAAAAGCATCACACTGCACTTTATACAAAATGTCTATCATTTTATGGTATATACTTCAGTGACAAATTCTAAATTTCATGAATATTTGAAACGTTAATTTTACTTTTACAGTGATAACATGGTGCAGACAAATGTGAAACCATGAATCGTTTTGGGGTTTTTTTGTGTGTGTGTTTGTTTGTCCTGTCTGATTCTGTCAGACAAGGCATTAAATATAAGCAATTATACTGTCCCATCTGGTTTTGTTTTATGAATACACGCTGTGTGCTTGCCTACATTTGACATGGACACTCCCCCTTCTACAAAGCTTCAGAAATTCACAGATGTTATTATCTATGTATGGACAAGTTTATTACAAGCATGCTGCAACTCCATCTGATGAGTGAATACAGAATGATCTGCAGTAAAAAAAAAAAATTATTTTATAAAATTCATTTATTTTATTGATTCACTCGTACTCATGTTGCACTCTTAGTGGTAGTGGCATCTTACTATTATTTCCTGACTATAGCACAAGATATTTGGAGTCAGATTAGCTTCATGAAAAGCAAGAGAAAGTCTTTTTATTCTGACATGATGTTGAATAAGGACATGCGTGCCATCATTTATTTTCTCAATTTGCTAATTACTTGGATGGATTGTAAAAACCATTATTGTATCCTAAAGCAAATAAGAGACTTCTTTATTCTTACCTTCCAGCACAAAAAGTTTCAAACGCTATTCTTGCTCTGTAAAAAAAAATAATAGCTCTCTAATTTTCTTTGGATGTTTATTGCTTTGTCTGGATTTGTCTGAGCCATCCTTCATACCGCTCATGTAATTATCGGTTATAACCTGAGTTGGAGCCCTGTACAGGACGCTGGTGTATGCAAAAGCACAGCATCATTATAGAAAATAAAGAGTACACTGCGTCTTAGTATAATTGCTGCAGATCATTAGTTTGCCGAGGGATATATTGGGACTTAATCCAAACTTATGTCACATGATTTTCATGCCTCTACTGTTGGATGTATATTAGTGGTTTTCTTCAAAGTAGTCAAGCCCGTCCATGGTTAAGGCTTTGGTCTACTGTTCAAATCCTAGCTCACACAATCCTTCACACCTAGAGGCAGTTTAGCATAGTCAATCCACCTACTGGCATGTTGTTTGGACAGTGGGTGGAAGCTAATTCAAACACAGAAAGAACATGTCAGACTCCACACAGATCATAATCCGAGCTCAGGATCTGTGAGGCAGTGACTATATCGGTTGCACCACCATGCTGCCCCCTGTTTGCGTTTGCTAAAAAAAAAATCGTTATGCAGTTGCAAATGTTCAAACTCAGTGGCATGTAAGAGTAAGAATGTTAAATGAGGATCAAGAACAGTACGTTCAGTAAAATGTGCTACAACATTGCTAAGACTTACACAGGGGCTCAGTTGGTGGTTAATTTTCAGAAATATCTACAGTTTTGACTGAAATTGACTTATAACAGGAGACAGGAGCTTGATTGATGACTTAATTCAAACACTAAAAGCAAATGCAAGCATTGTTATCTCTTATCATTGAAGGACATGATGGAAATTTCCTGTACAGAAGAAGAGCATGAGGGAACAACATATCGACCCCTGATGAAGGTTTTGCCCACCCATCCTTCTAACCTTCCAGGTTTCATAAATACACACAATACAGACTTTCAATACAGAGTCTGGAATACAAACTTACGATTTAACATCTTTTGAACTATTCTTTTATTTTTGTTTTATTATGTATTTATTTGTTTTTACCAGCTCTAATACCATAAGATTTCTAGACCCACTGTCATGCCAGAGTCTTTTGTTGCATGAAAGTCTGCCAGCGGGCTTTCTGGCTCAACCTTTTCGGCACTTAAAGTTCTGAAAACAAGGACATGCCAAAAGAAAGGAAGGAAAAGAGGTTGGGGGGTTCATTATAGAATACGCACATGCACAGGAACTAGTCTGGCGCACAGGAAGCTGCATGAGTACTTAGCCCCTGCCATGGTTCAGCTTGACCAGTAAACACACCAGAGAATGGCGTGTCCCAGTGATGGGATTGCAGCAAGAGTAAGCTGTGGGAAAGAGGTGGGATGCATGCTGGGAAAGGTCACTGAGAACAGGTCCTTTGAGGGAGTCAACATATAGAGCATGGGGATTCCCCTCCATGGACATACCCGAGCCATGAAGTGATTTGTTGCATCTTCACTCAAAGAACAAGCCCATTGTGAGCTTATGAATGGTGATGACTGTTCTGGTACATAAATTCCTCTTTTTGGAGAGGAAGGGAAAATGTGCAAGTAATATTTTCTAAGGCTTTTATTATCAAATAATTTTATTTGATAAATAACTTTCAAAACATTTTTGTAGGATGGTCTTCATTAAAAATGTGTCAAATGCCATTCGTGTTGATCTAATAATGCCACGAATAATCATAAATATGGTCTAAATAAAAAAATTTCATTAGTCTTATGAATCAGACATGTTTTTAAGAATAATTCAACTTTACTTAACTGAACATATTTCATGTTTTTGACCGGCTGATATAAGCACAGAAATATTGATTTTCACGGGTACATCTTATTAGTACATGGTGTAATTTACAATTTTCTGAAACTGTAACCATTGACACTTTCCTCAATAGCCATTTGTCATCTTGCTTGAGGACTGCTAATGTTTTCCACTGGTTCTGGCATGAGGGTGAAGTGTTGTTTAGCATTTGTTCATGCCATTCCTACATTATTCCCCATGGGCATCCCACTCATTTTGACCATGTTTCCTGGATAAATGCTTGCGAAGAGGAGGGGTGAAGAATTGCAGTCGCTTCTTGTGAGCCAAGGTTGGTCAAGTATCTTGTGCCAAGGTTTTCCTACACAGTCATATTGCTCATTGTTTCTTCTTTCTAGCTCAGTTTTTAAACAGTGCAACTATAGAATTCCAGCCTTTTCCATCATTTTTTTTCAGGCAGTGTATGTCAAATATGCTAGGAGTCCAGTTATGCTCAGTATGACTGCTTGTAAACCAGATTATGGCCTGTTTAGGTTAGCTAAGTGCACTTGGCCACCTTGTGTACATGTATGCTTATGAAGGATTAAATATTTGCCAAAATGACCTGTACTCCCACATTTAGTAGGCACGTTAAATGCCTTACTTTATCAGGTAATATTCAATTCATTTAGTTGTCTGCAGTGGTTTACATTTAGAGTCTTGGTTTCAAGCAAAAAATGTAAACATTGTTTTAACAACACTTTTAAGATATTATTATACTGAATTAAACACTATTGCATGCTGGAAGTGCTTGCTTTTGGAAGAATTTCTCTTCCCCACTCACTTTCAGTCTGTGCAAAGCTTTCCTCTACGGGCGTCTGGAACAACTAGTTGTTTGTCTTGTAATAATTCCGTAGCTCACAACTCCCATTAATATGTGTCCTGTCATCAGATCCTATGGACTTGTCTGTACCAGTCTGAACAGGAGAGTGAGTCCTGGATCACTGTTTAACTACTACTTGCATGGAATGGAGAGTTGGGGGTGGAAAAGTAATTGCAAGGTAGAGCCAAAGAGCACAATTTACATTGACCAGAGAGCGAGAGAAAGAGATATAGATGAAAATATATCCTGCACTGTTAGAGGTATGAAAATAAGACAGGAATTCTCAGCTGTACTCTGATACATATGATTAACGTGCCTAGTTAGTTCTTTGATTTATAAAAAAAATTCTTGGCTATCCAAAAGGATATATCTTATTAGTAGAATTTCCTCTATAGGATTAACCTATTTCAAGGGGTATGATAAAAGGGGCAGCTGATGGATATTCAGTGCTCTCAGATTAAAACAGGTAGTGCCAACCTGTTTAAGAAACCACAAATACGGTCTTCTACACTAATTTATCCTTAGTTTTAAGAGTCAGAAATGTTTTAAGACTCATTTCTCACAGACCATTTAAACTGCAGGGGGGTCGATTGTGGAATGTCTGTGCCTCTGGAAAGACTGTAAAAGTGAAAGGGAAAAAAAATCCATCAAGGAGGCATTTGTCCCAGTCACTCTAATCACCAGCACCAACAAAAGGATGCCTCACAGGCATTTTTTGGCAAAATTATCTATCAGAAGACACACTGTATCACTATAGAGACAAAAGAAGGAGGAGGAGCTCTGGGAGGAAAAGTCCCAAGCTCAGCCTAATAAGGAACCAGCCTCCCCACACACTGAATAGTTTACTCCTCCTCTGTACTTTTTCTGCCTGCTTTGAGGGGCTGAGGGTAGTGACTCCAGGGTGAGTAAGTGTGGATTACTGACCGTGGGTATGCCTGCTGCAAGACCCTGTGTGAGCTGCTGAAAGATCAGATGGTGAACAAGATGTCTTCGCTTGGACTGTGGCTTGGTGTGCTGGTGGGCCTTTGCATCGGGCACTCACATGGATGGTTTTGGTTTGATGAATCAAAGGACAACAGCGAGAGCACTCCAACACCAGCCTTTGTGACTACTTTAGGCACAACTGTTCCAACAACAGTACCTACAAGAAAACCCTTGACGACAGAAGGCACAGATGCTTCCAGTGTGGATGTCCTTGCAAAGGGTGAGGAGATGGGGAGTGGAGGGGGATCTAGAGTTGGTTCAGCCTGGAATGATCAGTCAAAGCCTGAGGTGGAACATGGTTCTGTGTTAGAGGCTGACTCTGGATCTGGATCATGGCCTGTGTCTGTGTCTGGTGTTGAACCTGAATCTGGGCCTACACTTAAACCTGCCAATGGGTCCCTTCTGTGGGAAAATCAGGAAGTCAACAATGTTCAAGCCAATTTATCTATTGGTATGGATAATAGCCATGTTCTTGCGGCGGATACTGAGCTGGAGAAGAATCTGACCAAAGTGGATCTCTCTCAAATGGATGAAGACCGTGGCAATGTTTCTGCTTCACCTGATGACCCCATTACGAGTCAGTTAAACATAAGCATAAACATTTCTTCTGAAAGTGTCAGCAGTTATAGAAACACATCAGCTAGCAATAGCTCTAATTGGCATGCTGATCTTAATAACACGACACAGTATTCTCATGAATACTCTGTCTCAAATGATTTACTAACTGTAGGAAGCGATCGTTCTTACTTTGCTAGGGAGACATCTGCCACTGAATCCCCACGCTGTCTGTTGGTTGATTCTGATTTGCCATTTTGCCGTGGTCTGGAAGCCAGTAGTTTCAGAGTACCCAACTTTTTTAACCAGAGCAGTGTGGAAGATGTGCTGGCCCTTCTGGGTGAGTGGGCTTTTCTCATGCAGTCAGGCTGCCACCATGCAGTGGAGTGGTTTTTCTGTTTGCTGGCAATGCCACGCTGTGGGGTGCCAGGCCTGTCCCCAAAGATGCCATGCCGCAGCTTCTGTGAGCTCCTGATCGACAGCTGCTGGACACTCCTGCAGGACAGACGCCTCCCAGTGGAATGCAGCTCACTCCCTGAGGAGAGTGATGATGGCAATCAGTGCTTGTTCGTTAGTACCCAGAAAGGTAAAGGCGGGTTAGAATGCCATCTCGCTTTTCAGCCCATTGAAGAGATGCATTCTGAACCAGCGGCCACCTGTTTGTGGGTTGTGTCATTCACCTGTTTCAAGGCGTTTTTGTTTATTTGTCTGAGTTGGTTTGCATGCTTGACTGCTGTGTGGTCTTGAGACAGATACTCATGCATGGTGGTGTGGGTGTGGATGGGGAGAGGAAAGGCAACAGGGTCCTCTGTGTTTTATTTAATTTTGCACATTCACTTCCTGGTGTGTCCACTATGCATGGCACAGCCCTACTAAACCATTGCATGTCCTTGTTAACGTCTTTGTCTTTACATGTCACCATCTCTGTAGGGCAATTTCTTTCATAATGTGTCATCAAAACTAGGTTAATGTTCCTTTAATAAAATTGTGGAAACTTTCAGGGTCATCACATTTAATTGGATAGTCTTTAATTAACTTTAATAAAAAAATTTTTAAAAAACATGCATGTGCAAATTTGACAGTTTACAGGTTTACAGTCAAGGGGTGGGAAATTTTATGCCCTGTAACATGTGTCTCTTGTGGTAATTGGGTATTAAAATAGCCCAGCAGGGGCATGGGATACATGTACGAATGCATTCCTGAAAAAAAGAGTGTGACTAAAGGGCATGTGAAACAGTATCGTCAATCATTGTACCGGAACATTGTTCTCCATAGCATTATGCATGGAGATTAACATGGAGTTAATCTTGTGTAAGTTTTTAAAGCGAATGCAATTTAGTTCAAGATCTTAATATATAATAAATATTGACAAATTTTCATAAATGTTATTCTCTAAAGCTCTTAGGAGCTAGACATAACTGGTCTGCAATTATTACGCTCATGCTGAATTTTTCACAGCCACATTTTTTTTTTCAATTTCTCCTGAAGTCATGGGTCTTGTGATTATGATCTGCCTGTCTTTTGCCAGAGGTGCAGGAAGCATGTTGATTTAGGGTTTATGGTTTAGTAAGACTGTAGAGTTTTCTGTTGGGTGATTTTTCTGATGCTGGCTTCTGGTGACATTAAATGTCTAAAACTGATACAGAAAATCTGTCTTTCATGGAACAGTATTCATTGTTCATATTCTTTCAATTATGTGTGCAAATGCATTCTTCGCATCAAGTCCTTATTTTTAAAGAATGCAGTTGTCCTGAAGAGTGCATGCACCAAAAATATTCTTTAATGGATGTCTTGGCCCAAGTAATTCATAGCAGAGTTGGAGGAAATGCATTCTGAGACCATTTCAGAGAATACAAATTTCACAGCACTGTTGCTGTAAATCTGTGTTTCTTGAACAATGCATTGCATATGGATGTTCCACAGAGTGATGTGAAAAAACACTATCTGAAGTGTTGCTACAGAGATTGAGCATCTAGTATCACTCTTTCAGAATCAGGAGAAGTGCAAACAGCAACAGTCCCAGTGCTGAGGGGACAATGGCAATATTCAGACAGCAGTATAATGGACGGTTTTAATGCAGACAACATGTTGAACACTTGAAAAGGTTCTGGAAAAGTTCTTGGTGGTCTGCAGAAAAGTGTGGCTAGGATTTAAATGGCAAGGCACCTGGAAATAAATTCTGTTCATTTATTTATTGTTCTAGTATGGAATTCAGTAAATTTTGTACATTATTTATTAGCCAAAAAAAATGTTCGAACTGTGTTAACAATGGTAAAAAAAATAAATGGTTGCACTGTTCATTTTTGCAATTTTATTAATCCCCTAAAGAGAGCTTTCTTGGAGTTTAAATGGGACTAGTGTGCTATAAGTCACGATTTATTACTTTTCCTATCCATTACCTTGTTAGTTTTTACTCAGCTACATCCCTCTCACATCCGCACCCATGTCCAACCTTCACCTTTTGCCCCATTTTTCCAAGCATTCTCGGCTACTTCAGTCTTTCTGGTCTCTCACACTCTGTCCCACGCTCACACGCTATCCCAATAAAGAGTCTACTTGTTCACACTTTATGGCCCTCAATGGTCAATATATCAGACACATCCTGCTATCTGTACGGACTGCGTCATGGTGTGTGGGAAGTGTTACTTTATGCCAGTTTATCACCAGTTTAAGGCTTCACCCTGTCAGCCACTAGAGGTGGCTCTGTAGGTGATGTATCTCACTGTTTCCTTTTTAAGGAGTAGGAATTCAGAGGAGGTGGAGGTTTTACACAGGCCTTTTTTGGTGCTGCATGAACAATTTACAATGCATACATTGTGGAGTTCTGTCTCACCGAGGTGCTCTTTTGTTGGGAACATCGATGAATGAATAACAGTGGGAATATTGCTGATTGAATTTTTCCAATTGGACCAGGCCCCAATTTTGACCTCTTTATTACAGTAGGGTGTTTGACTGGAATATACTGTGCCCCTATTTCACTCTTACCCCCTTTTCCACTCACAATGATCCGTCATCAGTGCTGGTGCTGGTCTGTTGAACCTTTATAAGAACAGGTTCACACTTTATTCGGTTTGTGAGCTTAATCAGATCTGCCATCAGATGTGGGAGTACATGGCATAAAAACACGTCCACATAAAAATGTAATCACATATGAATACAGACTGAGCAGATGTTCAAAGTTTCACAGGGGACCTGGTTGAGAGTAAAACTGTGTGCCTGGTCTTGTGAAGTCACATGAGTGGGGCGTTTGTACTATCATGTGTGTGAGGAGTCATATAGGAACCATGTGGGACAAATTATACCATGTTACATTAACCTCATGCATTTAAATAGTAATTTCATGGTCAATTTATTGTAATAAATTAGGCTATTTATTGTAATAAATTAGTAATAAATTAGGCATAGTGGTAGGGTATTTTATTTTTTTTTTTTTTATGCAAATAAAACTATGAAAAAGAAAATGCTGCTTTAGGCCATGCCCACTTCTGGTTTAAATTGGAATACAGATATAGATATAGACATTTGGAGCATTAGACTGATACAGATAGTGTAATTGAATTACACCATTACCATACCAACTATGGGGGACCTTAAAATTTGATTCTAGTTTTGAGAACATACCATTCGAGAAACCTTTGAGAACTTTAACATTCATCATCTATTCACATTTTAAAGATATTAATATAGGCAGTGATTAGGTGCAATAAGCATGGTTTAATTGTTTTTAGCTATATATTTTACCTATATGCAGCTTCTTAAGTGAAGCTTTGTTCATGTTAATAGTTAATTCCCTTTTCTTCTAAAGTCAATGATTCCTCATTTTCAGACCAGCAACCTTCTGGCACCAAAACCGAACCTAATTTTCTGGCTGAGAACTACTGCTTATGAGATGGAGGAATGCTGAACGGTCCAGATTAGGTGCAATGAGTCACCGGAAAAGGGGAAACTTTTTGACTGTGACTGCCAAGATGATGTGTACATAATCAATTGTATAGCACAGATGATGTGTGAGAATTGGTGGCTTCTATAGTTCTGAGCGGGTAATTGGAAAAATGCTGCCAGAGCTGCCAGCAGCTGTTGGTCAAGAATGTTCAGCTGCTTATCTCATACAGGACTTGGATTGTATTTATCTTTATTGTAAGTCAGTTCAGGGACTCAAGGACGATGAGGTTTATATTTTTCTAGCCAAAGTCTGGGAACATTTTCTCCTTTTGTATTTTGTTGGTGTTTTTATGTACTCTTCCTGTTTGCTGATACTTGACAGTGTTTGGTGACCACAGGTCTCAGTACTGACTCACTATCCAGATGTTCTGCCAGAGGAAATGGACCTGTAATTGAGGGTAGTTTCTTTCAAAATTGACCAGAGCCAGACTGTAACACTTAATATATTCTAATAAATTATTTAAGATCTCATGACATCACTGGGAATTAACGTTAGAGATTTAGAGTATCATCAATGGCAAACAAGCACATGCACCCCATGAAGTCAATAAATCTAGATCTCAAGCCTGATGTTTTGAAGCATTGCTGAGGTCTTGTTTAGGAAAATACATGCGATCAAACGCAGCATGTCTCTGATCTTGGCCTTAAGCTCATTTGTTGATTTCTATGGGTAAATTCTGAAAGCAGAACCAGCTACTTTCTCCAGTTTATGGGTGCCAGAGGCATGCAGATTTACTGCTTTTTAAATTCAAAGCAAGAGCATGTTTGAAAGCCAAGATATTTATATATTCAAAGATGCTTTTAGGAAATTATGTTCTTATGTTTCCTTCTTCTGAGACTTTGCAGTTGGTTGATGGAGAATTATTTTCCTAAGTGTCAAACAATAAGACAATCAGTCATTTATCAGATCTTTTCATTGTTTCCTTATAACCCACATTATAAAAGTAAATGAAATACAATTTTATACATAGCGCATGACTGATCAGATTCTAATGGCAACATTTTAGCATGGCTCGAATCCAGTGAGTCGCCTTTGTTTTCTCTGACATTCAATTTTCTCTGAAAACCAACTTTGTTTGTTAGAAAACTGTGTGGTCGTCTTCTGTTCAAGATCTGTTCTTTGGCAGTCTGGTATTTAGTGTTTTTAAATTGACTAAATGGTTTATAATGATGTAGTGATCTGGGTGTCTATTGTGCCTACACGTGAAATTTGGTTTGGAAAACTAACCCAAATCATGCACATATTTTGGCAACATGTGAATAGGTGACTGCATGACACACTGCCTGTCAATGAAAAAAAAAAATTCTAAATCCGTCAAACTCTATACGCTTGACGATCGCTATTAAAGAAGTCCGGAGCTTAGAATGCACTTAGCCTATATTCTGTAGCCTATATTCACGTTCTGTCAGCTACAGCTCCACAACCTTAATTGGAATGAGAATATTCATTCTGACTTTTTCCACCATCAACAAAATGATTGTAATCCAAAAGACATGCCTTTTTGTTTCGTCAGTGCAAACAGAGTGAGATTGAGTGTAAGCTGAGAAGTGTAAAGCCTGCAAGCGCATTCATTTAGAAGTCTGCCATTTCTCTGCCTCACTGCCTTCAGTAACTAATTTAACTGTCAGAAATTTGTGAGAAGAGGAAAAAGCCCTGTGCATGAAGACATCCTAATTAAATTGCTAATTTTTAACTCTTGATTGCTGTTGCACCTTTAGGGTTAACGGATCACCGCTTTGGGTTTCGCCCAAGTGAGAGAGTGCTGGTTCGGCTGTTGGGATTAGTCAAACAAGCTTAAATTACAGTGCATTTTGCATTTTTTTTTCTTAGTGACACTGATACGCAGCTGAGGAGCAGAAAGAGTGGTACACCCTCTGAAAGCTCAGCACACATGCAAAACTCATCCACTTAAACTCTGACAACGAGTCAGTTCAGCATACTAAGCAAAGAAGGTTTCATTTCAGTTAATGGGAATAATTACCTGAAAGGTTGCTAATTGCCTGGAGTGTGTCTCCATTGTCAGAAACTTCCACATCAAGTTGCTCATGTGACTTGCTTTCCTGTGCTCCTAGCATTTATTTTAAACTAAAATAACTACCATCTTTTACATCAAATGTTTAGGGAGACCTAGCGTTTGTTTTACCCCCCAAAAATTAAAAATAAATAAAATTACTACTTTTTCTTTAAAAACCTTATTTAGCAGCTGTTGCTGCTACACACACATTTTTCATGTAGTCATTCTTTTCCAGATGCTCCTAGAGGTGCCATCAATTACTGTTTAGCTGTAATATTTGCTATAATTGATACAGAAGAATGCTATTTACAAGCTATTCATTTCTGTTTGTTTGTTTTTTAACATTAAAGGACGTGGCATATGGAAGATTTGCTTTTGCATTTGCTTCTGATACTAGTTACTCTGATTACTTTGTCTTTGTGCCAACATAAGCCTCATCGTGAACCAATAGAAAATAAGCAGGTGTGTCTGTGGTCTGTTCGGTTGACGAAGAAAATTGAAAATGGATTAGTTGCTAAATATTAAGTAGGATTTTCCATTGAATTTTCTGACTGTTGTTTGGTGCACATCTGGAACAAAGAGTGCTATCTTGTCCATCAGCATATGCTAGGCTTTTTGTGGTATTTTGATAGCAATGTTGCAGAACATCCAAAGAGGTTTCTGAAGCTGGCTGGACACCTCTTTCGAATCTTTTCATTCTTCATATACCAGAACAGCTCAATTGGGTTAAAGCCATTGCCTTACTGCGTCATTCCTTTCCTAATATATCTCTTACACAGCTTTGAGTTGACAAACAAAAGTATAAGACAAAGAAAGTTTAACTTATTATGTCACTGCGGGGTGTTGCATTTTTGACGTTTGGATTAAACCTATTCAATTCATTTTACAAGTCAGATCGGCTAATAACTAGAAGAACTCAATAATTACTTGGATAAATGTGGGATGTGAGTTCCACTGCTGTAAGTTAATAATAATAAAAAAAAAATATCACAAATCTTGCTTGGATCTTGCTTCACAGATCCATAGGCATCCCCAGGACCCATTTTGAAAAGCACTGCATTAGATAACCATATCACAGGGAAATGGCTTTAAAGAAATGAAACCACATAGCTCTTGATATTCATGATATTAAATCATGATATTAGCAAAAAAAAATGTTTTTAAGATTAGCACCACATTACTGTTCATGGTCACATTGCCTGGTGACCCTGGGGCCATTACATAACTGAAGTTAGATAGTTAAGATAGTCAAACCTTAAAGTGAAGTGAGTAGTGAATTGGCTGGCTTTTTTCTCATCTCAGAGAACAGACCTGTTCCCACCCTGAAGGCGTCTCTGAGTGTGATTTAATTCCTGCAGCCATCTGGATTCTCCTGTTACAATTTATCGCCTGCTGACAGAAAGGTAACAGTCAAGGACTCTTGTATCCCTGAGGTGCTAGGGAATCTTAGCCAGTCACTGACAGTGATTACAGTCTCGCGCAGACTCTATATATGGATCAATCCTCAGAGTGCTCAGTTTCTAGTTTGGCTCTTCACACAGTAGCACCTGGACGTGTGCAGGATGTTCGCCCTATTCTGACTTTAACATTATCCTGTCAAGGCCTTCCTTTTATGGTTTGGTTATTTTAGTCCTCTCCTCCTTGCATAGTTTACAAAAACAAAATCTTCAGCTGAGGTTCAAATCCTGCACATCTGCTGTGAATTATGTATGTTTTGCACTTCTTGTAGGCTATGACCCTTGTGTTGTTGTGACAGTAGTCTTTTGGCAGGTCTTTTTCTTTTTTGTTACTGTTGCATCATCTCAGGATGTTGGTCATATCAAACCATCCATCCATCCATTTCCTCTACCGCTTATCCTACTCAGGGTTGTGGGGGAGCCTGGTGCCTGGAACCTATCCCAGGGGACTTGAGGCATATGGCAGGGGACAGCCTGGATGGGGTGCCAACGCATCACAGGGCACAATCACACACACGCTCACACACCCATTCACACACTACGGACAATTTAGAAATGCCAATCAGCCTACAACACATGACTAGGGAGGAAACTAGAGTATCCCGAAACCCCCGAAGCACGGGGAGAACATGCAGGCAGAGGTGGGAATCGAACCCCCAACCGCTGAGGTGTGAGACAAATGTGCTAATCACTAAGCCTAAGTGCTCAAAAACCAGTGGAATGCTCCACTGCATACTGTATACTTACAGTATATATAAGCAGTATATATAGTTTATAAATAAATAAAGTTCTAGCATTTTAAAATCTGGTTACCCCAAAAAGTGAAAAAATGTTCTGAAAATTGCATTTAAAGATTTCATTCCAATTCCACTGAAAGACACAGCACCTACCTCTGCATTTGTACATTTACCTGTGGAAAAATTACATTAACACATTTGAAGGAATTATCATTCAAAGTAAGAGGTTCTTACTTTATCAATCATCCATATCATCATATCATCATATTACCATATTATCATCATCCATATCAGTCTCTGTCTCATCACCTGATTAATGTCATTAATGTCTCTTGACTCGTATGATAATATTGGTATGGAAATAATTACTGATTCATTCAATCAGTTCTTTTCTCTGGACTATAATTTTCATTATTAATATATTTCATCAGGTCATGTAAGCATTTTAAAATTTTGTCTTCTGTACAGATTGTGTAACTGAATCTATTAGGTTTGTCTATGTCCATTTTGCTATGGCACTGAGCTATCCAACAACTTGATCAAAGCATGATATTTATTCTGCAAGGAAATCATGCTTACCTAGGTAGGTTTTAGACTTTCAGCAGACTGACTGTTTTTACTTCCTCATTTGTTAATCTGGCTCCTACGTTCCATAGAATGGAACAATGGTACAACATAGCTCTGTGTTCTGAAAGAAAGATATACTGTACATTATCAGGGAACATGCGGCTTCCAGGCCCACATACTGTATGCATGTAATGTGTTACAGATACTGAGCTAACTGACTTCTTATTTCCAGAGGGTAGCTAAAAACCTCTGATTTTGAATTGTGACAACGCTGGTGAGTGTGGAAGAGAATGTGAATGGTTTTATCTGTGCAGACTTTGTAGCACTTTATCAATACATTTTAGCATCTCATGCTGCATGCTGTCAAGTGTCTATGTACCTCATATGCTCTTATTTTCTTAGAAGCCAGCTAAACTAATAAAGTTGGATCATAACTGTCTTTCCTACAAACTGTCTCTCCACACTGAGTTCCAGATGAATAGGGCATTTTCAATAAATTGCTTGTAAATAGCACAACACTATGTAACATAACACACAATAGGCACTGTGCTTATCTAAATTAATTCATCTAAAATGTAGTATATGTGTTGTTTTGCAATTTGGTTTGAGCTAAGCCTATTCAGACTGTTGAAATTGGTGGCAAAATAAACAAATTAAGGATATTTATTCTGATAATATGAATAAAACCTAATTAGCTATGGCATAGATATCTGAAAATTTGTGATAAAATAACGAACAACAGCTTTGTAACACAATCCTTCCTACTCCTTTTCTTTTTCACACAAACTTTGAATTGTAGAGCATTTCCAATCACAAATGGTACTTATGCTTAGCTTTTTTCCCCATAGGGTTGGTTTTGCTATTTTATAGAACATTTTTTCTTAATCGCCTTTGAGGTGACCCACTGATTCTCTATGGAGAAATATAAGTAGAATGTCATGAAAGACAAGAATTTTCTGACATCTGGGATAAATATTATTTCTTATTAAAGGATAGCTCCCCCCCCCAAAAAAAAGGTTCCAAAACATTTCTCTCATATATACGGTACAGGACTTGTATACATATGGTATATGATTTTTAGAATAAATTATAGAATGAATGCAAGCGCTATTGTGCATAAGTAATTGCATTGTAATAAAATAAATAAATAAAGCAATATATCATTATATAGGCAGTGTTTGGCTGGGGATCCATCTGAGTACTGTTCTATGTGGAGTCTGCTTAATCCCAAATCTCAAACTCCCTCTTAAAGGAACAAAATTGCTAATTGCTAATGTTGAATGAAAGCTGTGTTGGGATTATGCTATATGTAACCATGCTAATTGGTTTTTACATACTTTCATTCACTGTTAGCCATTAGCCATGTTAACACGTTTGAGTGCGTTCCTTTCCGGTGTGATCCAACAGTCTAACAACACACTTTTCTAACCAGGTCCTTCCTTGAAACCCAAAGGTAAACCTCATTTATTTCCCAATTGTCTATCATGTTTAATTAATCTTTATCCCTATCCTTTCTTTTTACAGCAGTTTCGCTCTCACAGCTGATTGGTTACCCTCTTCCTGAAGGCGTCACCAAGAGTTATGACCCAGACTCTTTGGGCTTTGTGTTCGATCAGAACTCCAAGACTGGTCAGCTGGCCCGTGCGCACCTGCCCACATCTTTTTTCCGTGACTTCTCCCTCCTGTTCAACGTGAAGCCCACTTCCACCAAAGCTGGAGTCATCTTCTCAATCACAGACACCAGCCAGAAAATCATGTATGTGGGAGTGAAGCTTTCAGCCGTGAAGGACGGAAAGCAAAAAATTGTCCTGTTCTACACTGAGCCAGACTCCCAGGCATCCTATGAGGCTGCAAGCTTCACTGTTCCCTCCCTTGTCAACTACTGGGCTCGTTTCTCTATCAGCGTGTTGGATGATAAAGTCACGCTTTACCCCAGTTGTGACTCTGAGCCCAAGGTGCTCCCCTTTGAGCGTTCTCCAGATGAAATGGAGTTGGAACCAGGAGCCGGGATCTTTGTGGGTCAAGCTGGAGGAGCTGATGATGATAAGTTTGAGGTATGTTTGCCCCTCTGCCAGTTTAAGCATGAGTCTGGGAATAGCCTATTAAACACTATTGGATCACTTGCTCAATCATGCGGCATGCAACATTAGCAGAAGCCATTATGCCTACCATTACTCTAGTTTGATATGATTGAGTAGTTAATGCAATTTTTCAAATCCCGAATTTAACCCTAAAACTTGTGGTCTATTGAAAGAGGATCCAGAGGATCCCAAGTGGTGTAACAGAAAAGTATTTGGTCTATCATCGGATAATCACAAGTTAAAAATCATAATAATACCAAAGTCATCCGTGGTTGTGAGTCCAAGAGAGCAAAATTGGCTATGGTCTCTGGGTGGGAGGAATGTCATTACCCTTTCCACTGTCAATCACAGTGACACTAGCCAGTCAAGGCTATTTGGAAGCTCATAAATGTAGAAGAATGCAGTTAGTTGTGATGTAGTGTGAGCAGCAGTTAGAAAAGATGCAGTGGGCATCTTCACATGTCTTGGAGGAAGTTAATGCTAGCCTTCAGCCTCCCTGGTTGGTAACTGTCATGTAACAGAGGAGTGCTTGTTAATGGATGGGAAATGGAAAATGACCAAATTGGTGGGGAGGAAATAGGAAAAAAAAATTCTATCTGCAAGCTCCTCCTTCCTTATCTTATTCTAGGACTGAAAATTATATTTCCAAATATTTTTAAACCTTTTAAAGATGCTCTCTAGTAGTGCTGTAGATTGCTCACAAGAACCTAATTTAAAGGCTACCTCAGTGTTTTGATCAGTGTATAAGTGCAACAGCTTCTCTTGGTATTTCTCCTCAGACATACTTCCAGTCTCAGACAAGATCCCAGAAAGCCACTAAACTGTGGGCTTTGTTTCAAGTCGAACATGCCATTACAGAACAAGGAAATACAGATCTAGTAGAGTCATCCTCCAAATGGCACTTTGTTTTGATCATGGTCTGACTAACCCTTCCTGATAAGTTGATGAGAACTGTAGACTTCTAGCCAAATTAATGATCGATGATTGACTGATGATTTTTTTCCTCCACTGCGGGTTACCCTATCTAAGTACTACATGTGTGATTCCATGATTGAGGTGTACATATGTAAAGTAAAGCTAAAAGACTTGAACACACTATTTAGAATATTAAACAAATCACATGTTCAACAGGAAGTTGTTTCATGTGAATTTCCTGAAGTTTGTGGGAAGAAGAAAAGTATGTTCTTTCACCCAACCCCCCAATTTTTTGTGATCACATGATACTGATTCACAAGGTCACTTTGAATATCCAGCTCTGTTATTGAAATCGTATTAATTAAACAACAACAAAAAAAATACAATATATATATCTTCTTCTTCTGGCTTTAATCCCACTAGGTGGGGTCGCCGGTGCGGGTGACTCTTCTCCAGACCGTTCTGTCGCACGCATCCTCTTCCGTCTTTCCTACTGTCCTTAAATCCTCCTTCACGCAGTCCTCCCATCGCCTTCTTGGTCTACCATGCCTCCTTTCTCCAACTACTAACTTTCTCACTCTCTTCCCAACATAGCCTTCATCCCTTCTCACTACGTGACCCAACCATCTCAGTCTTTTCATTCTCAGCTGCACACCCATCTCTCTCACCTTCACTGTAGCCCTTATCTCTTCATTCCTTATTCTATCCATCCTTGTCTTTCCGAGAGAAAATCTCAACATTTTCATTTCCGCTACTTCCATTCTCCTTTCCTGACCTCTTGTCACTGCTACAGTTTCCATCCCATACAGCATTGCACGCCTCACTATTGTCTTGTACAGATTTCCTTTCAACTCTACTGGCACTCTTCTGTCACACATGATACCGGTTATCTTCCGCCAAGCACTCCAACCTGCTTGGATCCTTTTTGTTACTTCTCTCTCTACTCTGCCATCTGTCTGTACTGTCGAACCCAGGTATTTAAAATCTTCAACGCGCTTCAGCTTCTCCCTTTGCATCTTTACTTCTCCGGCCAACTCTCGTTTCCCCATAAACAAGTACTCAGTCTTTTGCCTGCTAACTCGCATATCGCGGTCCTCCACCTCACTTCTCCACACTTCCAACCTATCCACCACCTCTTTCCTTGTTTCGCCACACAACACCACATCATCTGCAAACAACATATCCCAGGGTGCTTCTTGCTGTACGTGCGCTGTTATACAATCTATTATGATTACAAACAGGAACGGGCTAAGTGCCGAGCCTTGGTGGAGTCCAACTGTCAAATTGAAATATTCAGTGGTTCCTGCAACACATCTGATCTTTGTCTTGCCCAAGTACAACCCAAGTACATATTTTGGATCAGTCTGATGTACTTTTTCGTCCACTTTTTTCAGTCTCAAACAGTTCCATACTTCTACTCTTGGTACCCGGTCGTAAGCTTTCTCTGTATCTATAAAGATACAATACAGTTCCTTCTGTCCTTCTCTAAACTTCTCCATAAGTTGTCTCAAAGCAAAAATAACATCAGTTGTACTACGCCCTGGCATAAATCCAAACTGTTGTGCTGATATGGCAAGTCATATATATATATATATATATATATATATATATATATATATATATATATATATATATATATATATATATATATATATATATATATATATATGTAAATCATTAGCCATCTCCTCATGTCATTAGATACTAGTTAATCTTTTCTAGCAATACACTGGCATTCCATTGGGCAACCCCCAAAACAGCTGGAAATTCCATTTTTTGGTTTTTGCTATAGAGACTGTGAAAAGGCCATCTTGATCTTCTGCAAGGGAGTTGGACCACACTGAGGCTGAATGGTTATCTCCCTCTTACCTATTATCCATGGCAGCACTGACCTGCTGTCTGCCCATAACCATAGTGAGGCGCCTGGGCAGCAGGAATGTTCCACTTTCAGTGCTGGACTAAGGGATCATAATAGGCATTCAGCAGCAGATGGGTGGGATGCGCCTCAACACGATCCCTCTGATCTTACCATGTTTCATGTGGTCTAGGGAGACCTTATAGAGTGACATCATCGATGTCTTTGTAATGAGTCAGCCATTATAATTACAAGCTTCATTGGACTAGATATGATTGCCATCTTTTTGCTCTCATTAGGGCTGTGCACTAATCGGCAGATCTGTGGGTTTGACTAAGCCTGCGGATGTGTGGGATATTCAGTAAGGGTCACGGTGCACCACAAAAGCTCAGTTAAGATGTCATAAAGCCCCTTTTACGGCATCCTTGATGTAAACCTTTGACCTTTAACCCTGGTCAGATAAATTTCAGTTAATGTCATTTGGAGAAGCTCTGAATGTGTGGTTTGCGCTTATATAACTCAGTACTTGGTAGTCATTCAATTCATAGGACCAGTTGCAGTAATGGTGATAAAGGACGCAGATAAAAAGGATTATTCTTTCAAAATGCGTGACATCAGACCAATTGTTTTCCATTGATTGTACTGATTAGGTGAGAAAACAAGGAGGAATCTCATGTAGATTGCAAGTTGCACTAATACACACACTTGTTCGGTTTTGTGAATGTCTGTCTTTCAGGGTATTATTGGAGATCTGAAGGTGGTTGGAGACCCCCGTGTAGCTGAACGGTATTGTGACGAAGAAGAGGATGATTCTGATGGAGTAAGTCTCAAAGAGCTACTTCTGTGAGCCAGAAGGCCCATAATCACATCCTGAGTTAATGGGATGATCTGATTTAGATGACACCTTTCCTTGGACTAAATTATGTACTTAGTGGAATTCATTGGGGATTTTGTGGACTACAACCAGACTTGATGTGTATTTGGGAAAGCAGTCCAGTGCATCAGGTCTTGATCAAGCTGTTCTAACTCAAATTCTGTTTCAGGAATATCTTAGAAAATATATATAATTGTGTAGATAACTGTAACACAACTTTCAACCACAGCTTTATTTTAATCAGTACATTTTTTTTACAATAAATTAGGATACAGTCCAAGCTTTATGTTCTTGTGTTTAAACTCATAACTTTTCAAACACTAGTTCAAATTCCACTGCTAATCTGCACTTCCTCGTATGTATAGTAATATAATGTAAGTATATTATTTAACTATAGAAATAGTTCTATAAAACTGTATATTAATACTGCGTAAAAATGTGAGCAGATGGCACAGCTACAGGCAAATATCGAGGCAGTCTTTATTGCCATACTCAGTTTTAGAGATTCAATAAAGCGTTTAATAAAAACAGGTGATACAGGACTTGTAATATTTTACTGTGGTCAGTATGGATTTAAAACGTATTAGAGGACCCAAAAGGAACCCCATTCATGGTTTTATTGCTGTGCAATTTTTACACTCATTCCCACTCTGTCTGGATACCTTCAGCAGTCTTTAAAAAAAGTATGTGGTATATGTTAAGAATTTTATACATGTTTTGAAGTTTACATTAAACAGGGTCTACATTGTAATGTACTTGTGCACCGATATTTATCAGCCCTGTGGCTGGTAGAGCGTGAAATCCTCTCACATATTTCACAGAGAATGCTGTGCCTGCAGTTCCATGTCCTCAGGGTGAAGTCTTAAACGCCACTGGAAAAAAGATCTATTTGCCTGCAGAAATGTGCAGAACCTCTGACATTTGAGATAACATCAAGATAATATGAAGTTGAGGAGATGGAATAATTCTCTCTCTCTCTCTCTTTCTCTCTCTCTCTCTCTCTCTCTCTCAGGCCTCAGGTGATTATGGAAGCGGTGATTACAAAAACAAGCACACAGTCTTGGTATTGTCTTATTTTATTGTTTAATTTTCCTTAGAGAACTGTTTATGCTGTCTTTATATTTGTAACCATGAACCATGTGACATCAAACTTTCACAATTAGCCTATATGTAATTTTCCACTCTCAAAACCTGGTCAAATATCAGTGTGGTAAGGTTTCAGCCTATTTCTAAATGTTTATATATATATAAATATATAAACTTTTATCTTCTGGAGGGAATCCCAGTCAAACACTGACATCTGGGGCCAAATCTGAGACATAACACATCCAGTGCCTTCCTGTTCCGCATACACTGGACCATATTTAGGTTAAAAATTAACCTTCAGTCTGATAGTTAATGCTTCTGCCTGAGCATGCCAGCCCCAATTACAAAGGAAGGGAAAACCAGGTGGCTCTACTGGACAGAAGCCACAGGTCTCTTCCCTCAGCCTCTGTATGCGTTTTTACTTACTACACTGTTTTTCCCATCAGTCTAAAAGAACATTATGCTCTGAGAGGGGGATGTTTTGGCTTCTGTGCTCCTCCTGAATTAAACAGGTCTCGTGTTTTGAAGCCTTTGCTGCATCACGGCAGCTTTTCTTTTCATTGACAAATATTTATTACGACTATCCAATAAAAATCAGCCTTAAATCTTCTCAACAGCTGTTAGGAAATACAGAGTCAGCAGCTTCATTCTTTTCCAATCCTCCTACATCATGCGACGAGTTTCAACAAGCTCCTGAAGAAAAGCGAGAAGGTGCTGCGAAGCAAATTTTCCATTGTTTTGTAATGGAATTTTGTTCATGATTGATGGTCTGTTCCCTTACTGGCATTTTCCTTGCTTGTTTCACAGTGGATTAAGATGTACGATGGGCTCATGGTAGGAAGCATTTCTGGGTTAAAGACCCCCATTGCACATGAACTCTTGCAGCTAGTTGATCACGAGTCTAACATCTTGTGAACTGCTTCATCTAATCATAGCTTATATATATATATATATATATTGTAAGTTCTGCTAATAAAAGGCTTCGTTTTGTGACTCTTGTGCGAACATGAGTTTGTTCTCATTACGTTAGCACTATGAGCTTGAAATATGATTTGCAAGCTCCTGAAGAAAAGCGAGAAGGTGCTGCAAAGCAAATTTTCCATTGTGTTGCAGTGGAATTTTGTTCCTGATTGATGGTCTGTTCCCTCAGGGGCATTTTCCTTGCTTGCTTCACAGAGGATTAAGATGTACGATGGACTCATGGCGGGAAGCATTCCGGGTTAAAGACTCCCAAAGCGCATGAACTCTTATAGCTACTTAAGCACGAGTCTACCATCTTGTGAGCTGCTTCATCTAATCATATCTTGTAGGATTAAAAAAATTATTCTGCTAATTAAAGGCTTCGTCTTGTGACTCTTGTGCGAACATGAGTTTGTTCTCATTACGTTAGCACCACAAGCTTGAAATATGATTTGCAGAATCGCAAGTACATTGTTGGCGTGCAGGTCATGCCGTTTGCAGGGTGTACTTCTTTTCAGTTTGCATAAAGTTAATGAGCAGTCCATGAAAGGTCCGTGATTCCACAGCTCCCTCAGGGATGAATGGAAGTCCTGCCTTATTACAGTGTCACTGAACTTCTAAGGATGAGCAAAATTCCAGTCTTGTGCAACAATACGAGGAATGTGTACCAACAAAGGAAAGCAACTCTTCACCCTGAAGCAGCCTTTACTTTGCAATTCGTATCCTCCCTTACTGTCATGTGCTCAGCGGGAGTTAGCAATTTAGGAGTGGAGTCATGTCATATGTCATCTCTGCCTTGTAGCAGTAAGAAGAACTCTCCTAAACATAGAGCAGTAGCTGTGATAGCAGATGTTCAGCAGCTTCCTTTCCTCCACATACTGCTATCTTGTGACAGACAGAAGTATAAGGCCCCAGGCTGATCACTCTCTTCAGGCTAAAATACACACTGTCAGTATCCCCATAACACCATTCTTGTCCTATTTCTGTGCCCCAGTGGGAGCTGACTCTCATTTCAGCTGCTTGGACTCTGCTGTGAGAGTGTCAGACTTGGTATAAGGTTATCCTGTCGCAGGATGTGTGAGACAAAGAATCTTCATGGAAGCATGACTCACATAGTAGGATACTCTAGCAAAGGAGTCTCTAGTGGAAGGAGTCTCTAGTGCCAGTGCTCTGTAATGTTCGATATGTTTTCCACCACTGGGAAGAGTTCAGGACAGAGTATTTTGGGCTTTCTGGTTTCTTAGTAACATGACAAACTGCAAAAAAAAACACACAAAAAAAAACATGTACTGTAGTGTATTCCTCTTTATTAATCTTCTTTTACCACAGGAACATGTTAATTATAACACTTTATTCATTAATAGTTACATTTATTGTACTGAATGGTCCTGTATTCCATTCACTTACATTACATTATAGACAGTTATACCCTCAGCAGTCTCACTCTTAACTTACACAAGGTTTTGCTTGTTCATGGTTTATGTTTTATTCCTTACATACATGAGATGACAACACTGTTTTAATAAATTTCTTTTTTTTTTTTTTTTGACTCAGAAAACATTTAACATGGGGGGAAAAACCCAAACAAAACACCCCAGAACCCATGGGATGCTGAGTTAGTTGTCTCTTATGGTTAGAACCGGTCCTAAGCAGCCACAATGTCGAAACCCACAAACCATAACATGACATCTGCAATGAATAATGATCACTTGTACTCCAGAAGAGTATTTAATATTCTGGTTAGCTGTAAGGTATATCATTACCTTACAAAAAAACTACAATGTCTTCAAATAAATACCAGCAATCTTTGGCTTTGTGCAATGTTATATTATGTAGTTTATTGTGTATACTGTATAAATCTGACCTTCCCTCTGTATATTCCCCTGTAGACCACAACTCAACCTTCCAATCCCCTACAGCAGCCACCAGTAAAACCTACTGTGGTAACAGTGAGCAAGGATGTGCCCAAAGGTGAGTGTGTTTATGACCGAAACCTCAGTTTAGACTTCTGGTTAAAAAAGATAAATGTAATTTAAAAATTTATAAAAAGACAGCAATGTAAAGCTTTTTATATGCATTTGGTTTAGATTGATTTACAGTTTCTGTTGCTTGAAAGAATTAAACTGGATTATAATGGGAAATATTTCAAGTTAGAATTGTGGTTTTAGCACAGTGGAATAGCGCAGTAGTCTCAGATGTTTATTTAATGCTCAGATTTTCTTGTCACAATTGAATTTGAATTACTTGTCAAAATTTGGTGTGTCTTTTCTATTGTGATGAGCCCAAGTGTGCATGGGACTCTTTTTGGAGCGCATCTTGCTGTATGTTGCGCCCTCTAGTGGCCATGGTATCTTATAGCTCTGAGTGTGACAAAGCAACAACAGGTGTCATATAAAATATATATATATATATATATATATATATATATATATATATATATATATATATATATATATATATATATATATAACTAGCAGCTTTGTGATGATTGTAAAACATATATATATGACAAATTATAACAAAAAAATGTGTTACAATCATATATATATCGCCATCATATATATATATATCGCCATCTTTCTCACAATACCACTACTTGATGGTATATATATTTACCAAGCTGCCAATCAACCTACCATGCATGTCTTTGGACTGGGGGAGTAAACCGGAGTACCCGGAGGAAAAACCCGCAGCACAGGTGCGGGGGTTTGTGGTGTGTGGCGAATGTACTAACCACTAAGCCACTGTGCGTGTTATATATATATATAGGTGTGGGGCGAATGTACTAACCACTAAGCCACTGTGCGTGTTTTATATATATATATATAGGTGTGGGGCGAATGTACTAACCACTAAGCCACTGTGCGTGTTATATATATATACAGGTGTGGGGCGAATGTAGTAACCACTAAGCCACTGTTCGTGTTATATATATATATAGGTTAGTACATTCGCCCGACACCTCCAGGGTCCGGGGTTCGATTCCCGCCGGGGCCATGTGTGTGCGGAGTTTGCATGTTCTCCCCGTGCTGTGGGGGTTTCCTCCGGGTACTCCGGTTTCCTCCCCCAGTCCAAAGACATGCATGGTAGGTTGATTGGCAGCTTGGTAAATTGTCCATAGTGTATGAATGTGTATGTGATTGTGCCCTGCGATGGACTGGCACCCTGTCCAGGGTGTACCCCGCCTTGTGCCCGATGCTTCCTGGGATAGGCTTCCCCGCGACCAGGTTCCCCGCGACCCTGAAGCAGGAATAAGCGGTTGAAGATAGATGGATGGATGGATATATATATATATATATATATATATATATATATATATATACCATCGTATATATATATATATATATACAATACCACTACTTGATGGATATATATATATATATATATACCATCAAGTAGTGGTATTGTGAGAAAGATGGCGATTGAATTCAGAATAACTAAAAAGTGTTCATTTGAAGTTTCTTTTTTCCACAATGGGTTTAGTTAATCATTTTTAATGAACATCAGGCTCAGTTGATGGCTATGGACGAATTTCTGGCTCATATCCTGATTCTCATCGAATGTCTGGCTCACACGGTAATTCTGGACGATCATCTGGCACAAATGACGATTCTTCTGGCACTTATGACAATTCACATCGAACATTTGGCTCATATGACAATTCCCAACCAACATCTGACACACGTGATGATTCCTGGCGTACATCTGACTCAGCCGCTGGCACAAGAACTTCAGTTTTGAACCAAGATAGCAAGCGAACCTCAGACCGAACTGCCGATTCAGGGCAAATTTCAAGCTCTGGGAGGGTAACAGGTTTGTCTGAAAGCTCCCGACATACATATACTGTGAGTACCGGTGGCCGAGGAGTTTCTGGCTCCGGTGCTGAGAGAGGCAAGTCTGTGGAGCTCAGGCCTGGGACTTCCATCTCCCAAGGTGGGTCGCAGAGCATAAATGTAGGCCTGCTGCTGCTCTGTGCTCTTCCGCAGACTTTCCCAATGATGCTATGCATGAAGTGCTGAGATAAAAGCTTGAAGCTTCAGAAGTGCCAGTTGCACCAGCGCCATCGCGGGTACCACCAGTGACTTTTGCATATTGCATGAAATGTAGCATTGCTGCATTGTTTCATGGCGCTATACAGAAGTGCTTTCTGAGATGTGGGAATATTTCTTAAAGGAATACTTCAGCAATACTTTAAATTAATGCTTTTTTTATTTATTTCCTATGCTTTTTTTATTTCTTGATGTTTTAATTAGCAGCCATAAATGGAAAGTATTATAGGTATATAAGGTATTCCTTAAGAAATATGGTGATGTCAGGGATGAATGGGGATGCTGTTTTTTTAGTTAAGAAAATACATTTTCGTTGTTAAGTGGACAAGTTGCACTTACACCCCTCACATCCGTATTGTATCCAGTACAAGCAGTTGCAGGAGCAAAAGGTGAGAAAGGAGAGAAAGGACCCAAAGGAGACCGTGGTCCAGCGGGGCCCAAGGGGGAGACAGGGTCCATGACCGGATCTGGAGGAGGTGCCAAAGGAGAGAAAGTATGCTAAATATTTCCTTAAAATATATATTTGTAATAGGTGAAAAAGTGTTTGCCCCCTTCCTCATTTCCTGTTCCTTTGCATGTTCCTGGAGGAATTCTGGCCCACTCATCTTTGCAGAATTGTCCTAATTCAGTTACATTAGAGGGTTTTCGAGCATGAACGGCCTTTTTAAGGCTTACCACAACATCTCAATAGGATTCAGGTCAGGACTTTGGCTAGGCCACTCCAAAGTCTTCATTTTGTTTTTCTTCAGCCATTCGGTGGTGGACTTGCTGGTGTGTTTAGGATCATTGTCCTGCTGCAGAACCCAAGTTCGTTTCAGCTTGAGTAATACCGAACAGATGGTCGGACATTCTCCTTCAGGATCTCTTGGTAGACAGCAGAATTCATAGTTCCTTTTATCACGGCAAATCTTCCAGGTCCTGAAGCAGCAAAACAGCCCCAGACCATCACACTACCACCACCATATTTTACTGTTGGTATAATGTTCTTTTTATGAAATGCAGTGTTCCTTCTACGCCAGATATACTTGGACACACACCTTCCAAAGAGTTCCACTTTTTGTCTCATCGGTCCACAGAATGTTGTCCCAAAAGTTTCGTGGATCATCAAGATGTGTTGTGGAGAAATTGAGACGAGCTTTGATGTTCTTTTTGCTCAGCAGTGGTATTCTCCTTGGAACTCTGCCATGCAGGCCATTTTTGCCCAGTCTTTTCCTGATGGTGGAGGCATGAACGCTGACCTTAACTGAGGCAAGTGAGGCCTGCAGTTCTTTGGACGTTGTTGTGGGGTCTTTTGTGACTTCTTGGATGAGTCGCGCCGCGCCTTGTGGGGGTAATTTTGGGCGGCCGGCCACCTCCTGGGATAGTTCAGCACTGTTCCATGTCGTCGCCATTTGTGGATAATGGCTCTCACTGTGGTTCGCTGGATTCCCAAAGCTTTGGAAATGGCTTTATAACCCTTTCCAGACTGATAGATCTCAATTACTTTCTTTCTCAATTGTTCCTGAATTTCTTTGGGTCTCGGCATGATGTGTAGCTTTTAAGGATCTTCTGGTAGACCTTACTGTGTCAAGCAGCTCCTATTTAAGTGATGCCTTGATTGTGAACAGGTGTGGCAATAATCAGGCCTGGGTGTGGCTAGAGAAATTGAACTCAGGTGTGGACAACCACAGTTATAGTATGTTTTAACAAGGGGGGCAATCACTTTTTCACACAGGGCCATGATGGTTTGGATTTTTTTCACCTTTAATAATAAACACCTTCATTTACAAATTGCATTTTGTGTTTACTTGTGTTGTCCTTGACTATTGTTTAAATTGGTTTGATGTTCCGAAACACTTAAGTGTGACAAACATGCAAAGGAACAGGAAATGAGGAAGGGGGCAAACACTTTTTCACACCACTGTATACACATATATATATATATATATATATATATATATATATATATATATATATATATATATATTTTACCATTGTATACAGACTGTATAAATGTTTGAGGCAAGTGAAATAAAGGAGATAAAGAAGCGTCATTTCAGCCATATAGATGTCAAAAAGTTTGTGTTATAATATCAACCATGATCGTGATCGTTTGTCTTGTATGTGTACATTTTCAGGGCAGCCTAGGAGAAAAGGGAATGAAGGTATGTTATGATAGTTATCAAAATCCACTGTGAATATTACTGCACTGATAAAACAAACTGGCTCGATCTTTTTATTTTAATAAAGCTGATGTCTTTTATTCTATTGTCAAGTTTCCTCAACATTTTCCGATTAAAAAGTTAACCATTAAATGTGCCTTGCAGTGTGCAATGTTTTAGTCCAAAGTAATCATTGAGTTTTAGCATCAGATGAATTCTCGATTCTGATTGGTCAGAAGGTGTTGATCAATTTTCTATAATAGCAGCTCTGACAGTTGTTCTGGCTACATGGCAATTCACAGGCTTATATTAATGAATGCATTCTAATAGTTTATCTTTTCTATAAACCAACTTTCACAGGTACTTGTATGGCTGATGATCCACATATGTTTTCTGTATGGAGACGTTTATTTAGCATTTTCGGAAAGAGTCTCCAGTGTCAGCGCTTTGTAACAGTCAGAGGCAAAGCTGCAACTGTATTGTTTTATCGCTTCCATATTGCATAGCATTGGATCTTGCAAATTTTCTTCATGTACAGTAGACTCCACCCCCAATCAGAATAGAGTGGATCAGCCCTGCACTCTATTTCTAGAAATGATCTCACATAGCACGTGTAGTTTTAACAAAAAGTCCAGGGAAGAAGACACTTGTTTGTTTTCATTAGAATTGCAGTTTTGCTCATGCAGCCATCAGAGGGCTCAAAATATTACAAACTGACTTCCTCACATACTGGGTTGGCTGTGGCTCAGTTGGTAGAGCGGGTTGTTCACTAATTGTAGGGTTGGCGGTTCAAGTCCTGGCCCACATGACCCCATGCCCGGCCCACATGACCGAAGTGTCCTTGGGCAAGACACTGAACCTCAAGTTGCTCCCGATGGCAAGTTAGCGCCTTGCATGGCAGCTCTGCTACCATTGGTGTGTGTATGAATGGGTAATCATTGTGAATGGGCGAATGAGACACAGTGTAAAGCGCTTTGGATAAAAGTCCTATATAAGTGCCCCATTTACATACGAAAGTTATCATAACTTTTAAGTACGTTTTGTCACATAAAATGTTTATCTCATTTTCTCAGGGTGCTGCAGGATTTGGCTATCCTGGGGTAAAGGGTGATCAAGGACCTCCTGGTCCACAAGGCCCACCTGGTCCTCCTGGGCCCCGTGCTGACGTTGTGGAGAGGGGAGACGGATCGGTAGTAGTGCAAGGACCAATGGGACCTCCAGGGCCGGCAGGGCCTGCCGGGCCTGAAGGAGAACCTGTGAGTAACTCTACAACACACATAGACACTTCTTTTCTAAACAGTTCTTCACTCTTTGCTAGTGGTATTCATACAGTTGAGAATAAGTAGAAGAGACGTCTGAAGAACAGAATATGTGATAAAATATAGTAAAACAATGTAAACACAATTATTATTGCGCATAGATAAATATAGAACTATGTAAGTATGTTATTTACATGTTAGAGAACAATGATACAGTTATATATAAAAGACAGTAGAACTTACAGGTATGTATGGACTGTTTGTCTATAAACAGAAGCACAGACACAACAGTTTTGTCTGTAACTGAAGACAAACTATATGGATTTATCAGAGTTATTCTCAGAAGAGTTGTGTGTGGTGCTCTGGGGAAAGATGCCAGGTAATACTGTGGCTTAATTCTGGGGAACAGTCAAAAAAAACATGTTTTGGCCAAAATTGAGTGTTTTTACTGGCTATTACGTAATTTGTCACTGAGAAAGAAGCCAATTTTACAAAAGCAGTAGTAAAAACAGTTGGTTTCCTGAAAGATGCCTAAAACCTTGATAGTGCGATTTCCTCTCACAGTGAATTTCACACATTTGTAAGTTTTTGGATAGCAACATACCATAGCGAAATGAGCATAATCCGATTCAGTTTAGTTTGTAATCAAATACCGTCTGTTGAAATGTCTGTTGATGCTCCTGCACTCCTGCATAATCTTTGAATGAAATTTTCTATTTTTCACTTTTGAGGTTAACCCGATTTTAAAATACAATATCTTTATGCCAGGTTGAGTTACGTATTTTAGTCCAGGAAAGTTTGTAGTTTTAAGAACTATGTATAGTTGACCATGTGAAGAGTTTTCCCAAGCCAGCACACATATACAGTGATTTTCCAGTGGAAATCTATGGGAAAAAAACACAAAAAAGAATATAACTTCTGTATGCCCTCTATATGTGGCTTCATACTTCCACTCCAAATCAAGCATCCACACACTCAGTTTGGATCATTATTTGCTTCTGGTTTAGGATCCACTGTACATGCGCTTATAAAGCACCCTTGCAGTCTTTAATCTCTAATGAATAATAATTGGTGCTAATGACCAGTGCATCGCCCACTTAATTAGACTCAATGAAGTGAGTAAATTAAAATGAATTGAATCTCCAGATTGTGGTATGAGGCCAGTGGATGTCCCCAGCACTGTAGAGTTTAGCATTTATCCTGCTTTAATAAATCAGATTTAGCTCATCAGCTACTTATAAAGCCTATCCCAGTGTAATCAAAATGTACCAGCCACCAGCTGTAGGCTGGAGAAATGCTCTCAAGTGCTGTGGACCATATGGACTGCAAGGGAACAACACCAGGCTCTCCTACAAATTTGAAGCCCTTTATTTATGACAATATTGACTTCAGCGGTGTCACCCAGCATCCTGTTTAAATATGTTCATGTATAATATGTGCTGTTCATTTGTTAATGTAATGCAAACTGCTGTCATGTCAAAACCCTATTGTATCTTGGCCAGTGAGCGCTATTAATGGCGCAAACGGCTATTGTATTCTGCCCTTGAAACATGCAGCATAATTCATGGGGTCCCCCAGATGCTTCAGCTCATGTCTGAACAAATGCACCCTATAAATATCCTTCTTTCTGTTCTCTCATAGGGTGACCCTGGTGAAGATGGAAGTGCTGTAAGTTCTCCTGAGTAATAGAACACTTATACAATGTGGACCAGGGGTCAAGTGCATTTCTGCTTTTGAACGACTTCCATGTAGTTTTTTCCCTTTTGACTACACAAGCAAGAGCAGCTATGAGCAGATTGTTTGTGATTGGTCAAACGTTCTACAGGAAAGGACTAAGATTGGTCAGAATTCCTTCACGAGCAGCAGAAGTTTGATTAAAAAACAGACCTACACATATCTCTACTTCAGTGGTGTAGTCGTCATAAAACAGTGGTTTACTATTACAAGAGGAGGACTATAAAATGGAAGTGCTTTTTTGAATAGTTTCATTTCATCTCCTGTCATGTAATATATTTTGTAAAGCAAGTACTAAAAGTTGTGATTATATATATATATATATGTTCATTGTCCAAGAAACATGAGTTTTAAAAAATAATAAAACAGCTAAAAGAGAAGTAAAACAAGAGTGGATTGGGGACTTCTAAAGCAGCAAAACAAATGGGTATACAAGGGTATACTAATATTGATCCTTAGAAGTCATTATAACCAATCAGCCCTGGGGAAAAAGTAAGTATACAGCGTATACATACATATTGCACTGACTACACCACTGCTCTACTTGGATATTTTAGCATTATGGAGCATTCAAATTTACCCAGTATTCGGATAATCTCCCCTATCAAACACACACACACACACACACACACACACACACACACACACACAACACACATACACACACACACACGCCTTAAAGGCTCAGTTTGTGTGCGTTTTAAAAATTGCAAATATAATTCCCGCATTCACCCATTTACATTGCACTTTTCATACTTAGGGAAGGCATTCCTGTGTTAATTATTAAGGACATTCATAGTTGATAAACTGGCCATGCCGACTAGCCCAAATGGCTTAAAAAATCACTAAAATTGCTTTAAATAGAATGTCTCATAATATCTACAATGTCCCACAGTGCACTGCTGTAGAGTTTAATGATTAATAATCAATGAATTGATCAAACCGAATGTTGTTGTTTTTTATCCAGCTTTCATTATACACTGCACAAATATAAATGCAAAAAAGTTACATTCAACTTCAATTTCTCTCGTACATTTTTAGGGACCAGCCGGACCACCAGGTTTCCCAGGAACCCCTGGAGATCCTGGAGTTAAAGGAGAAAAAGTGAGTACAATGATTACATTATCAATCATGCATTTTAAATCCTAAGTCAAGGCCTGGTGAAACACAGCAGCATCCAGTGGTACCTTGGTATTTATTAATGGGTGGCTGGTGGAAAGTGCATGTTTATTTTATAATGGTGTTCTTATCCATATTGAAATGCTTCTGTGGTTGATGTAACAACATGGACAACACGGCAAGTTACAGTGATTTGAGCCTGGGAATGAAAATTATGTAAAAGATTTCATGTACATGAACTGCTAATATCTCATTTCAGGGTGACCGGGGTGAAGGTATTCCCGGACCCAGGGGACCACCAGGACCTCCAGGACCTCCCTCTCGCTCAGACATCCCTGTGAGTATTCAGTGAACCGTGTCAGACTTCGTCAGATCGTGTAAAATATGTTAGTAATCAATACTCTTTATTTTATATGCAGACATTTTTGGACATGGAGGGCTCTGGCTTTGGTGATCTAGAGGGTGTGCGGGTAAGTGTTAGAAACACAGGGTCTTTCATTTTACGGTTAGTGTCCATGTGAATTCGATTTAATTGTGGCTTAACAGCATGCCATATACTAAAATTTTATTGTTCACTTTTGTATAGTGTTATGTAGAATGTCATTAGTTAAACAATTTAGCATGCATTCTTGAGTTTTTCCATGATCTTTAAATCTATTCAGCAATTTAAGCCACTCATTGGGCCAGTATTAACTAAATAACATTTTTATATATACAGTATGAAGAATGTTATGTTTTGTCTCATTTCACGAACAAGTACACAATTGAACTCCTATTTGAACAAATTTTTTCATGTTTTAACATCACTAGTGAAGATTGCACCTACGAGCTGTAATGTTTTGTCCTCATATCACACATATGTATTATTCAAATCTGGCTACGTCACGATTTCAAGGCAGAGACGGATGCAAGTACAAATTTACTTTTAATAGATTTTAAAACAAAACAAGAACTATGGAACTTGTGGCAAGGTAGAAGTGGCTATATACACGTGAGTGCTTGTTAACAGGAACATGATTCAGGTGAAGGTGGTCATGTGACTGATGCAGTGAGGTGCAGTGGCTGCAGTGAACTGCAGTTCGGAGTTCCTTCTCTGATTTACATGACAGGCTAACATCTGGATATGTTTAAATGCAAAGTGTCTGTTAGTTACATGAAGGTTACTACATACCGTATAGCTATATATCTAACATTGCCATAAAACGAATTACCATCATTTTAAAAATAGGCACATATCAAATGCAAACCTTTGCTTTGTAAAAGCTGCTGATTTTTTTCACTGCTGATTTCCATCCAGCCTTGATAGTGTATTTCTGGTGTTTTTTCCATCTCTGTCTTTTAGGGATTGCCTGGTCCTCCTGGCCCACCTGGCCCACCCGGACCCCCAGGACCTGTAGGTCTCACTAATGTGTCACATGCTACCGTTTCTGGTGTGTCTGGATCTTCTGGTCCAGCTGGAAAGGACGGTGCTCCAGGACAACCGGTATTGATGTCCTGTAATCTGTAATACATGATAGTATACCATTGTTTCATCTCCAAATTTGCCTGAACCTGGCTACATCTTTGAGAAACCTCTGCCTTTAACCATGCATTTTAAGAAATGCGGCATTTGTCCTTTAAAATACCTAAATATTGTAACCTACAGGGAATTCCAGGTCTCCCTGGTACTGATGGAAAACCCGGCCTGCCTGGCCCTAAAGGAGAGAAGGTAGGAGAGCATTAGCACCTTAATCCTTAGCTTCCTACTAGTGTTATTTTGTTGTTGTTTTTGAAGTTGTGGGTTTGCATCATTAGTTTCCACGGATAAGAAGAATTTGCATGTTAAAATTAAACATCATGATGCTAATCCCTTGAGGGAGTTATAAATGCATGCCAGACTTAATTCTGCTTCTGTAAGGCCGCTGAAATGTCACTTGGGCATGTGATATTAAATACACTCACGTCATGCTCTGCAGGGTGATACCGGCGAGCTCGGCTTACCTGGAGTTGTGGGAGAAAAGGTTAGAACACGCGCACACACACAACAAGCACACACACATGCACATGCTGATGCAAACCAGTGAAATACCTGGGGAAACCTGTGCATTTTGAGAGCAGCAGCGCATTCCCAAGATCTTAGTGATGTATTACTGTGTTATTCAGAGCATACAGTGTGTTTTTAACCACTTAAGATTAAAGAAAATTTGATTTCGTCAGTCAGGTTAGCATTTTTATATACTTAAAAGTAAGTATAGTCTTTAAAAACATATTCAGTATCTCCAGTATTTTAGAGATTTTAGTTTGGGCACTAATGGACTCGGTGTGTAATTATGTATTATATCAGATTGGATTGTTAATTCTATAGTTCATTTCATCTTTTCCTTCATAATAATGTGGAAGTTTCTTACCTTTTTGTTTTCTCCCTTTTAAGCTTGTGAAACATTAAACTAGACAATTTTGCTTAAATAACTTGGGATTCAGTAAAATATTCTATTTTATTTAGATTTAATTATTAATGTTACTTCTGGGGGGACAGTGGCTTAGTGGTTCATATCCAGGGTTGGGGGTTCGAATCCTGCCGCAGTTTGCATGTTCCCCATGTGCTTTGTGGGTTTCCTTCAGGTAATCCAATTTCCTCCCCCAGTCCAAATGTGTACATTTGTGGTGGGTTTGCATCTGGTCCAGGGTGTCCCTCGCAATAAGCGGTATGAAATTAAAGTGATAGAAAAGCCTGCCAAATCTATTTAACCAAAAGTTTATTTACCACCATTATTTAAACTCTCAGAATAGAATAGGCAAGTCTGTGAATGAAAATTGTATAAGGGAAAACTGAGGTCATAATACAATAGTCGTGGAATGAAATGTCTCAGATTTTCACCTAAAGATTTTCCTTTATTTCCACATGTTATATATTAATTTCCTGCATGTCCACAGGGTGCACAGGGGCTTCCTGGTCATCCGGGACCACCCGGACAGTCTGGCCTCGCTGGCCTTCCAGGACCAATGGGACCTGTGGGACCACCTGGGCCTCCAGGGCCGAGCTACCATGCTGGATTTGTGAGTATAATAGTAATAATACTGATATAAATTTGTATAAAGTACCTATTACTTTTTTTTGTTGTTTAATCCTTTTGATATTTTATTGAGATTTCTAAAATCTGAGGGTACTTTATACAAAAGAGCACTTTTAATGAAAAGAATTATAAAATAGGGGGGAAATAAAAAAGCAACAATAATAAAGGCAATTAAGAAAAATACACATAGAAAATGAAAGAAATTTTGACAAATACAGACCTGTTAAAGGTTTTTAAGAAAAAAATTAAATCGGGTGTGATATACAACTTAATTCTGTATTGTCAGATGAAAACCTGTTTGCTGATGTCAAAAAAAATCAGCAGCTTATATATATATAAAAATACTGGAAGTGATCATGTGTATCTAATATTGCTGCTTTTGTGACAATATAACGTTTGGCCTATCTTTGTGCTGTGTTGGTTTTGGGTGGACCAGGACTGTTATGAGAATTGCATTTCCCTCTTTGTTCAGGACGACATGGAGGGTTCAGGTGTAAACTTTTTCGGTGGTGTGCCTGGAGTCAGAGGACCTGAAGGCAAACAGGTTAGTGCCCTCTTAGTCTACTGTTGACATGTCATTATTGTTTACTCTATTTGCAGTGCTTTTTAAATTAATGGATTTTGTTTCACTGTAATTCTTTTTCAGGGTCCACCTGGTCTACCAGTAAGTTCCTTTATTCATATTTTAACTCTGGAGTAATTCTTTGTCAAATTATATTGTTGTTTGATTTTGTATGGACGGTGTAGATGACATTTTGAGCTTTGGTGTGTGTGTGTGTGTTTGTGTGGTGTTCTGTAGGGTCAGCCTGGTATACCTGGGCAGAAAGGAGAGAAAGGCAGCGAGGGACTTCCGGGAACATCTGGCCATCCTGGACTTGATGGTTTTCCTGGACCACAGGTAGGGGTCTGAAGCAAAAAAAAAAAAAAAAAAAGATGATAATAAATGGTAAACATGATACCATTAATGTTGTTCTATCTCAGTAAAGATGATGACATAGAGAAAAAAAAATATTCCCATATTCCCATTTTGCATATATAACATAGAAAAAAAAAACGACTCTTCTTAGCAAATAATTGACCACTGTGTTATTTACAGAATAAAGCACATAGGAACATAACCAGTAAAAGGATTGCTTTTATTATTTTCAAATAAAAGCACGTATTTCATTTCTCTTATACCACAGTCTGCACTAACAATTTTATTATTTATTAAAGAATGATACTTTTTATCAATTTACAGTCGGCCCTCCACATTTGCAGGTTTAACATTCGTGGATTTGATTATTTGCGAGTTTGCCATCAATAATTAAATGGGATTTTTGCAAAGTTTAATAAGTCATAAATACGTAAAATGTTATTTATCTAGTTATCATTTTCAAGCATAAATATATACACAAATTTATTATTACATTCTAAGTTTGTAAAAAGTTTCAATGCACTAAAGAGCTGTGGATTACACGATCTTTTTGGGGATGCTACACTTTTGTCTCGTTACTAGCCAGCCTCACTCACCTGTTTTGTCTCTTGTGCGGTCTATCTTGTGTTTTTCTCATCTTTATGCATCTATAAAGTACAATAAAATATTGACTGTTGTCATGGGTACAAAGCGTAGTGCTTCTAGTGCTTCTGAAAGTGCTCCTAAGAGGCAAAAGAACATGAAGACCTTACAAGAAAAGGTCAAATTATTAGATTTGCTACAACAGCTGTCAGCTGTTGCAGTTGCCCACCATTACACCATTCTGTATTTTTTCTTTTTTTTTTTTTTTTTTTACTTTTTGTGTATTAAATATGGGGCCTAGCAATATTAGAGTTTTTTTTTTTACACATTTGCGGGGATTAAGGGTGCAGGACCACCGTGAATGTGGAGGGATGACTATACAGTGAGATTTAATATTGTGGAACATCTGTGAGAAGAAGAAATTGTAGCTGCTTATGTTACTGAGAAACCACAAAGCTCACAAACCTCACAGAAAACTTCCCTTCATTTCAACAATTACACATTATTTAAAAAATAAATAAAGCATTTTTTTACAAGTCCCTGTGTAAGCGGTTACTATAATAAAAAAAATTAAATAACAAGCACATCCATATACTTCTATTCTATAGCTTACAGCCAGAACTACTGTTAGAGCTGCTGTTATAGAAAATTAATGAATCGGAATAGAGTATTCAATAGTGCTGGGGTATAATTGCATTTATTGTCTCTTTCTTGAAACTAAGTTGTAGATACAAAGCAAATATGTAGGGTTATCGGTACGTCAGATCTTATCACTGTGGAGAAAATGCACTAATGATGCATGGCATATGTTTTACTAAATCCCTTCTTGTGTCATTTTGGGCCAAGACATTCATTATCATAAACCAGATCAATCTGGTATAGACACATTTCTTAGAGCCACACATCATTAGGACAAGCATTGTGAATCTTGTAATGAGCAATCAAGCCTGGAGACTGACTGCAGATTTGTTTTTTTCCACAGGGACCCCAGGGAGAGCGTGGATTTAAAGGCGAAAGAGTGAGTATCCTCAGATGTTATCTTAGTTAACAAACATGTAAGATCCTTATGGTGTGACTCAGATGTAATTGGCTTGATGTGTTTATGTAATAGGGTGATCCAGGTCGTGATGGTGTTGGCCATCCAGGCCTTCCAGGACCACCTGGACCTCCAGGACAAATGATCTATCGGTCGGCAGATGGTGTAAGTAAAATATATAAATAAAGTTTCCAGACACTCTAGTGCACCTACAGTGCCCTCCACTAATATTGGCACCCTTGGTATTTATGAGCAAAGAAGGCTGTAAAATTTGTCTTTTATGTTTAACCTTTTGATATTTTGTTAAGACAAAATCACAAAAATACTCTGCTCTCATGGATATCAAACAATTGCAAAATATATGTGTGCCACAATTATTGTCACCCTTATGAATTCCTATGAGAAAAATATATTGTACTTGAAGTATATTCCCTGTTAAATTTCTTTTACATTTCTGCTGAAAAATTCTGCTGAACATTTCTACTGAACATTTTCTACTGAAAATTTCTGATTTGAAGTATATTCCCATTGATATTAACATTTTTTTTAGTACACTTGGGTGACTAGGAACAGGAAACTGTTAAACCATGACTTCCTGTTTCACAGGGGTATAATTATGAGGTAACACATAGGCCGAATTACCTTGACCTCTTACCCATCATTCATAATAATGGGTAAGACCAGGGAATATAGCTGTGATGTGGAGCAAAAGGTTGAGTTTCACAAAATGGGAAGTGACTATAAGACAATAGCACAAGCATTGAAAATGCCCATTTCCACCATCAGAGCAATAATTTTATTAAAAAGTTCCAGTCAACTGGAAATGTTATGAATCAACCTGGAATTGGACGTCTGTCTATATTGTCTCAATGCACTGTGAAGAGGATGGTTCTCCACGGATCATAGTTGCAATTGCAGAAGTTAGTTGTGTCTTGGGGTTAGAAAATCACCTACATCACCTCAAGTTGTTTGGAAGGGTTTCAAGAAAAAAGCCTCTACTCTCATCCAAAAACAAACTCAAGTGTTTTCAGTTTGCCAGACACTACTGGAACTTCAAATGGGATCGGGTTCTATGGTCAGATGAAATCAAAATAATGCTTTTTGGCAATAAACACCAGAGGTGGCGCACACAGAGAGGTAGCCATATGGAAAAGTACCTCATGTCCACGGTTAAATATGGTGGTGGCTCTTTAATGTTTTGGGGCTGTTTTTCTGCCAGAGGACCTGAACATTTTGTTAGGATACATGGCATCATGGACTCTATCAAATATCAACAGATATTAAATGAAAACCTGACTGCCTCTGCCAGAAAGCTTAAAATAGGCCGTGATTGGATCTTCCAGCAGGACAATGATCCAAAACATACATCAAAATCAACACAAAAATGGTTTACTGACCACAAAATCAAGGTCCTGCCATGTCCATCCCAGTCCCCTGACCTGAAACCCATAGAAAACCTGTGGGGTGAACTGAAGAGGAGATTCCATCAGCGTGGACCTCGGAATTTGAAGGATTTGAGATTCTGTATGGAGGAATGGTCTCATATACCATGCCTTGTATTCTCCAACCTCATCAGGCATTATAGGAGAAGACTCAGAGCTGTTATCTTGGCAAAGGGAGGTAGCACAAAGTATTGACTAAAAGGGTTCCAATAATTGTTGCACACAAAGATTGTTAACAAAGATATTGTTTGATTAGCCTGTGTTGTGCTTGTAATTGTTTCATATTCATGAGAGCAGAGCATTTCTGTGATTTTTTTTAAACAAAATATCAAACAAAAAAGACAATTTATCATAGCCTTCTTTGCTCGTATTTATCAAGGGTGCCAATATTAATTATTAATTTCGAGCAAATAATTGCATCATAGTTCATATCTGTTCACATTCATATTTGTTCAGTGAAACAGAAAGAGATTATAACTAGCAATTTTAAAATACCAACTTCTTTTCCACTCAGCACCTACCAATTTAACACCCTGTTTTGATTTGTAACTGTGTTATTATTGCTGATCCTTCCATAGAAAATAAGCGCTCAAGCAGATGTTTTCTCCTGTGTTTGTTTGAAGAGAGAATTAAAAAGATATGCTAGACATTAGTGAGCACAAAAAGTGAAAGCAGCATAATATGAAGGAATATCTTCTAAAACTGTGCGTGTTAACCCTTACTGACCAAAGTCAAACATGACATTTATTTCCCCAATTGAGATATGAATGGATTTTAGGCTTTTGTTGTTGTGGCACAGCACTTAGATTATCTCTTTGCACCACACAGGCCACAATTTTTAACGTCCTTTATGTAATTGACATATAGTATGTATGTTAATGAATTACTGTCCTTACAGTCTGGCATCCCTGGTCAAGCAGGATTCCCAGTAAGTACAGTTTGACAGTTTAATTACTAAGTCACTGATGTTAAGGGGCAAATTGTCAAAGAATGTTAAAGGACAAAAGGTCAAAAAAATTTAATTTTCACACATTTTCTAATTATGAACATAGTGGCTATGAGCCAAGGCATGTTGCTGTCAAAGTTTGACTTTTTTTTTTTTTTACTTTGTAGGAATAGGGTTATACAGGTTATGAGTAATAACCAATAATAATTTTAATTAATTTAATTTACTCTGGTTCATTTCAATAGCTAACTTGTGTATTATAATAGTGGCTATTGAAATTTGCTGCTTCATTGTAAAACTAACGAAGTATCATTTGTATTTCAAATACAGACATGTGACAAATTAAAGGGGGAAAAAACCAACAATTTTTTTTTTTTTTATGTTTTTTGGCTACTGCATATTGCCCACAATTCTATACATAACAACACTAGTACAGAACGATTATTTTGCTACAAATAGATATTGGTACAGTGTTTGGGCAGCTATTGTGGTTCATTGAGTACACTTGATAGTCTCCAGTATATTTAATTCAGTTGAAAATGTATAAAAATTTATATTTATGGTAGTTTTACAATACATACTTCTGTGAGCAACACAAGAAACCTTTAGAGGAACCACGGCGTAGCCTGGGAAAGTTATCCTTTTCTTGCCTGCACTGTGACGAATGAATGAGTTTTATATCAGATAGTATGTGACAAGGAAATATAAATTAATGGCTAGTAAGCGCACACAATGCATTAGTCAATGGGTTGAGTCAGTAAAATTGTAACTCCTAGGTGAAGGAGAAGGTTGATCAAAGTCAGCAGTGGTAGATATATGTATACGCAGAGTGGGAGCAGGTGCTTCTGGGCCTCAGGATTGGTACCTCTTGACTGAAATGGCATGAGTAGTAAGAAACTCATGTCACTGTAGATAAAACTGCAGTGACATACTGTAGAGACTGGTGAAAACCAACATAAAGTGTGTTTGTAAAATGTTGGGCCACCATGAGGCACCAAAGCAGTTTCAGTGTTACTTGTCATAGATTCTGCAAGTCTCTGAAGATATACTAGAGGGATATCTTCCCTCTACCACCATAGAGGATAGAATCACCATTTTACCAAAATAATAATCAGTTGGCGTTTTTGGTGATGGTGGTGGAGAGCACTGTCAAAAACATTGCTCCAGAGTCTCCCATATGTGTTCATTTGGGTTGATATCTGATGCTTTACTCATCAAACTATTCAGTGAGCCCTTGTGCCGTGAAATGTTTCATCATATGATTAAGATGATCAGTTAGAAGACCTATACTTTGCATTGATTTGCAGTAATGCTAAGTGCATTTTAAACCAAGCTAATGCCTAAACAGTATAACAATCAAAAAGAGTTTTCCATTTAATCTATTACCTGTCTGTGTATTTGATGGCGGAGCAGCTATATTGGATATAAGTAGAATTGTGTAGATATTTAAATGAATAAATGAAGGGTTTTTTTTACCTAATGTTTGTCTTTATTCTGAAAAAGGGACCAATGGGACCGAAGGGTGAGAGAGGAGACCCAGGCGCTCCAGGACATGGCATTAAGGTCAGTCACACAGTTTGAGGACGATTTATCTAAAAAAAAAAATTATCTTTTCCAATGAAATATTTCTCTTTTTTGTGTGTGGTGTATTTAGAATAACCAAAAGAGAATAGAGCTGTGTGTAATGTTTGTGAGGTTGCCCTGTTCTTGTCGCCACTTGAACACATTCTGTTTTTAGGGTGAGAAAGGAGAACCTGGTGTGGTTATTGGACCTGATGGAAGCCCTCTATTTCTTGGTTCGACAGCTGGGCAAAAGGTAAATGCTTAAAATGAGCTTTGTTAAGCTATGTATAGCAGCATATTAACTTCACAGATTTCTTATTTCATGCTTTTATTGTTGTTGCTTTCTCTAGGGGGAGAGGGGACCTGCTGGATCAGTTGGACCTCCTGTGAGTATATTATAGTTTTTTTATATCTCTGCTTTGAAGAAATTACAATGTTGATATAATAAGTAACATTTCCCTCTGGCTGTGTGCTCACACAGGGACCATATGGTCCTCCCGGCATGAAGGGTGAGATCGGAATGCCAGGCAGGCCTGTAAGTCCTCCATTTATGAAGCTGAACATTGAAACGTTATTAGTAGCTTCCTGGAATCTTACAAATAGTACATCAGCTGTAGAAGTGTGAACTAAAGTGGCGTTGTGATCGTATCACTACAGGGTCGGCCAGGTATACTTGGAAGTAAAGGAGAAAAAGGAGAGTCGGGCTCAGGATACAGTTATCCTGTAAGGACAAAATGCATAAAATGTTAATTCGTATATTTTTGCATGGATCAATCTATGACATCTTTTCTGGCTTGACAACTGAACTCATTTCTTCATATTTTGTTTTCTTCATATCTTTTAAGGGTCCACCTGGACCTCCAGGTCCTCCAGGTCCCCCGGGACCCCTAGCACACCCCTCAGCTGTGGACAGATTTGGTGTATGTTTTTTGGGTTTATTTATTTATTAATTTTTTTAGTATCAGATAAGCTGTTTATAATTCATACATAAATGTTGCTTAGAACACTGCAATGCCGAACAAATTGATTGTTGATTATATCTAAGTTTTGAAAGCATAAGAAGTGCAATAAGGCTCTTATCTCTTTATGCTTCATTTTAGAGATATGAAGACTCTGGAAGAGTGTACCCAGGTGAGCTGTTTTGCATATCTGCACTAATTTTACATTGTTTACACAGAGTCCAGCTGGCAGAAGTTGTGCTAAATGTCAAGAAACTCAATGCCAGTAATGATTGACCTTTTCATTTGAACAGCTACTTATTTCCTTTATTGTTAACAGTTAACATTTTTGAAGCAGGTATTCATATATAGTTGTTTAGCACATGATTCAGGAATAATACACACTGTGTTGATAAATATATTGCTTACAGAGGCTATAGCCATGAGCTAGTCTTCAATCCATAACCATCTGTCTCATTTTCAGGTTTTCTACTGACTGATGTAATGGCTTTATTTATGTAACTGTTGTTTTTTTTCTAGGTTCGAAAGGAGAGAAGGGAGACCGTGGGGTCCCTGGTCTTCCTGGGACACCAGGTATCACTCCCTTTCTATCATATAAGCAATGTTTTGTATATAACTTCTAAGATATATATTACTGTCATGCAAATAACAAGTATAACTCATGAGATAATTCATATAATAATAATTCAAAGGATTTGAAATATCCACCTGTTTACATTTACACTTATGTACATATTATTTTCTTTTTGTTTATCCTTCTGCAGGCAACTTTGACATTTACACTCTGAAGGTCAGTTACTTTTAATGGAGAATATATGCATATCACAGTTGGAGAAGGTGTATTCTGAGAGCCGAGTCTTTGCGCTGTGCATGTTCACAGAACGAGCTGAAGGGTGAGCGTGGAGACACAGGACTGAAAGGAGAGAAGGGTGAGCCAGGTGGACACTACGGTTCTCACTACGGAGGCGTGCAGGGACCACCAGGACCTCCTGTAAGACCTAATGGGGAGGGTTTGGGAAACATATACACTGAGTTGCTGTTTGTTGTGCCTCCTCTAGCCTTCAGTACACCCGAGTGTGAATTCGACAAAATGGTGGATGCATTAACTGTCTGAGTCTGAGTACATCCAAGTGTCAAACTGTAACTATACAGAAATTAATTGATGAAATGAACTGTTTAGATTTTTTTTTTCTGGGGTGCTTACATCTGCACCACATTCCTCACCCCATTATATTGCTAGTATTGATCTTTACTACTTACACCAAAGAGGACAGCTTGCAATGTAATTTGCCTGGTTATGGCTGTGTGTGCATACACAGATCATTTATTCAGCCACAGGATTTGTCATTGCTTGGTTAAAGCCTTCGAACAGTTGCTCATGGAGCATTCCAGATAGAGCCAGTGTATGTTGCAAAACGATATCTTACTTAATTCATCGGCAAATTGAATAAGACTACTTCAAGCTTGAAATTAGTAAAAATGTTTACAAATATGATTTATTATGTTTAATATTTCATATATCATTAGATCTGTGTTTGGTAATAATATATTTGCTTAATTCTAATCTTATAATAGGAATTACGAGATAAAATCTGACTCTATTCAAGTTGTTTTCACTTGTTGACATGTTGATTTTTGCAGTGATGCAAGCACCTACTTTCATGCCATGTTCAAAGGCACTCAGGTCACTTGTTCTGAAAATTTCAACACCTAATTTAACACTGACTGATGCTATAAACTGTGCATTAACTGATTTATAGTACACATTTCAGACTGTGACATATGGATTGTGCAATTTGTGTAACCTATGCGCAGTACTGTGCAAAGGTCTTAGACACTCTATTTATAAAGTATAAACTCTACACTTGAGTCAGTACAAAAACGTTACTTTTCCCACCAATTTTTTTTAATGTTACAGAAAAATGTTTATATATCTGTAAAGAAGCCAACATATTATGTAACAGACCACATTTCAGACAAATAACATAATGAAGGCTGCTGGGTTTGGCGTGCAAAAAACAGAAGCAAGTGAGACAGTCAGAGTCTCTCGAAGAACCGTAGTTGGTTCTACAAGATGCTCAGTAAAATTTACCTACTAATTTCCTTATACAAACTGCACAAATACCTGAGAATACTTTTTTTTTAAGCAAAGAGATATCACACCAAATATTGCCTTTACTTCGTCTGTTTACTGCTCGTTATAATATTTTGTATGTAGAAACTTCAATTTCATTATTTTCAAAGGCATCTTTAAAAATACATTATTTCGTTTCATGTGTATAAGACATCTTTACAGTACTGTATGTGTAGGAAAATATCATTATGCATTGTTATAATGTAATGCAAGATCTCCCTGCTTTCACAGAAGGAAGTAGATGGCCAATCACAGAAGTTATTTTGTAGCCAATTAGGAAACATACAATTTGTATGAATTGATTCACCAACAAGTGCTTAAAAAATCCCTCTTCAAAGATAACTTTTAAAGATGGGATTCTGTGAACTTCTGTGCCATGGGTGGCTCATCTGGTATCTTTTATTCATTCTCATCATTATTTTTTATGAGTACATGTGTAATGATACAAGACCATTATAGGATCTTTGTGAATTAGGAAAACTACATGTTTTAATAATGTATGTTTATTAGGCTTATTTATCACATAGATCTGGCAAACCTGGTCATAGCACATATGTCAGGAACACATGGATCAATTTCCTCATGTCCAACGAAAAAAGTCAATACGTTAAAATGGTAAATGTGCACTTATATAGCGCTTTTATCCAAAGCGCTTTACACTGTGTCTCATTCATCCATTCACACACACACACTCACACACCAATGGTAGCAGAGCTGCCATGCAAGGCGCTAGCTTGCCATCAGAAGCAACTTGGGGTTCAGTGTCTTGCCCAAGGACACTTCGGCATGTGGAGTCACTCGGGCCGGGAATCAAACCGCCAACCCTACGATTAGTGGACAACCCGCTCTACCAACTGCGCAGGACCATTAAGCAGGACATTTGCGACATTTTCTAGAAGCCTCAGTCAACTGTAAGGCAAAATCGATTGAGTGTAATTACACACTTTTTTGTATAAAGATCGTTCTCTACAGAGCAGCCTTCATTAAAATCAGTTATAAAATCAGCATATTAATGCAAAATGTTTAATTATTCTGACAATAGAGTTATTTGGGACAGCTTATTTAATAAGAACTTAATTTATTAACACATTTTCTTTGTTACTGAACTTCTTATTTGTTCTGAACTTTTTGGTGGTTGATCTTACACCAGCTTTTAAACTGCAGTTTAGGTCTCACGCAGAGTGCATTTAGTAGGCTCCAAGCACAGCTTTAGTAAATTGAACATTAATTCCAGATGCACAGTGAGCGTTATTTTGTGCCTCAAGTAAGTTGCATTTTGTGTTACACCTATTGATGTGTATACATATGGTGCTGCGATTTTGTTTAAGCTAACCCTCTATTAGTACCCATGATTCAGCTCATAAGCAAATTATCAAGACCTAATAAGATATTATTAGAGAAAGAAGACACTAACATGCATATTTGTTGGACAAATCAGGTTAATCTGTATATGGTCTAAACCTAATGATATCTTTACCTGTACCGTTCATTGCAGGGTCCTCAAGGAGATTCAATCAGAGGGCCACCCGGTCCGCGCCCCCCCCCCCGGGTGGGGCCCCACCCCCCCCCCCCCCACCCCCCCCCCCCCTTCCTTTTTCTTTCTCCCCCCAAAAAAAAAAAAAAAAAAAAAAAAAAAAAAAAAAAAATCTTTAATACAAGAACCTAATACTCAGTTTGTTAACAGTGCTGTTTAAGGAGACCTCAGGCCCCCCTGGTATTGTTGTTTTTCATGTTTTTTTTCTTTTAGCAGTCAGCATTCCTGGCCCTCCTGGTCCTCCTGGTCCACCTGGGTTACCTGGCCAGAATGCTGGAGTAAGTAAAATGCTTGGAGTGCTCAGTAACTCTCAGTTCCACAGGACATTGCAATGTAAGATTTTACAAGATCTCATACTGAGTTTAAGCCTGAAAAACAGCAATGTCATAAGCTTCTGCAAAAGTCAGCACCCTGCTCCTACCTTTATGCAATTTCTACAGCTGAGCTGCTTTCAGTATTGGTAAAAGACTCCATTAACAATAATATTCTGTATTTTATAGGTGACAATACTGAGAACATTTGACTTAATGCTCGCAACAGCACAGGGACAACCAGAAGGTGCTCTCATCTACATAATGGACAAAAGTGATCTCTATGTCAGAGTGCATGATGGCGTCAGACAAGTCATGGTATGGTGCTTTTGCCTGTAAGAAATAAAATAATGTCAATTAACCGTATGCAAACAGAGCTGCATTTCTTTCACTCTTTTGAATATGAAATTTTGCTTTATTCCAGCTTGGGACTTATAACCCCTTCTACAGAGATTCAGTAAGTAGATTTAAAAGCAAATAACCTTTAGCTATTGCTCAAGCAACTGTATAAAAACTGCATGTAAGTGGACAGCTGAAATAGTAGAGCATCAAAGGAACAATTTGGCTTTCAGTGACACATATTACTGTTGTACACTCTATTTACAGCACAATGAGGTGGCAGCGGTACAGCCTCCCCCAGTAGTGCAATACACACAGAGCCACTCAGCAAATAATGGAGCAGAGCATTACTCCCATGTTGTTGACTCTCCAATTCGGCAGCCAGAAAGCCACGGGAGCGAGCATTCTCAGCCAGCCATTGATGCACAGTACAACACACAATACTCCTCTCACCCAGACACCAGGCACCCACCTCACCCGGATCACAGAGTTCCGGCACGCACTGATCAACCGTACATCCCTGTACAGCCAGAGAGATATCCCATCCACCCGATCCTCAGACCCAGCACACCCATCCATCAGCCTGAGGTTCATGTACACACATCAGGACCAGGGGTAAGCTTACAACCAAATACAGTATCTTTTATGTTTTTGTTTGTTTGTCCTAGTAACTAATATGGCCCTTCTAAGGCAAAATATCAGTGTCAGAAACTGAGTATTTGTTTTTGTTGCCTTGTCTTTGTGTGTGTGTGTGTGTGTGTGTGTGTGTGTGTGTGTATATATATATATATATATATATATATATATACACACACACACACTGAACAAAGCTATACCTTAACTGACTTCTATGATCCTGTGTCCTTAATAAATGCTGTAAATGTGTCTTTAATTCAGTTTTTTTTTCTGGAGCTGCTTGTGCATAATACCATGTGGTTCCTCTGTGTGAACAGCTGCATCTGATCGCCCTGAACAGCCCTCAGGTGGGGAACATGAGGGGCATCCGTGGCGCAGACTTCCTGTGCTTCCAGCAGGCACGCGCTGCCGGCCTGAAGGGAACATTTAGGGCTTTCCTGTCCTCCAAACTGCAGGATCTCTACAGCATCGTTCGCAAATCTGACAGAAACACACTGCCCATTGTCAACCTCAAGGTATGTGTCCTGTTCATCCTCATGTCCTTTTATAAATGGGTGTCATCGAATGAATCCATCGATTTTAATTAAATACAACAGGATAAAGTCAGTTTTGCGTCATATTTACAAGGAATGTGTATATGTTCAGTAGTATTCCTGTCTCCCCACTAGACAAATGATAGGCTCCCCATGCCAAAATATTTAAATTAATAAATTTTATAACACACTCTTGTGTATGTTTTATTTTTTCTTGACTTGTTTTTTGCTAATCGAATCCATTTTTTTTAGTTAGAGATTCCCACCCGCAGTCCTGGTGCTCTTTAGTGTTTTTTCTCTCTGCCCTCAGCTAATTTCAGTTGCTGAATCGGGTGTGTTAACAGGGAAAGCAGTGAACTGAGCCATTTGGCTTCCCTGCGCTTGGTCATGGGTCAATGTTGTGCTGATGTTATTCTCCACAGGACCAAGTGCTGTTCAGCAGCTGGGAATCGCTGTTCGGTGATTCAGAGGGCAGGTTGAAGACCAGCGTACCAATATATTCATTTGATGGCAGAGATATCCTCAGGGACAGTGCTTGGTAGGCAGCTGACTTTGACTTTACATACAACAAACCGCACTGTTAATTTCAGCCAGATTTCTTTCACCATGTTTGTACTTGTTCTGTGTAATTAGTTATAATGTGGTTTTGCTTGCCTAGATACAGTATATCTTCTGGAAAAAAAGAGGATCTTATTCATTGTTAGTTTTACTACTGTATACAGTGCCAATTATGGTGTATTAAATTAGTGCTTTAGATTAATATGAGACCACTGCTTCTGATTTGTCATTACACAAATGTTAGATTTTAAAATAGAAATTTTTCCCCTAGGCCACATACAGCATACCCAAACTGATGCATAAGCATTTCTGCGTTTTAACAACAACTAAGTCACCTTCACACAGGACAAAACTAATCCCCCACCCTCCTTGTTGCTTGACTCTGCATGTGGCATCATGTTTTATTTCATTCTGTAGTATAATATTTCTCCTCCTGTGTGCGCTCTAGGCCAGAGAAGATGATCTGGCATGGCTCCAGTGGTAAGGGTCACCGTCAAATGGATAACTACTGTGAGACATGGAGGACGTCGGATCTCGCCGTGATGGGTCTGGCCTCATCTCTGCAGGCTGGTCAGATCCTACAGCAGAAACCCAGCAGCTGCTCCAACAACTTCATAGTGCTGTGTATCGAGAACAGCTACATCACACAGTCTAAGAAGTAAATGATCCATCAGTCCTATATAGTGCAGACCACATTAGGTTAACTGTCTGGGCAGATTTAAATTTTTTTCCAATTTCTACCCTGTTTATAACGTGAAAAACAAAAAGAAATTCAAAAGACAGGGCCTGGGTCTGCATCGCAGAGAGGCTGCCCGCTGTCCTCTGGTTCCTTTTATAATGCCAACAAGACAGGCTGTTGGCGCTGTCTCCCGGCATTGGCACATATTTTCTAGGAGGGGTTTGAACCAGAGAGGACAGGAAATGCAGAGAGGCAGGGTTTTCAATTGTATTTTCCATATAAAATTGTATATGAAATGTTTGTTGTTCCTGTTGGTTTTTATGTTTCTTTATTAAAAAAAATTGTCATAAGTGGTATATTTAACCAAGTTTTAGCTACATATTTTTGTGTAACATTGTTTTTCATTTATTGCTTCCATTTTCATTCGAGGATTTTTGAAAATTAAGGGGCAGACACATCTAAAACCATTTTAGATTTTACAAAGAGAGTAAATATTTATTTTGTGCTAAAAACAAAACAAAACAAAAAACTAAATCATGAATCTGAAACATAGAATACTGCTTTATTCTATTTTAGCCAGCACTTTTTTGCAGGATATGGCTTGTATATACATAGGTAAAAGTGTGAACCTAAAATAGGCTTTTCCCAAACCATGCCCACAAAAGACTAGTTTTGTGACTCCTTGAATATTTCAGTATTTAGCCCCTGAAATACCATTTCTTTACTGTTTTTTTTCTCCAAACAAATGTCTATTGTGTGTAGACTATGGGATCAAAATGATATGTAATATGATCAGTGGAAAATTAATATGGACTTTATTCTCTGTGTTAATGTTTTTGTTCATTCCAGACCATTTATACAGGAAATGTTAAAAAAAAAAAGTCTCCAGTATATTTCAGAGAACAGTAAAGGTGCTTTTAATTGAAAACCAGACCCATCTCAAACTGCAGTCATTCACCACTCATTCAGTTGCTGCTCGCTGAACATTTGACATGTACGTTCAGTACAGAGAGTAATTTATGAAATGACGTGCTTTTAGAATACGTCTGTGTGAAATCTCAAATGCTAACTCTACTGTAGAGGTGGTGATATTGTATGTATGGCCCTGTGGAACTCACATCGTTTTTGCAACTGTTATGTGCATCATAATTTTTACATGGCACTGAATAAATGATTTTTCACCATTCACATGAAAAAAACAACATGGTATTGGTAGTACTTCTTGTGTAATAGATGTTATCTTTAGAGTTTTATATGAATTTAAGCATGGTTTATGCTTTTGAACATGATTTCCAGTATTTTAGGGCCATGCCACATAACCAGAGGCATTTCCTTCCAATTACACGTGAGAAACAAGATGGCTGCAGTGGGATTCAATTAAAAGAAGTAAGTAAATCTTTTGATAAGACAGGTACAAATGGAAATATAACATTTGGTGTTTTAACCTGCTACAGCACAGCTGATGGTGCACAACCTTTGTGCAGATCATCCCATCAGCATACAATCACTATCCACTTTACTAGAACACCTGTACATGTGTACCTGTACACCTGAACATATCATGTGGCAGCGGTACAGTGCATAAAATCATGTAGATACAGGTCCAGAGCTTCAGTTAATGTTAATATCAAGCATCAGAATGGGGAAGATGTGATCTCACTTACTTTGACCATGTCATGATTGTTGGTGCCAGACATGCTGGTTTATGTGTTTCAGAAAGTGAAGATATCATGGGATTTTTCATGCAATAAAGTTGTGTTTAAAAAAAAACCCACACAACCAAAAAAAAGTGAGAAGCTTCATCAAGTGAATAGCAGTTCTGCCGGTGGAAATGACTTGTTAATGAAAGAATAGAATTGGAATAGAATGGCCAGACAGGTTTGGCCTGAAGGCTACAGTAAGTCAAAAAGCCACTCTTTAAAACCATGGTGATCAGAAAAGAATCTCAGAATGCAGTACACAGAGGACAGTGGGCACAGACTCAACAAATGTGGTCAACTGAAGATTGGAAAAATGTCTCACCTGTCTGACCTTTTGCCAATCTTTAACTGTCCAGTTTTGATTAGCCTATGTCCACAGTGTAAATCCCCAGAGATCACCGGTTTCAGAAATATTCAAACCAACCCATCTGGTACTAACACCATGCCACTGTCAAAGTCACTTAGATCACATTCCCTCTACCTTTTGCCACATGATTGGCTGAAAGAATAATTGCATGAATGATAGATATTGTCTATTGTCTAGTAATAGCTTAATGATCCATTTTTAACTTTTATATCGATTTGTAAAATCAATACTTTGGAATTAAATTGCTCCAAACATTATGGCAAAATATTCATCTAAGTGGGATGTAAATGGAATGTATTTTATTTACATTCCACTTAAAATATATGAAGTTTAACACCACAATACTGATGAAAGATATACCAAATAATGTTGAAAATTTATAGCAGCTTTGACCTTATTAAAACTCGATTGTGTATTATCGTAAAAACAACAGAATTGTCAGATAGAAGTAGCTTATTTATTGCTATTTTTAAATGCACAATAAAACAGAATGAAAATGTATATGTGGTGAAAATTGCTTGGCACAACTGTGACTAAGAGTAAAAGTAATATTTTCTCCAAAACAATTTTGAAAAAGCATACAGTATGTGCTACAAGACTCTCCAAAGAATAAAACTTGTGCAAACATAACTGGAAAAGAGGGATTGAATGAGTAAATACTGTGCCTTTCTACCGTGTTGCATCATGCTGAATATGGAGCATACCTTTCTGAGTGTCTGTTTGTGTCACATTTTAAACGTTATGAAGGTGAGGACGGATGCAAGTGCAGTTAAGATATTTTAATAAAGAGAGGCAGGCAAACAAATCCAAATCCTGGGACAATAGCATAGTGAAGAAACAGGTAATAGGTCAGGCGATCTGTAAACAGACACAAACTAGGCAAGGCAAGAATCGTCAACAAGGAACAAGAAACAAGATCAACAAACATAAAACAAAATGAGGAAATGGCTACAAACATTTGGTACAGTTGCAACACCACTGGTACAGTGGCAAAGACATGCTTAGAAAACAGTCTCTTTATACTGTGGAGTGAGTGTGTGAAATTGGATGCAGGAGTGTTCTTGGATTTGCGGTCCATGGCGGCCATGTTTGTAAGCCACAGTGCAGGATGGGAAATGTAGTCACTGGTTTGCTGAGATATGACAATTTGTTCCCATCATGAAAATCCATTAGGTGGCAAACTGTAGATATGTTTCTCCATATTCAATGTAGAAATGTATGGAAATTGGAAAATTGTGTATTTCAAAATGCCAAGAATGCCCTGGGTGATATTTTTTTCCCCAAATTCTTATGATTTCTTTTAGAAGTGCAGCCAAGCGAACATGTCCATTCAGATATAACTCCAGAGTGAACAGTGGCTTAAATACAATTCATGCACTGTAGAGCCACAGGCTTGTGCTCTTCGCCCCTAAGGCAAAGAATGACAGAAGCTATGATTCATGTATATCCCTAAATCATCCTCCAGGCCTCTCTGATGAGACAGCACTCTCCTCTATAGTGTCTGTTTCACTGGCTCAGTGTTGGCCTCAAGGGCTTTATAACCCCTTCAATAGGATTTAGCTATGTGGCCTTGAGAAGACCTCTGAGGCACAAATTAGTGAGTGAAAAGAGCTGCTCGCACTGTGGAAAGGACCTTCTTCAGCCAGTAGTGTGTTAAGAGCAACTCGTTCATTCAGAACAAATTGCATGATGGCAAACGATTTGATTCAGCTCACCTCTGCTTTTCTTTTTTTTTTTTTTTTTTTTTTCCAACTGCTTTTGTTGCGTTTTAGAAAATGGCTTTTTATTTACTCCCAAATGAAGAATTAAAAGCTTATTTTCAAAATTTATGCACTAAAGTGAATTTAAAATGACAAATATAAATTTCCATCATGACAAAATCTAGTTATTTTGTCATTGGCATTTGGCATCACTGTTGCCTGGCCTGTAAATCAGCACTTGTATATAATTTGTTGAGTGCTAGATTACGCTCCTAAGACTGCTTTTCAGAACGAGGCGGTACATCTTCAGCTGCCTGTTATCTCCACTCTGCTCCACCAAGGCTATACTTAGTATCTGGTGAGTAATGAGTAATCACATTTAAGTGGCTTACAGACAGTAATGATACAATAGCAGGACAGAATGAGGACTTTAATTACATTGGTGCTCGTGTAGAAGCCATGTGTGCTAGACGTGCTGTGTTTATGCTGTCCTCAGGAGTCACTGAAATGGACATGTTTCTGTGTGGTTACCGTAAAGGCAATGTATTTATTTATTTATTTAGTTAGTGTGTTTGCTTTAACAGCTCATCTGTTAAAATATCTGCAATTGAATGTGCTGCCTTTTTAACCAAGTCAATTTCAAGCAGCTGTTAAGTGAGTGCATGGCATATGCTTGGCTCGATGACTGCTTGTTTATTTATTAGGCTTGTGCTTGAGTCATTTTTAAAGTGGTGCAATCCAAGGTTGTGACAGGTCATGAATCTGATTTTTTTTTCTTTTGCCTGCAAAATCCTGCTCCCATAATAGTAATAAGTGATTTCTATAACTACTTATTAGGCTGCATTCAACTACAAAATGTCATAAATATTAGCAAATTTATGCTGAAACATGGATGTCTGGGGGGAAAAACTGCTTTTGTTTGCTATGTTGTTTATTTGGTCTTAAGATAGCTAAATGGTTTCTATTTTGATTGTTGAAATATATCAGTAGTTAAATATTGTAGCATAGTGATGTCAGTTATTTCAGATTTGGTATTTACCCACATATATACTCATTATATACCAGCTACTTATCATACATTAAATAAATTACTGCCAGTATATATAAAATTACCACAAAAAAAAAACTTCCCTTTTTCAGGAGACAGTATTTTAAAGATAATTTTGTAAAATCCAAATAAGCTTTACAGATCTTTGTTGGAAAAAGGTTTAAACAATGTTTTTCATGCTTGTTCAATGAACCATAAATAATTATTGCACATGCACTCGTGGAACAATCCTTAAGAACTTAACAGTTTATAGGCGGTAGGCAATTAAGGTGACAGTTACAATAACTTAGGACACTAAAGAGACCTTTCTACTGACTCTGAAAAACACCAGAAAAAGATGTCTAGGGTTCCTGCTCCACTGCGTGAACATGCCATAAACCTGCTGCAGGGAGGCATGAGGACTACAGATGTGTCCAGAGCAATAAACTGCAATGTCTGTAAGACGTCTAAGACAGTGCTACAGGGAGACAGGAAGGACAGCTGATCGTCCTCGCAGTGGAAAATTACATGTGTCCCCCAGACGTGATCGAGAACTTGTAAATGCCTTGGGGGAAAAGTGGTGTAACATCTCACAGCAAGAACTGACAAATCTGGTGCAGTCCATGAGGATGAGATGCACTGTAGTACTTAAAGCAGCTGGAGGCCACCAGATACTGACTGTTACTTTTAATAGTCACCACCCCCCCCTTTTATACAGGGACTCATTATTCCATTTCTGTTCGTCAAATGTCTGTGAAACTCAAATGTTCAGTTTATGTCTCAGTTGTTGAATATTTTTATGTTAGTACAAATATTTACACATTAAGTAATATGAGAGGATGTTTCTTTTTTTTCGCTGAGTATATACGCGCACACACACACATATTATATATATATATTATAGATAGATAGATAGATAGATTGATTGATAGATAGATAGATTCAAATATATGAAAACAAGATTAAAGCTTGTAAAATCATTTCTGCATTAACCCTCAACTGCATTAATTATTACTTTTACATTTACATTTCAAATTACTGCATTTTCCAGAATATATTGCAGATGTTTTTTGTTGTTTTTTTTGCCACCTGGTAAGCATGTAAATAAAGGAATTACAATTGCAAACTGTATGTGGATGGATTTACTCACTCAAAATACAATAATTAGATTCAAACATGTTTTGAACATAAAGTTAAATTGCAAAATATCTTGAATTACAACAGTTTTTTTGAGTTTGAATGTGATTTTTAAAAAAATATACTGTTACAGAAGCCTAGTGTTGTTTTTTGCTTTGTAAGCCTGTTACAATTCATGACTGCACGTACCATAGTCACATCATGCTATGTTCCACAGTTTCAGTATATATTCGCATGTTGTTGCCATATGGCAACCATTACATTTTACCACTTAACAAAAATATATAAACTAATCTAAATGACAAAAATAAATGTCAACTTATCTCTGACAGTATTGCCTAAATATTGGAAAATTAATCAAATGTTGAGAACCCTCGGAGAACCCACCAGGCCATTTGATTGCAGAAAAGGAAGTGCAAGCAGCACTTCCTGGTCATGTGACATGGCATTTTTATTTATTTATTTATTTTTGTTATGTCAAAGTTAAAGCCCTCCTTTTCCAATATAGAAAAAGAGTAGTTTTGCTAGAGATAAATTAATTGTTGCCATTTGGCAACACCATACAGTAAAGAGTTAAAGTAAACTTTATATCTTTTAAAAGCTCTCAAAAAAGTAGCTGAAAAAGAAAAAGATAAAAATGCATACAAGAAATAGTTTGTGATATCATATTTGATATAATTTCTACAGTAATTATGAATGGGGTCAGTATGTTAAAGGAGCAGTTTGTCATCTTTAGAGCCATCTGCTGTTTGCAAGGAGATTTGCACTTGTAATAAATACACTGAAAAGCCTTTCCCTTGCACAAAGCATACCTTCCCCATCTGCTGAATCTATGAGTCATGAATCGCCTTTTAGTGAAACAAAAGAAAAAAAGGCTATTTTTTTGAGGTCGAGCTAATTTTCATTTGAAAAATGTTAACTAAAGCCTAAACCAAAGACACTATCCAGATTGTTTACAAGGTTATATTACAAATAAGAAGTTTTCTAAGGTTTATTTGAAACGGCATAAAAATTGTCACACTATCTAGTGTCACTAGAAGTGAAATCATCCTCATATCCTTGCCACTGTCACCTCTAGCTTAATCAAAAGGGACCGAAATCTACATCTGGATGAAAAGCTGCTTTGAGACAATACCTTGCAAGCAAAGAAAGTAACTTTTAAATACCCTTAAAAATAGCATCTTTTCAGTGTAGGAGACATTTCTGATTTTCTTTACGTGACACTGATAAACTTAACGTCGGGGAGAAGGAGCTTGAAAACCAAAGCAGTAAAGGACATTCAGAAACACTTGCTGCTTTTATATTTTCAGCTGTTTGGTACAGTCTAAAAATGTTCATCAAGGATTATTTAAGTGCTGTATTTAACCCTTTCTAATAGGAAAACCCTTTGTTGTAGGGTTCTATGCAGAAAAGGTCAGTATAAACATGTCTAAGTTTTCTATGACTGTAGAAGCAGATAACACTTACATTTGAATCTGTTATTTACTAAGGAGGAATCAGATATTTACTATGCCTCTTTAAAACATCGACATCCTGCAAAATCCAGTGAAACTCCTGCAAACGAAATGACAAAACAAATTCCAGTAATACAGTGGTGTGAAAAAGTGTTTGCCCCCTTCCTCATTTCCTGTTCCTTTGCATGTTTGTCACACTTAAGTGTTTTGGAACATCAAACCAATTTAAACAATAGTCAAGGACAACACAAGTAAACACAAAATGCAATTTGTAAATGAAGGTGTTTATTATTAAAGGTGAAAAAAAATCTAAACCATCATGGCCCTGTGTGAAAAAGTGATTGCCCCCTAAACCTAATAACTGGTTGGGCCACCCTTAGCAGCAACAACTGCAACCAAGCGTTTGCGATAACGTGCAATGAGGCTTTTACAGCATCCTGTTGGAATTTTGGCCCACTCATCTTTGCAGAATTGTCCTAATTCAGTTACATTAGAGGGTTTTCGAGCATGAACGGCCTTTTTAAGGTCATACCACAACATCTCAATAGGATTCAGGTCAGGACTTTGGCTAGGCCACTCCAAAGTCTTCATTTTGTTTTTCTTCTGCCATTCGGTGGTGGACTTGCTGGTGTGTTTAGGATCATTGTCCTGCTGCAGAACCCAAGTTCGTTTCAGCTTGAGTACACGAACAGATGGTTGGACATTCTCCTTCAGGATCTCTTGGTAGACAGCAGAATTCATAGTTCCTTTTATCACGGCAAGTCTTCCAGGTCCTGAAGCAGCAAAACAGCCCCAGACCATCACACTACCACCACCATATTTTACTGTTGGTATAATGTTCTTTTTATGAAATGCAGTGTTCCTTCTACGCCAGATATACTTGGACACACACCTTCCAAAGAGTTCCACTTTTATCTCATCAGTCCACAGAATGTTGTCCCAAAAGTCTTGGGGATCATCAAGATGTGTTGTGGAGAAATTGAGATGAGCTTTGATGTTCTTTTGCTCAGCAGTGGTTTTCTCTCCTTGGAACTCTGCCATGCAGGCCATTTTTGCCCAGTCTTTTCCGGATGGTTGAGGCATGAATGCTGACCTTAACTGAGGCAAGTGAGGCCTGCAGTTCTTTGGACGTTGTTGTGGGGTCTTTTGTGACCTCTTGGATGAGTCGTCGCTGCGCTCTTGGGGTAATTTTGGGCAGCCGGCCACTCCTGGGAAGGTTCACCACTGTTCCATGTCTTCGCCATTTGTGGATAATGGCTCTCACTGTGGTTCGCTGGATTCCCAAAGCTTTGTAAATGGCTTTATAACCCTTTCCAGACTGATAGATTTCAATTACTTTCTTTCTCAATTGTTCCTGAATTTCTTTGGGTCTCGGCATGATGTGTAGCTTTTAAGGATCTTCTGGTGGACCTTACTGTGTCAAGCAGCTCCTATTTAAGTGATGCCTTGATTGTGAACAAGTGTGGCAATAATCAGGCCTGGGTGTGGCTAGAGAAATTGAACTTAGGTGTGGACAACCACAGTTATAGTATGTTTTAACAAGGGGGGCAATCACTTTTTCACACAGGGCCATGATGGTTTGGATTTTTTTTCACCTTTAATAATAAACACCTTCATTTACAAATTGCATTTTGTGTTTACTTGTGTTGTCCTTGACTATTGTTTAAATTGGTTTGATGTTCCGAAACACTTAAGTGTGACAAACATGCAAAGGAACAGGAAATGAAAAAGGGGGCAAACACTTTTTCACACCACTGTATATAAGATAGATACTTCAACTTTAAGAAGGCACAAATATATTTCAACAAAATGACATGGAAATATATATTTTTATTTCTAAGCTTGCCTTGGCTTTCTGCCTGTAATGATCATTTTGGATAAGGAACCAGTTTGAGAAACTCTGTGGTAAATGAAGTCAATCTTCCAAAAGGTGTCTAAAGCCTTGCTAGCTAAGTGTGCGTTTTTCCCCACACATCAAATGTCAAGCTTTGATCAACTAGTGAAATGTGCATAAGCCTAATAGATTCAGTTTGCAATCAGATACGAACTGTCAAAAAGTCTGCCATGCTCCTGCTCCACCGTATCATCAGAAGAGATAGAAATGATCAGAAGTACACGTCTGTATACATGACAGCAGACAAAATTTTCAAATGTTTGGTTGACCCAATAAAAAATATAGCAAATGTCAATTTTGTAACTTGTGAAGGGCTTTCCCAGGTTGCTACACACACACACACACACACACACACACACACACACATATATATATATATATATATACACACACAGATTTTAAAATGTCACATTGAAGAGAAAGTGATCTGAAAAAGACCTGTATTAACCTGCTGATACTGGGGACACATAAAATAAAACCCATCATGAAAACATTTTACTTACTATAACATACAGTGACTATGTACAGTGGCTTTTCTCTCTGGTATGAATGACATTTAAAGCATGACTACTCCTGAATTCATGCATTTTTAATGAGATCTCCTCCTGTCATCATCCAATATGGCAGCACTCACCCATGTGCACTCAGACTTTGTATAGTGCCTGTGTTAGCAATGTCTGTCTTTTAAAAAATCCCGTTTTACATGCTTGTTACAGTAAATTGTAGGTGATGAACACTTTAAATGTCAGTTGTCATGTGTCTTATTTCCTAAATATTTACATTTGCACACTGTTTTGTAGTCTTCGTCATGGAGCGTCCTGTTGAAGCAGCAGCTCAGAGACACTTAAGTGCTTCTCCTACTCCCAAACCCCCCCACCTCTCACAATACACACACACACACACTTACTCCCACTCACACGCTCTTAGTGTTAAGTTCACTGGTACGTACCTAGTCCTCTCTGAGGTTTCTGTGCACCAATATCTCTACAGCTGGAAGCATATTCAATGTGACATCTGCTCCCATCTCTCATGCATTTTTTATTGGACTTTCTCCCTCACAGAAACAGCCGTACAAAGTGAACGAACTCCATCCAGAATCCCACCTCTTTCTTCTTGCATGATATCAGGTCCTTGCAATACCTTGCCAGATAGCTACATACAATCTGTCCTGTCTGTGGTGCGTTTCGGTGTTTGGAGGAAAAAAGTTAGTGAGACAGAAGGACACGTGACAGCTCAGATGGTGCACTCAACCAACAACCTTGCTGAGTCATGATTGGGTGTTTTGCACAATGATGCTGTGTGGTATTGGCCCATAATATGATGCTCTCCTGTATTGATAGCCTCATTGATTTTTCTTCTTTTGTAAACTTCACCACTTCCTGGAGCCTAATGCTCTGGAATCAAGCAATGGCTTCATCAGGAACAGTTCTTGCACTTTCCTCCACTTCTTCAGTGCCCATATCTCCCAAAAGCTTACATGAAAGAGAGAAGGAGAGAGACAGTCCTGATCTTTGCACCTTGTTAATAATGGGACATTTATTGCTTTTCTGTCTCTGGAGCTGTGCTTCCTGCAGTGCAGAGGAACTGAAGCTTGACGTGCTTTTCATTTATCATTCTGACAGTCTGGCATTGACTGTGTATCACTCTGGGAGCTCGGCCATGCAATCGATCTGAGAAAATAAAATAAGTCTTTGTGAAATCAGCTCATTTTATGTCTTGGGTTTTAGCCACACGTGTAGGAGGCCATGTCTCTGATAGCTTTGGGGTGTGTGTGTGTGTGGGGGGGGCTAACAATTACATAATAAATACAGTATGAATACACTCTGGTATATAAGTGTGTTAGGTCAGTTTGTTTCTTCTCTCTGCCCCTGCTGCTTTTATTTTGCCCCTGATTAAGTCCTGCACGCTTTGCCGAAGCCCTTGTGTGGAAATGAAGAAGCTTTTCTGCCAGTTCTGCAGTGGAACATGCGGTGTTATTGTGGTGGGTTAAGTGCCTCACAATCTAATTACTCTAATGTCAGCTGCAGTCTTAAATCACACTCGCCGGCTGAGTGCACTGCTCGGTCTGTCCTTCAGAAAGGGAAGCCTCGCACTGCTCTCAGATTCATTATTCCGATTGGGTATGAGCTATTGCACGTATTGGCTGGTAGGAGAAAAATGCTGCCTGGGCTCCCATTGGTCGCAAGAGAAGCAGCTTGCTGGCACGTGATTGGCTCCTGGGAGAGAGTGGGAAGTGAGCTGTGTCTTTCCTCCTAGTGCCGAAGCGTGCGTGCATGCAGGGGACTCTTTACTCTCCTCTTATTTGACTGGCTGCAGGTATTGGTGTCTGCCTCTTCTGTGCGCGCCCACGCGTGCTTCTGTGTGTGTCTCACTGTGTGTGTGTCTGTAGCAGAGAGAGCAAGAGGAAGAGGAGCAGCGTTTCCTCTCCCCCCTCTGGCCTCCCCGTCTCCCTGCTCCCTGTCACTCCGTCCTTCCTCCCTCCCGGACTGCACTGGCCTGGACCCTGTACCCATCAGCCCCTTTAACTCTCCTCTCTTCACCATCCCGTCTCAGCCGCCGCAGGTAAGGAGCCGCACTAACATGACCGGCTGCAGAGCTGCTCCAGCTGTTCACAAGGTATAATAGCTTTTCTCTCCTTTGGGCTTTTTGTTTTCTTCATCTTTTATTATTTTTTTAAATTCTGAATTCATTTTGCATGTGTTTTGGCCCGCTTTCCACCCGCATAGTACATCCTCTAACAAACACTAACACTCCCATCATCTCTTTCTATTCTGGCTTTTTAAGTTCTCCCTCTGGCACTTCCTCTCATGAGGAAGTGGGTAGAGACCTAAGGGATTCGGATGTTTGTTGTCATGGCTTTTGAGCCCAAATTCAACTCATGCTGAGCGCTTCATACAACTTTCTCTTGTCAAGCTGTGACTTCACCTGCACCACTTTAGAAGCACTCCGTGGCCTCACTGCAAAAAAAAAAGAAAGAAATTGTATTAAGTGTGTACTTCAGCTCTGTTTTGATCTGCTCTGGTAGTTTTATTGGTATCATTACTTTTCTGCTTATGTTTATTGATTCCAATCTGCTGCTGTAGTGCCTCTGAACGAGACACTTACTGCAACCCTAATTTGCTTCAGGTAAAAACTTATTGTGGCTGTTTATTAAAAGTTCCTCCAGGCAAAATCATCAGCTAAATGGCTCGGTGTATAAGCAGATACTGTACGGTAAATCTGACACTGCATGTGCTTTTGGAGATTTCCAGAGAAGACAAACGGCATGAAGTAGCAGAAACTGTAATTACTTTAGGACTAGGACCGATCCAATCAAGACGGACGGTTCAAGAATTAACATGGTCTACACACCAGTGCAGCCACAGCAACAACAACAACAACAAAAAAAACTGCTTAGTTCCTGGTCCTCCACACTGCAGCACTTTGCCTCGAATGAGATTTTTCCTGAAGAAGTGATTGAGCTATCAGTACTGACTGAACATATTTCACTGAGATCCTCAAGTTCTTTGGCTCTTGCGCTTAAGCACACTTCATCACAATCTAGTCTCTACTCCAGTTTGGGCCTGCAGTGGTCTCTGTTGCAGGATTGTTTGAAGCCATGACCGTGAAGTGTAGTTAGTTTTGATTTTACATTATGTGAACACTTCCAGTTTCACGTTATCCTGCCTTTTTTTTTTAAGAAAAGACGAATTTCACTAAGTGCTTCGTCGGGTGTAGCTATGGGAGGCTTTATTCATCATGATCATGCTGAGACTGCAGGCTTGTTTTGCAGCGTAGACCACAAATTATCTGGGGATGTTGGAAGTGCGGAGGCATTGATTAGGCAAGTAAACTGAGAGAAGAACAGGTGTCTTAATTAACACTAGTATCCCTTTGCAGCCACCCTGGCCTGTTTCCAGCAGTGAGATAAAGAACAAGTGATTATTCAAATTAAAAAGCTGCTTTATTTCATCGCAGGCAGTCGACAGATCCAAGCAGGAAGTGGAGCTGAGACAGCGGGGTGACACGTTTTAGCGCATACACATTAAAAATCTCCAGCGCAGGATTAAATCCTAGCGAGTTAAATGGGTATTCCTATGGTGCATTTGATTCGATTCAGTGTTTGTTTGTGTAACTGTGGTGATATCCGCCTCATATTCAGGAAAGTTTTTGTTCTGCACCCTGTGAGTGTATTATATAACGAGACCTTTTTCTTTGTAACTTTTTATTCTCGTTTTTAATTTCAATTTTTTTTTTTAATTGGCACTGTGTCACTATCTTGTCAAGTAAATGTATTTATGGTGTGCCTAGTCCTATATTATGAGGCCACAATGTTGTGTGGGATGTATTAGACTAAAAGCTTTATTTAAGAAGCATATATCACATCCCATGTTGAATGCGTAATTGATGAGCTTCTTTCACCCTGCCCCCCTCTCTTTCCTCTCCAGCTCTGTCAAATCCTAGAAACAGCAGTGCGTCAACACTTTTCAGAACCTCTCATTTCTCGCTGCTTTTCTTTTAATGAACTTGACGTTAATGCTTGGTTCTCAGTTAAGACCGTCATGTAGTGGGGAATGGATACCATATGTGTGGCAGAAATTGGGGAAAACTTTCACTCGGTGAAATTTGATCATTTTTTTACTGTATATAGAGTAATTGTGAATTCCTGAATTTTAAAATCGGGATAAGTGGAGATATTATTTCCAACTCCACAGAGAGAGTACCTGCCTACCTCTATAGTTAAAGCCTAATATCTATTTATGGCAGAATAACATTGCTACCAAATTTTAAAGACTCGCTTAAATAACGAATTCATATATATTTTTTTATATGTAGTTTTGTTTTGTATTTCTGTTGGCATATCATATGTACATCATATGTACAGAGTGAAAAACGTCTCTGGTTTGAAGATGTGATCGTGCAGAAGCATTGCAGGCATTTTGCGAGTCAGTATCTGATTACAGGCTGAATTGATCAGGCTTATGCTTGTTCTGCTATGGCAACAATGTGGTCGTATTGTGGCATTCAGTGCTCGAGAAAACTGCGCTTAGCTAGCAAGGTTTTAGACATCTTCGCTCAAACTGACTGTTTTTACCACCACATTTCTTAAATCGGCTTGTTTTCCAGCATGGTCTTTTAAAGGCAGACGTCAAGGGGAAGTTAGAAAGTGGCATGAATCCGAATTTCCACTCGTCCGATTGAAATGTATTTTCTTAAAATAGAGATGTTGAAATACAGCATGATGGTGAAAACCTGAATTTTCTTCACTTTTGTCTGTTTTCTGAAACTCAGCAATGGAAGCATTCACCACAAGTATGCTTTGCAAAACAAAATCATTGATGTTCGAAGGAAAGTTGTTTTTAAAACGTTTGCTTGCACGGATTTGCATCTCGTCTGCTGATTCCAGCAGTGCTCCTGTTTCAACCCCATGGTGGAATTATACTGCAAAGCTGGGTGTTAAAAATGAACCCAGCTTATCTCATATATACGGACCCAATTTTTAAGCTGTGCTAAATTAAAATGTCATCGATGAGCGGCTAAAAACCTGCTAAACCACTCCAGATTAGTTTCAGTTACATATGTATCTCTCTGTGTATACTCCCGTCAGCTTCAGACAGATGTGTGATGCATGACAGAAAGTTTTAGGCAAAAGTTATTACTCGCAAGATGACTTCTTATTATAATGTTCTTTCTAAACAGACATTTTTTTTCCCCTACTGACAGCCATGCTCTTGAAGCAGCTGGTCTTTTTGGGCTTTTGGCTGTTTCTTTTATTCCTCCGGATCCCATGTTGTTTTTGCTTCCGTGCTGTTGGATAGGCAGAGCTTCAGTATGAATGGGTCGTGCCATTTCTCTTCTCTTGCTCATTCTCTGTGCCAAAACGCAGTGGTAGCCTGGCCCTCAGGGTCAGATCCATTTCACTGTCAAAATTATATGGAGACCTGTTTGTGCTAAACTTTTCAAATGGGCGTGCGTTGTCTTCAGGGTGTGGGAATTAGCTTTTTGTAGTTCTTGTTTCCTGTTTTCATTTAACACTTGTTGTAGGGAGCATCATCGTTTATGTGGTGCACACTTGCTCGATACTAAGGGTGAACTGGCAAAACCGTGCAAAACTGGCCACCCTCTCTTATAAAGCTATCCGCATCAGTCTCATGACATAACTCATAAGACACCTCAGGGCAGCTCTTTGGATTGTGTGTGTGTGTGTGATAGGGGGGCAGAGATTGAAATGCTGCACCTTTGCGAAGTTGGCGGTACAGAATTATGGCCTGTGAAATCCAGGAGCCCTTTGTGCAGAGCCACTCTGCAGTGTAATTTAACCCGCCGATGGGCCGTGAGATCAATCGGGCCTGAGAGAAGGAGAGGGGGTGGAGTCTGCTTTAAAGCTCAGGCTTTTTATGATTCCCAGGGATGATCAGAGAAAACAGCACACATTCTTCTCAGCTCACTCTATCACAGATCGCAAAAGTCAGTTGGCGCCGGATGTGTAATTAAGTAGAATCTCCCAAGGTGTTAATTTGTCCATGATCCAGTTTAATTACTTCAGTTTGTATCACAGTTCAAGCCTGGGACAGGACACAACCAATGACCTTGTGAAGGATTTGTGAGTGAGCATGGAGTCAGTGCCTTGTTAGATGATAATAATAATATATTATTATTATTATAGTTACAACAACATTTTATTTATATAGCATAGAAGGGGCAGATAAATATTTAGTTTGTTTATCTTTCTATTTTTTTTAACTTTACACAGTAAAGCATGGTGTGAACTAAAAAAAAGAATCTGTGAGACATAAATGGGCAGTGGCGCTTGGTGGCTTAGTGGTTAGCACATTCGCCTCACACCTCCAGGGATCTATTCCTGCTGGGGCCATGTGTGTACGGAGTTTGCATGTTCTACTCTTCGAGTACCCAGAGGAAACCCCTGAAGCATGGGGAGAACATGCAAACTCCATGCACACAGGGTGGAGGTGGGATTCGAACCCCCGACCCCGGAGGAGCGAAGCAAACATGCTAACCACTAAACTACCGTGTGTGTGTGTGTGTGTGTGTGTGTGTGTGTGTGTGTGTGTGTGTGTAAAAAAGAGGCAGCGTTGATACAGAGGCCTGTCTTCTTGCCTGCTTTTGACACTCTGGATATGTGTGAGGTTTTGCTTGACTAGTGAGTGAAAGAGTTTGTGTTAGGTGCATGTGCAGGGCTGAGAGCTTAACCACTGATTATTCAAGGCTCTTGCTAAGCTGTGGCACTTCAGTGACAAACCCGTTCTCCATTTTTCTCTCTCTCTCTCTCTTTCTCTCTCTCTCTCTCTGAAGCTCAAGCAGCGTCGTGTCTTCGTGTTTGGGATCACTGGCCTTGTGAATCATACAGTGCAGAGGCTTTATTTAGACATAATCCACTGAGTGTCCCTAGAAGTGTGAGACTTTGCTCAACTGCCCTTCTACTGCACACATGCAGTCACACCCTTCTCGGTGGTGTGAATGTGTCAGTGGGTCACATGACGAAGCATGAGGAAACACTGCACATGAGGTGATGGACCAGATTCCCAGCTGCCTCAGTCTTCTGAGCTTTAGCCATCGTGGGTGGCATGGATAAAAAGTGACAGGGTGGCACAAATGGATTCCTCTCCAGAGATTTTGGCCAGGGCTTTTTTACATTGAGGATCTGCTGCTACGCTTCCACCTGCTCCTTGGCAGGATCACCATCCAGGCAGTGTGGGACTGCAATGATGGACAGATTGGCCTCAGCAGGAGAAGGGGTGGGAGGAAGCGAGGAGGAAACATGTTGTGTCCTGCTCAAGAGGTTCTTCTAACCCTGTGATGGACTCGCACGAGATCCTCCCATTTAAAATGTTAGTTTTTTCTGGGCGTTTTTCAGAACCTTCAAATATCTTGCGCCCTTCCTTGTTTTCTTGCTTTTCTCTCTCTTATCTTCTGCCTAGTTCTTTTCCATGCCCTCTCTGTAACAATTATGCTTGCTTGACACACTTTCGAGTGGTTTGTGTTTGCACTCCCGAAGCATCTGCCCAGCTAAGTCAGCAGTAAGTGCACTGTGTAAGGTAGCAGATGGAAGAGGAGAGAACACTTCATCCCTGTGCAGCACAGTTTGCTGTTCTATGAGCCAGAGCCATTGCTCTCCAGATTAGTTCTCTGAACAGAGATGAGCAGCATGTGTGGTGGCAAACCACTGAGCTCAAAATCACATGTCTGCGGAACTGCTGTCCCTCTACCAGCTAAACTAGCGCACAAAGCTGTTGTGTTCATGGCACTGTCCCTGTAGCCTTAAATCTCTCAGTGAAGGCCAGTTGGTGTGTCATTTTTTTGTTTAAGACGTGAAACACTATGAAGATACTGACTCACTTCCTCATTTACTCCCTCACTCAGCCACTCAGCCACTCACGTATCCATTTTCTCGCTCACTAATTCACTCTTTCATTAATTTGTTCTCACTCACTATCAATAACTTATTCCTTTACTCATTCACACACTCTCATTTCATCACCGACACACATCTGTTTCTTAAATCATTCACTCAGTCACTCACTCAGTCATTTTTAAGTTGTACACAAGAAGGAACTCCTACTTGAATAGCTTTTTTATGCACCAATGAAAGAAAATACAAATTGGTATGAATCCACACCATGATCTGAAGAATATACATATAGCATACATGTGTTATTAGCTGGATGAGTGAAGAACCTTAATGAGTGCAGATGCTTCCAGACAGGTGTGTGCTACATGATACAACCATGCAGTTAACTTCCTATCACGATGTGTGACATGGATCGAAATGCTGACCAGGCCCAGTTTACCCAGATCTGCAATCAAAATGGCAGTAGTAGCATTGCAGTGCACAAACCGCTCAGTATGAAGAATAAAACTGTTGAACTGCATCACACAACCCTGTAGTTGATCATTATTTTATGAATATTTAGGAGTCTTTTATGATTATATGATTATTTTAATGTAAAACACACATCCAGCAAGACAGCTAGTTTCTCACATTACATATACAGAACTTTGAATCATCTAAAAATAAAATATATAATAATTAAATAATGATTATTAAATGTTTCAACATTTAAAAAAAATACCGTAAAGTGCAGTAAACAGGAGTAAATGATACAAAGTCAATATTTGTTGTGAGGAAAAAAAAATACAAATGGTAATCTCCGGTACAATTAGTGCAGTTTTATAAGGAAATGAGCTGGAAGTGTTATTGGGCGTCTTGCAGTCTTCTGGAGACTTTGACCGTCACACTTATTTTTGCAGCAATATCTAGCAGCCTTCATTGTGGTGTTTTTTTTTTTGTTTTGTTTTTTTTTGTTTTTTGTTTTGGTCTGAATATGCTGCTTAATATGCTGAAAAAACTTTTTTTTTCTGTTACATCTAATTTTGTGCTAGAAAACTAATGTTTGTGAATCTAAAATGTTTTTTTTGTACTGACTCGATAATGTAGAAGTCATAAAAAAAAATCTATAACTAAAGTTTGTACTAAAAAAAAAATAGGGTGCCTAAAACTTTTGCACAGTACTGTATGTATGTATTTGGTTTTCCTCAAGTAATTAAACAGAATCGGTGATGATACAATCATGTGAAGATACAATATATTTTATTTAAATTGTCTTTTAAAAATAAATTATATTTAGTATGACTGAAGGGCAGATATATTTTTAATTTTAGATTTATACATTTGAATGAAAATAGCTGTAAATACAACAACAGCAAAACAATCAAACTTTATTTGGTAATCTGGTGTGGATAATTACTACGCTGTCAACAAGCAATCAAAACTTTATTTAAACTATCATCAGCATCATTATGAGCAGCATATCATCACTGTGTCGTATAAGTGGATATTTATGTCAAATTGTACACACGTTTCACTACTGCTCCTGATTTGTTTTTGATTTTATGTTGTTTATTAATCATTTCAATTTTGAGGAATAGTATTTAAATGTGACTAATTCTGATACATAATCATGATTAATCTTTTTTTTTTTTTTCCCCATGACAAAATATTAAACAAGGCAGTGGGCAGTAGAACGTGCCTCAGTCTTTAGTGCCTGTCATTAATAAGAGCTTTAATTTCTGACACTTTTAAAGAGCAGTCTGCTTCCTGCAGGCAAATTTGCGTGCCAGATTACTTAGTGAAGCAAGACATCTCCCACACGGTTTGGAATTTTATCCAGCGGCTAATTCCCCTTGATGATTACCTTGGGAAGAGAGAGAAGAGCTTTCAGTTAGATCATAACACAATCCCTCCTATCTCTTACAGTAGGAAGGTAAATCTGAAGATAGGGCCAAGGGCCGTCTATTCTTTCTATTCCTGGATGGAGAAAAAAAAGGTGTGTGTGTGAGTCTAATATCAGTTGGGGAGAGGTTGGTATGAACATTATTCAAATCTCGGATGAGGCTTTGAATTTTGCAAAAGAGCCGTTTGTAGGATTAAGACTTTAAAGGCTCCCGATCATCAAAGTGTTTTAATGTCACTGCTCTGTAAGGGGGTGAGTGTGTCGAGTGGTTTGGTAAACATCGCAGCACACCTCCTTTCCCGTGCTAATTTAAAGACCTTTTACTTTTCTTGCTACCTTTTCATATATGCCTCGTCATTGAGTCGTGCACTCTAATCGATTCAGCATTCCTTTTCACTCTTTATAACTAGTTCATAATTGGTTCATAACTAATTATATAATCTATGAAACTGTTCCGAAAGGATCAGCTTTCAGATGTTACAGAAGTGTTGATTTTGCGTGAATATTGTTTAAAAGTGTCGATTTGATACACGGCTACCCTCACAGAGAATCACACCAACTTCACATGCGAATGATCCAGTGATTCATGTGAAAAATGTACACACGTGGTTTTAAACAATTCACTTTCTTTTCCAGGCTTTTGATGCCCCGTCCCAACTTTTTTGAGACGTGTTGCAGCCATCAAAATTCAAAATGACCTCAAACTTTTATACATTCAAAATAGTAAATTTCTTCAGTTTAAACATTTGATATATTTTCTATGGTCAATAGTGAATGACATATGGCTTGATGAGATTTGCAAGTCATTGCATTCTGTTTTTATTTACATTTTACACTGCGTCCCAACTTTTTTGGAATTAGGCTTCATTTATATTTCTTATATACTTTTTCCACATGATTCATTCACTTACATGTTTTTTGGTGAATCTTTTCCAAGTCATTTAATTTTCATATCCAATTTTTTTTTCAACATGATTTGTTTTCTATGTGATTGTGTCAACATTATTCTTTTCTTACATGATTTCTGCCACATGATTCATTTTTTTTCCACATAAATTTTTTTTCAGGATTCAGTTATTTCACACCTTTCACATTTGTTTCACCTGCGATTCCCCCACCACATGATTCATTTATTTTCACGTAATTTTTCCACATGATTCATTTATTTTCACAAGCGTTTCTCTCACATGATTCATTTTTCTGGTGATTTTCCTACACGATTCGTATTTCCTCATGTAAATTTTCCCACACAGTCACATATTATTCACATCTCATTGAGTTCAAATGTACAATTTAAAGGCATAACATGTCAGAATGCACCTTCACATACTTTTCACGTGATCACATTACACGTGAAATCCGTGTAAGGTTTCTGTAAGTGTTAAACACCTTCCCTTTAGCTTCAGTTATCTGAAAGCATCATTAATATACAGCACTGCTCACTATGAAATATTTTGTTTGTCTCTTCTTTTATTGCTCATGATTTTCAAAGCCAGATGTCTCGCTCCGTCTTGACAAAGAAGGACTTCGACTTCGAATTTAACGATTCAGGCAGCACAAGGGGGCCCATGGGTAATGTGGCACAAAGCCCTGCCTCTCTCTGGAGGATGGAGAGAAACTGTGTGGCATCTCCAGGGATTTAGAGACAGAATGTGGACAATGTGTACCAGTACAATACTCGGAGACACAGGGCCATGGGGCATATGAAGGGCATCTATGGAATCCAATTAATTAAAACCAAGGACATGTAAAATACACTGAAGTATCAGAATAACACGCATGCATTGTACAGGGAATCAATTGGATACTGAAAATGAGCTGCTATCATGTTTGTGTATGCCACCTTGTCTTATGTGACTCAGACGGTATTGTTAAAGCTGGGTGTTATTTATGGAGCCCCTAAAGTGCAGAACTAAAAGACTGTTGAAACAAAACAATCAAAAAACCTTTTCATAGATATAGATTACGAAACCTCAATTTAAGGCTAAGTTGCATGTTTTCTAGGGTGTTTTTCAATTTCTGTGGCCGGGTCAAAGTAAAATTATGACATACATTAGAGAAGCAATGTGTTAAATTTGTAGTTGTAAATCTACCACTAGTGCAAATGTACTGCTGCTTCATTGTCCTCAATCTCCCCTTCCATTACAGTATTTGTAGTAAACAATGCAATCATCAGTGTCATTAAGACACTGAACCCCAAGTTGCTCCCGATAACAGGCTTAATCTGCTGCCATTGGGGTGTGTGTGTGTGTGTGTGTGAATGGGTGAATGAGAAACAGTGTAAAGCGCTTTGTAGAACTGCTAAGGTTAACAGGCGCTAAATAAGTGCAGACCATTACTGGAAGATTTAGCACATTAGACATTTTATGAAGTTAATGGCTGCAGTTGAAATGTTATTAAAGTGCAGTGTATTGATAAAAGCACTGATAAGCCCATATCATATTGCTATATGATTACGGCATCCCTTTGAGTTGCGTGAGGGGGGGACAAAAGCACTTTAGATCGTTTAAAAAATCTGATTTGTTGGATGTAAATGATGTTCATTTTAAAGACATTCCTCAACTGTGTTGTGAGACTGCACAAGCCATTAGATCCTAATATTTCACAGGTTTACCTCAGGCAAGTTTCTAGATTAGAGAAACTCAATCATGGGTAATTTTTGGCTCAGTTGCATGTCTTGGGGTTTGGTAATTTATCATGCTGGTGAATAAAAGAACAATTCCTTTGTAAATGTACTTATTTATTAAACCATGTTTTTCAATAAGCAATCAGTCTTTCTGTGGTAGGATGCTTATATGAGCTGCTGTTAGTCACTGGTGTTTAATTTATTTTTTGTATTCACTCTCGTTTCTCAGAAGACAGCATCGCTGCTTCACCAAGCTAACCTTATTCTTTTATGTGAAAAGAAGTACATTTTTACAATTCCTATTTATATATTTATATGCCATTTCTGTGGTAGTCATTTATAAGCTATTCTGTATAACTACAGAATGCAGAGTATTACATGAGGCCACTGATGGACACAAAGGTGAATCACCTTCCATGAATCAAACACGCAATCAAGCACATAGATGCCATTGTGAAAATCGGAGCATAATCAAAACCTTTCTGTGTTTGACACATGGTGCTCAAGTGAAAAATGATCGGGGCTGCTATTCCAGTTTATCTACAGTTATGTTTTTATATCTCACAATTCTTAGTGAAAGCGTTTAATTTGTCCTTCTGGAGCACAATTTTTAAGAAGTTGTGTTTAAATTAATTTGTTTTCACAGACAGTCATGGTAGATGGCCAAAGATATGTCCGGACTTCTCTCTAACAAGTTTCAACAAAAAAGCACTAAATCGATTCCAAAGGGGACAATATTGATCAGAACTCAGCCTGCCTGCTAACAATATGGCACTGGTCTTAATTGCTTAAGGCACAGTATGCCAAGTGAAATAAGCAGTCAATAGTCATGTGACTATTGGCCGTGGGCCGTGCTTGAATTTAGCATAAATAGCATATCTGAGAGAAATGCTTCTTTTTTTTCCCCCCATACAACAAAGTTGTTGCAAACAATCCGATTTTACTGTTACTGAAATGGTAGTGATATAAGAACTACCAGTAAGGAATAACGCACAACATGGCATGCTAGTATCCTGGAGCAGGGGTGTCCAATGTTATCCAGAAAGGCCTGGTGTGGGTGCAGGTTTTTATTCCAACCAAGCAGAACCCGCACCCAAGTCCATGGAAAGCCAAGCTCAACTGATTGAACAGGTGGAATCATGTGTTGCTTCTGATTGGTTGGAATAAAAACCTGCACCCACACTGGCTATTTGCGAATTAATTCAAATCATGTTGTAATGATCGTATTTACGAGTTGAATGCACATGTATGCCACCACAAAGTCATATGTACGAGTGAACCTCTGGATTTTCTTTGAGCCCAGAGTTAGAAAACATGGTCAGTAAAAAAAAATATATGGTGGAATCAATGGCTGCAGCATCTGTAATTGACAGTAAATTAGTTGAAATGGAATGTTTACTCACCTCAGAAGCTGATTTTTGTTTTTGTGTGTTTGGTATACACAGCAAGTTATTGAAATACATGCAAATTGTTTAATATGTCTTTTATAAGGCTTTTTTATATAAAATAAAATCAAGCTAATTGCCTGCACAAAATACGACAGTATTGTACAATTGCGATGTAATATATAACGACAAAGTTTACAGCATCTTCATAAATTGATTAAAAACATAAAAAAGCAAAACACACCTGAGGTGCATTCATAGCTAATTACAGCCATGCAAATATACAGTATAACTGCAATATACTATATATCAAGTCAAGTGGATATATATTGTCATTCCTTTATATAAATTGTATACATTGGAACGAAATGCCGTTTCTTCAGGACCATGGTGTAACACGAATCAGTATGCAAGACTACATAATTTACAAATACATAACAGTGTGAGATGAGTGCAAAACAATAAATACACAGAACAGAACCATAAATACACAGGACAGTAAATACACAGAACATGGACTGGTATGAGTCTTACTGTGTTAGGTGTTTGACTAGCCCAGGTGAGTGTTGTGAAGCAGCCGGGTGTTCTGAATGCGGGTGTTCTGAGTGAAGAAACTGTTACGGAGTCTGTTGTAGGTGGCAGACATGCTGCTGTACCTTCTGCCAGATGGCAGAAGGGTGAACAGCCCATGAAAAGGGTGAGAGGTGTTGTCCACAATATTGATGGCTTTGCAGATGCAGCGGTTGTTGAATGAGGAGTCGATGATCTTTTTGCTGTCCTCACCATCTGCTTTAGGGTCTTACGGTCAGAGGCTGTGCAGTTCCCATTCCAAACAGTGAGACAGCTGGTCAGGACACTTTCTATTGTCCCTCTGTAGAAGGAGGTGAGGATAGAAGTTTGGATCTCTTTAGCATCCACAGGAAGTAGGACTTCTTCACTATGCAGGTGGTGTTGAGAGTCCAGGAGAAGGCCCCTGTCAAGTGCACACCAAGAAATCTGGAGCTTTTGACTCTCTCCAAAGATGTTCAGTTGATGTGCAAATCATCTATTTAGTTTTATCAACATTAAGAGAGAGATTGTTGTCTCTACATCATTCTGCGTGCTGGTTCACCTCCTCCCTGTATGCTGACTCATAATTGTTGCTGATGAGACCCACAACTGTAGTGTCATCAGCAAACTTGATGATGTGATTAGAAATTAACTTTGCAGCACAGTCATGAGTCAGCAGGGTAAACAGAAGTGGACTGCGCACACAACCCTGGGGGGTGCTGGTGCTCAATGTAGTAGTGCTGGAGGTGGAGTTGCCAATTCTGAAGGTATGGGGTCTCCAGGTCAGAAAGTCCAGGATCCAGTTGCAGAGGGAGGTGTTTAAACCCAGCAGGCTCAGCATTGATGTCAGTTGTTGTGGGATGATTGTTGAATCCTGAACTAGTGTCTATGAACAGCATCCTTACATAATTGTCCTTTTTGTCTAGATGGGTTAGACATAGATGGATGGTAGCAGATATGGTGTTTTCTGTGGAATGGTTGGGATGGTATGCATACGGAAGTGGGTCCAGTATGGTGGGAAGACTGCTTTTTACTTGCTTCATGACTAGCCGCTCGAGGTGCTTCATGGTGATAGGTGTGAGTGCAACAGGCCAGTAGTCATTCAGGCAGGACATAGATCATTTCTTCGACACAGGGATGACGGGGATCATTTTGAAACACAAAGGGACAACTGCTTGGCTCAGGGATGTTGTCTGTGAGGATATCAGCAAGCTGATCCGCACATTCTCTGGGCACACGAACGGGTGTGTTGTCAGGACCTGCACATTTCCATGGTTTGACATGGGACAGAGTTTTCCTGACGTCTACTGCAGCCAGATGAAGAGTCTCGGGTTTTCAGGAGCAGTCACACTTCAGCAGTCATCCACAGTTTCTGGTTTGCATGTGTGGTGTTGTTCTTGAAAGAAATTACATCATCTATGCATTTTCTGTTGTAGCCAGTCACTGATGCTGTAAATTCCTCCAAGTCTGTGATGATATGGCATGTAGCTGTAACATATTCCAGTCTCTGTGCTCAAAGCAGTCTTGAAAGGAAAGTGCTGAGATGGCTCCCTCAGACCAGGTTCTAACTTGTTTTAGAACTGGTTTGGGACATTTCAGATGTAGTCTGTATGCTGGGATTTGGATAACTGAGATGTGGTCCGAGCTGCTGAGGTGTGGACGGGGTGCAGCCTTGTAAGCACCGTGAATGTTGGTGTAAACAAGGTCCAAAGTGTTGCAAAACCATGGGTTGCGAAATCATAATGCTGGAGGAACTTTGAAAGCAGTGATTTCAAATTTGTGTGGTTAAAATAAAAAATCCACCAGGATACGCTGTCTGTGCGTTACTGATAGCCCTGTAGACTTCACAGTGGACTGTATACTGTGACAATGAGCACGGTGGTAAACTCTCTGGGCAGGTAATATGGTCTGCATTATATAGTCATAATCTCCACCACTGATGAACAGTAGCTTGAAACCACAATGGTATTCCTGCACCATTCGTTGTTATGTAAACACACAGACCACCGCTACGTGCTGCTATCCTTTGGTGTGATGTACGGTTAGCCCAGCTATCTGAATGGCTGCGTCCAGAATGCTGTTGTTGAGCCATGTTTCTGTAAAAATGAAAACACAGCAGTGATTTCACGCTGGGTTTCATGATGGTTTCACCCTGATTTCACACTGGTGTACCAGAACGAACTGTTGGTATAATTTTCTATAAAATCAATTCTGACAGTTTCCATAATAACAGCTTGCACAGAATTTTTTTATCTTGGACGCTCCACATAATATAAGGCTAAAAATAAATACATTTATTTTCAGTGTCAGGATTTCATCCAGTGTCAGGATTTCATCATGGTCAGTAGGTTTTCGGACACCGGGATATTTTTAGGACAACGGACATGCACTTTCTCTGTAACATAACTAGCTGCATTATTTTGTTTTAATAACTTCAACTTAGAGGTTGGTGAGGGAATGATTGTTTATAGCTGCTATAATGTAGCATTCAACTACGTTAACATAATTATAAGCAGATACAAATTAAAAAATTGTAATCATTGGCAAATTGCTGTGGTATAAGAAGAATACAACACTTCTGTTGTAGGGAAAAAAAACAGCTTTGGGTTGGTAACTGTAACTCTGCTTTGCATCGGGTTAGATCACACCTGTCCTTGATTATTGTTCTGCCACAGCATGCAGCCTAGTGTTTTTCTTTTTCATATTTGCTAAACATTTTTCCAAGCTCGACTGTTGGTCTTTGCGTTTTTGTGTGGAAGAGATAGACCCCCGGTGTCTTGCTCGCTGTTCATGTACATAAGCATTTTGCTGACTTTCTGCTTACTCAATCTAAGCAGTTTTGCGGGTGTGTGTGTGTATGTATGTGTGCGCATTGTGTGTATGTGATTGTGATCCCACCGCTCCTTGTGTTTGCGTTCCGGCCTGCTGAAAGCTCAGTTCCACTGCTGAACACTCCCCAACGTCTTAAAATGGATTTTCAAAGGTTTTAGTCACGAGCAGTCCAACAAACAGACACGCACACACCTGCGTCGCACCGATTGTGGCAACTGCTGCTTAGAAATTTTGCTTTCATCCCTGGTTTCTCTGTCTCGGTTGCACAGTGTTAGCAGTAATATTTCAGGGATTAATTTTTTGCTTTACTATTTTGTCATTTCAGCATCAGTGACAGCCTTAGTCGCTTCTTTCTTGTGGATCAGTTTGAATCAGCAAAATATCGTACCCCATATTTTCCCCATGTACATGCTCGTCAGGCACTTAACGTTTGCTTCATGTTAATCGAACTGAATAGAATGTGGGATAATGTTTAATTGATTAGGACCGACACTGCTGAGAGATTCAATGACGATCACCAATCAGGATTTCAGCATTCAGCTCTGCAGTTGACTGGTCTGCAGCTTTACTACTGCAGTTCCCACAAACGTGCCTTTTTTTCCCATTGATGTTAATGGAACGTTCTCAGTAGTTAATAATGCACGGACTGTGCATAAAGGATGTGCTGCATAGACACTATACTATAGTGTATATGTGTATGGCTCTTAAAATGACCTATAAAAGCTCATTTGTAGATTAATAGAAGCAAGTTGTATCTCAATCTACATCGGAGCTCGGCAATTTGAAAATGTGATACATATTTTTGCAAAGAATCTTGCTTCAATCTGCAGGTTTGTTGTCACATTAGAACAGTTTGTGATCGATAACACATTAAATTACAACCCCAATTCCGAAAAAGTTGGGACAGTATGGAAAATGCTAATAAAAAACAAAGAGGAGTGATTTGTAAATGTACTTTGTCTTTATACATTTTTGTTTAAGTACAAGTCAAAGTATTTGATGTTTTACCTAATCAGCTGCACAGTTTTTTTTAAGATAAACATTTTTTTTAATTGATGCATGCAACATGTTCCAAAAAAGTTGGGACAGGGGCAGTTTTGGACTAATAGCAATGGGACAAGTTAAATTAAGAAGGTGATGTGAAACAGGTGAGGCAATCGTCTAATCATAGTATATAAGGAGCTGGCAAAAAAGGCCTAGTCCTTCAAGAGCAAGGATGGGTCTGGGCTCGCCGATCTGCCAACAGATGCATCAGCGAATAATCCAACACTTTGAGAACAACATTCCCTAAAGACTAATCGGTAGGATTTTGGGCATTTCACCTTCTACACTGCACAATATAATTAAAAGATTCAAGGAATCCGGTCAAATCTCAATGCGTAAAGGGCACATCTGAGATGGACAGTAGCACAGTAGAATCGTGTTTTTTGATCTGACGAATCAACATTTCAAATAGTTTTTGGACAAAACAACCATCGTGTTTTACAGGCCAAAGAGGAAAAGGACCATCCAAGCTGTTATCAGTATCAGGTCCAAAAGCCAGTGTCTGTCATGGTGTGTCAGTGCACATGGCATGGTTAACTTGCTCATCTGTGAGTACATCATTAATGCAGAAAGATATGTACACATTTTGGAGTAACATATGATGCCATTCAGAGCAGGACCAGGCTAAACCACGTTCTGCCGGGATTACAAGCGCATGGTTGTGTAAGCAGAGAGTGTGAGTGCTAGCATTGTCTGCCTGCAGTCCTGACTTGTCAACTGAAAATATCTGGCACATTATAAATAGAAAATAATGCAACGAAGGCCCCGTATAGGTGTGCATCCGAAGAAATGCGTAATGGATAAATGGGGGAAAATTCCGCTTGATAAACTTAACCAACTGGTGTCTTCACTCAGCACCCAATCTCTTAATAAATGTTATTAAAAGAAAAGATTATGTTAAACAGTGGTAAACAGTCGACTGTCCCAACTTTTCTGGAGCGTATTGCAGACATCATCAGATTTGAAATGAGTGTATATTTTCATAAAATAAATAAAAATGTGGGAATACACCCTGGATGGGATGCTGGGCCATTACAGAGCCATACACCATACACACTGTTTCACACCTAGGGGACATTTAGTGTTTTAGTGTGGGAAGATTTAGGGAACTTCACATAGACAGAAAACTGAGCTCAGGATCAAACTGGGGACCCTGGAGCTGTAAGGCAGCATGCTCACCATTTCTTCACCATCCCACTGCTAATGTTTCCACTTGTAACGTCATATACATGATTTCTGCTTAATGCTAGCTAGAGGGTTTTTTTTTCCCTACAAGCTCTTTTGATAATTGCGAAATGGTGTTGCATAAATAACTGACTTTATTTAGGTCTTTTAATTCCTTCAGTCGACATATTCAAGGTTATAAAGGAATTATTTCCCATACAAACATCAGCTTGCTCATTGCATTTGTTGCTGTCTCCATGAATAGTTGGACAAGAAGAGATACTGTAGAGATTACTGCAGGGAAACAGTTCAAATTTAGCTAGACAGCTGCAAATTTCCAGAGATAATGTCGATAAAACAAAATGTCAGTACTGGTAAACATTTTGATTGCACATCTTTGCCTGAAGATCCCAAGAGCATCACTGCTGATTCAGTTTCATCATGCTGGTAATCACACCTGATATCAGAGGCATAAACCATTCACTCTTGTCACTTTGCCATTGGCTGGATCTCTGCAGGGTAGAAAGGAGCATGTGTTTTTTTAATATATTTTTTATTTGTCCTACTTGTAAAGCGCGCACACAAACATTAATGAGCCATGACATTAAAACCACCTGCCTAATATTGTTTAGGTCCACCAAGTGTCACCAAAACAGCTCTGATCTCTAAGACGGCATGGACTCCACAAGACCTCTGAAGGTGTGCTGTGGTATTTGTCAGCAAGATGTTAGCAGCAGATCCTTTAACTCCTGTAAGTTATGAGGTGAGGCCTCCATGGATTGAAGGTGTTTGTCCAGCACATCCCACAGATGCTCGATACTGGGGAATTTGGAGGCCAAGTTAACACCTTGAATTCTGTCATGTTCCTCAAACTATTCCATTAGGTGCTTTCTGTGGTCGACAGGGGTCTGCAATCTGATCGGTCTGTGGCCACGTAGCCCGATAAGCAGCAAGCAGAATTGCACTGTGTGTTCTGACACCTTTCTATCATAGCCATCATTATCTTTTTCAACAATTTGTGATACAGTGGCTCTTCTGTGGGATCGGACCAGATGGGCTGGCCTTCACTTCCCACGTACATCAGTGAGCTTTGGGCGCCCATGGCCTTGTCCCCGTTTCACCGGGTGTCCTTCCTATGACCGATTTTGGTAGGTACTAACCACTGTATACTGGGAACACCCCGGTTCTAAGATGCTCTGACCCAGTCGTCTAGCCATCACAACCATGTCAAAATCACACATCTTTACACTTGCCAATTTTTCCTACCTCCAACACATCAACTTTGAGAACTGACGATTTACTATCTGCCTGATATATCCCACCCGTTGACCGGTGCCATTTATCTACATGTAATTAATAGTAGATATAGTCGTTAATAGTAGTTACGTAGTATATCTTTGACACAACAGAAATGGATCAAATAAATGCCTTCTGATTTGAAGCACAAATTTTAAAGCCATGTCATTTATTATTAATGCTCACAATATAAATAGTTTAGGTCCTATTAATATTTCATGATGGCAGGGGAAAATATTTGGGTGATTGCTGGTAAACTTGATGACAGTGTCTTGAGGCGAACACACTGCTGGTAATAATTATAAATAAATATGTGTTGTGTTTTCCAGCGATTGTGCTATTAAATTCTCAAATCTGGTTAGTCAGAATGTGTTGATCAATGCTCTATAACAGCAGCTCTGACAGTAGTGGCAGCATGTTACTATGGGGGCGGTGGTAGCTCAGTGGTTAAGCTACTGGACTATTGATCAAAAGGTCATGAATTCAAATCCCAGCATCACCAACTTGCCCCCATTGGGTTCCTGAGCAAGGCCCTTAACCCTCAACTGCTTAAATACACTGTATAAATGAGATAAATGTACATTGCTCTGGATAAGGGCATCTAGCAAATGTAAATGTTAAATATATATTTTTTTTATAGTAACAGCTTACACCGAGTTCTATGACCGTTGTGTAATGTTTATTTGGCATATTTAGAAGTAGTCTCTAATGTCAGTGCTTTCTGTCCTAGGTAAAGCTGTTCCTTTAGGTTTTTCTCACTGAGAACGTCTCTAGGATAGAGGGCTTTGCAGTTTCTCTGTAGCATGACAATTTGTGATATTTTTTGTTTTGTTTTGTTTTATTAGAGGAAGGAGAGATTTGTAACGGAATGACTGTTTATACAGTACCTGCTATATAATAAGTGATAACAGGAGATGTTCCACAACATTAAGCATAACTATAAATGGAATAAAGTACACCCCATATTGTTTTGTTTCTTATATAAAGAATCTATATTTAATTAAATTCTAGTAGCATCAATTTATTGATGTGCAAAATGCGTAGGCAAGTGTATGGCTGCTAAAGACTTCACTTTGCATACTCCAATGCTTTTCCTTTTTCACAAGGAAAGATGCACCGGGCCAGAGAACAGCATCAGCATATTTAATATCCTGGGGCTGAGGAGATGGTCCAAGAGCCCAGTCATGTTAAGACAGGACTGTAACACTAGTTCCCCTTCTGGCTGCAGGATCAATTCCTACAACCGCATATGCTTCTCTGAGTTGAACCATAATCTTTTGGTTATAGGTGCAGGTCTTTAAAGGAGTATTCAATACTCTTTTCAGCCTAATCTCAGTCTACTACATCTGGACCACGGACTACCACAGAAACGAATTATGACACATTTCCCTGTACTGACAAATGAACAGAAAACCAGTTAATTCAAATGCTACTTATAATTGATGTCTAATTTATGTCACTTATTTGAAGAATGCTTACGTCAAAGATATTTGTAAAGTAATCTTAAAATCAGTATACTTCATTCTTTACGAGATCAGACTCCTTTCAGAAAAGTGTAAGTAACCAGAACTACCTGTAAGTGTTCAAAAGTTGGATAAAATGACAGCACAGCTTTAGTAAGACATTTCTTTCATCCTAAACATTTTATTATTAGAGTGTAATGGCTGTTGAAGCCATGTTGATATAGTTACATAACTTGCACTGCCCTCAGACTTGCATTCTAAATGACTTGCTAGCAAACAGTTTTTTGTTGTTGTTCTTTTCCCAGTACAGGGACATGTCAAAATAATTGTCCGTGATGGTCACACATACAGTATGTTCTAGATGCAGGGGGTGAAGAAAATGCCAGAGTATTCCTTTAACGTATGGGAGCAAAAAAGCTTGGTCCGGTTGTGGTTACTTGAATAAATTTCTCTGTTTAGCATCACTGATAGACAGCATGTAATGTCCGTGTGAAGTTTTGTTTAAAAGCTTAGTTGTTTTACTGTTTTCCTGTACTGTTCTAATGTTCCCTAAACATATATAATATTTTGATTAATTATGTCACTATAATTTTATGATGCATCTGAAATACTTTTATAACATTGACTTCATTGTTATATAGTTACGCATAGTCACCATCTCACTAGATAGTGAGTGCGCTAATTTCCCTTGAATAATTTTTGTAAATATTAGACTCCCGAGTAGCGCAACAGAAAAGTGCTCCCCAATCAATGGGAAATCGCACATTTGATGCCACAGCTATCCATCCATGGACCATGGCAGCAAAATTGACCATGTTCTGTGTGTGGGTGGGATTGCATACTCTCTCCCCTGTCAATTACAGTGACACTAGCAAATCATGGGTGTCTGTGAGCTTATGTATGCAGAGAAGGGTAGATAGCTTTTACATTGCCCTGGCAAGTAGATTAAAAAAGGCTGTGTAATTTGTGTACTCTGAGATGTGTGTGTGTGTGTGTGTGTATGTGTGTATATATATATATATATATATATATATATATATATAAATAAAATATCAGTATATACACAATATGTGAATATATATTTTGGATATATGTAGATATATTGTTTATCGCAAAATGCTTTTAAAAACATATAACTGCTTAGCGCTTAATCTCTCTCTCTCTCTCTCTCTCTCTCGTCCTTACCCATTGATGCGCATAGGATTATTGCTTCCATACTCCATTTGGCTATAAATAAAAGTACTTTATTCTCGCCCTCTCTTAAACAAATTGTTTTATGGTAAGTGATTTACTGTACAGATACACACCCCCACACCTCCATTTCAGTGTCTCTGGTTATCTGACCTGGCTATCTGAGCAGGGGTCAGGCCAGAGTGCATCAAGGTTAGACTCTTACGACCAGAGAAATCCTAGTGAGACGTATTAGCTTTTAGATATCATTAACCATTTATGAGATGAGAGATATGTGCCGAGTCTCCTTTTGCTGAATTCACATTGTGTCCTAATAGATGTTAATCTATGGGTCTCTCCGCTGTAGCTCTTTGTCAAATGAGAGATCAGACCTGTGGCTGTTTTAGAGGAAACAATTAACTCTCCTGCTTTCTGTGGACTCTGACAATTTGAGCACTGAAGAACACAAACCAAGTGTTTAATTTCATCTGTATGTTATGGAACAAATGGAATGCTGTACTCGATTTCGACTTGAATTTTATTGTTCGTAATGAGCATGTTCTCAAAGGAACAAAAGATGTGATGGATGTCCACTGTGACTGTCTCACAGACTCCCTAATGACTACACTTGATAAAGTGGCCTATCTACATGTTTTTGCACATCAGTGATGACAAACATCAAATGTCTCTCTGTGAACTGGCAGTGCAGATTTACAAGCACATACGATGGTACTGGTTCCGAAGACTTTGTGCTCTGGACAGGTTGTGATTTTCTGGCTATTACAGTGTAGCATGCGCAGGTTTTTAGAAATGGAGTGCAAATAATGCCAGTGGAAAGAACACACTAAATCTGCACTATGTTTTTCAAGAATAAAGAAAATTAGTATATTTATACTTCTACTATATAAATATCTAAATCTGGCTGTGTATTTCAAGTAACTGGAAGAAAAACATCGCAAAGTTCATAAATATAATTAATAAAAACTGAAGTCTTTTTAGGCCCCTAGAGGCATAGAATGGTTTTAAAGAGGCTCTGAGTACAGGATTAGCACAGTCCCCTCCTTCAGATATGTTAATGCTACTGCTTTTAAATCCACAAATATCAAGCAAAGGAAATTGAAATCAAACAACCTACCCCTGTGCACTGATGCAAGCAACTCTATGATATTTGCAGGCAGAGGATGGTTTCAGAACAGGAGCTTTGGTGTTTATGCATGAACTCAACCCTCGAAAGATGTTTTTTGAAAGGAGCTTTTTTTTGTTTTGTTTCCATTTGTTGCCAGCTTTTCAGAGTGGCACTATGTATAAGACAGGGTTGCATTTCCAGTCCATCTGATGTGTTACAAAATAAATGGCCACATAATTACATTAGTGTACTGGATTTTAAGTTGCTCTATAGTACACGTTGATTTTGATAAAAAAAATAACAGTGCTTCGGCAGTTATCTAAATCAACATATGCTATATATGGTGGTCATGCAGCGAGTAGTGTTGCTGCTTCGCAGCTCTAGGGTTCAGGTTCGATCCTGAACTTGGGTCTGATTTGTGTGGGGAGGGTTCCTTCCATCTCTCCCCCAAAAAAACATACTTGTAGGTGGACTGGATTTGTACACCATCCAGTGTTTATTTACATCTTTTTCCCAGAGTTCCTGTGGTATTCTCCAGATCGTCTGCAACCCTGGCCTGACCTTGGTAGATATGTCTTATGTTCAAAGACTAGGGGCATGAGGCAGGGGACATGTTGCACGTCCTGCCAACACATTGCAGAGCTAATTCACACACCCATTCACACACTACGGACAATTTTTATGGATGCCAATCAGCCTATGACGCATGTCTTTAGACTGGGAGAGGAAACTGGAGTGCCTGGACGGAAGCCCCCCAAGGCACAGGGAGAACATGCAAGCTCCATGCACGCAGAGTGGAGGCTCCCAAACCTGGAGGTGTGAGGTGCTAACAGCTAACCCACCGGTTGCCACCCCCCCTTCCAATGCTAATATATTAATGAAAAAAAAATAATTATTATAATAAATGTCATCCATAAGCTTCACACTGGGATCCACTGCACCAAATTATTCATTACTGAATTTATTCTGAACTTGAGTCCTGTTAAAAGTTACACTGCTATACAGTTTTCTTGCTAGTTTTCCCTGCTTGAAACCCACCTGATCCAGGTCATCAACTCATTACTAAGCAATCCACGAGCACGATAATATAGCAGCTATGCAGATCCAGAACTGCACCTCAGTATCCTGTATAAACTGTTTGCTCTGATTTGTGGAGCTACTCTTTTTTGCCAATAGAGGGCAGTCCATCCTCATTTTAGGTATTCTGGTGCAGCTTTAAAAATTAACTACATTCCGGTGCCTTTTTCCAGGACTCTTATTCACAAAATGCTCATACTGAGCATTCTTTAAACATACTGAATACTGTTTGTCTTTACTCTGTACACTCTAATGATTTATAATGACGCTATCCAGTGTGACCTAGAAGAAGATGGGTTCTGTACTGGTTCCTCATGTTGTCTCAGCAAGAGTTGTCTTTCCACTGTCGCTTCTGGCTAGCTCATTAGGGAGCTAATTTTACATCTGGATTTCTGTAAAGATTCTGTAAAGCTATAGTTAAAAGTGCTATAATAACACTGAATTGGATTAACATACTTTTGTAGCTAGTTGTTTTTAAATAACTAACCTCCACTGTTCTCCAAATAAGCATAAACCTACAGTAGCTTGTAGCATAGGATTATACAAAATATATAACATATTTCCATGTACAGTTAGAGGATTTAACAGAAACCCTTATCTAATATCCGTACACTAGTACAAGTAGGCAAGGGTTTAAGAATACTGTTTTTGATATATATATATATATATATATTATATTATAAATACACTTTAGACTTATTGATTTAAGTGTTCAGTAAAGAGGTAGATGGTCTTTGTTTGAAGAGAGCAAGTCAATCTGCTCTTCAAAGGGTTCAGTCCATTACCTGCGAGCACATACAGAGAAGAGTCTTGGGCATGTCTCCCTTGTATCTTGATGGGTGGTGGGTTGAGCTGATCTAGGCAGCTTTAGGATACCAGTGGTAGGAATGCTGCAATAAGAACTTGGATAGATGAAAAACAAGTTTTGCAGTCTGCATCAGTTGCAGAGCTTTGATGGACAGGCAAGTCTTCCACAGGGGAAGACTTGCCATAAACAAGTTGCCAAAGTTTGAACAGGAATATAAATGAATTGATTAAACACTGTCATCTGAAAATCTTACTCCAATATTTATTTCATCCACCATTTTGATTCTAAGCATGCATATTTAATTGCACTATTACTTCACAGATTTGTGCCTAATATGATCTAGAGCTAGAATGTATCTAATTTTAGCATAACAGTTGAAATTCAGCATGTAAAAATAGCAGCATTAGATGGCAGTGTGCTGTCAGAAGCAGGACTGGGGTGTCATTTCTCACACTCACACAGCTGATAGTGTTCACTGATGTCTGTCTGAATCTTTTCTATAAATTATATGACCATCCTTTCAGTTAAAACAGCAGTTTGTCAGACTTCAGCCCCATATCAAAGAAGGGAAAATAATGATTGAAATTAGATTGTTAGTTAGAGCTAATGTGTTCAGCTACTTTGATGCTCCATGAAGTATATCAAATACCTGTAATAGACATTGAAGAGAGTGTTGTTCAAATAGTTTCAATTGAAATAAGAACAAGTGAATGCTCATATATATGAGTTTATGAAATCTTTCCAGGATATGTTTTATATATTTGTCATCAGTAACTACATTCATCATTGATTCATTTATTCTTCAGTAACTGTTTTATCATGGTCAGGGATCCTGGTTAGGTGGATCTAGACAAGAGCCTGGGGGAAGGGAGGAGGGGGAATGGAGACGACTGGAATGGGGGTGAACAATCTTTTCAGGTTGTTCTTCCATCTGTCCATCTGTTAGAGCAATAATCTCAATAATAAGTTGGTTAATGTTTTGAATGTAGGGTTGATATGGTATTATCATTGCAACCATGAGATGTATTGATTAGATTTGATTTAAAGAGAATCGGGGTAACAGCAAGGTCAAATGTTGTCTGAAATAGTTTTTCTTATATAGCTGCCTTAATGCTTGAAGTGTATTTTAAGGGTATTTCTGAAATGCAAATTAATAACAAGATGGACTTGAGTTATTGGTTGCAGAGGTATCCCTGTCGGTAAAGGGTCTGTCGACTTGACTTTTTTTTTCTTCTCCCAGCCTAATTTGCATTTACATTTATTCATTTAGCAGACTCTTTTATCCAAAGCAACTTACAAATGAGAAAATACAAGCAAAGCGATATATCAAGCAGAGAACAATACAAGTAGATCTACTATACAAGATTCGTTAATCGAGTTCCAGAAGAAGCAAAGTGCGCAGAGTAAAGGTGTAAGTGCCAGAGTAGATTTTTTTTTTAAATACAATTTTATGAGTTGGTTAGGTGTTGGTGGAAGAGGTGGGTCTTTCGCTGTTTTTTGAAGATGGTGAGAGATTCTGCGGTCCGGATTGAGGTCGGTAGTTCATTCCACCACTGAGGACCAGTTTGACTGTTCTTGGAAGGGACCTTGAGCAGCGATGAGTAAGTACTACTAAGTGTTGGTCGTTGATTGATCACAGATTGTGTGAGGGAACGTAAGCCTACAGGAGAGAGTTGAGGTAGGAGGGTGCTGTTCCAGACAAGGTCTTGTAGGTGAGCTTCAAGGCCTTGAATTTGATGCAGGCAGCTACAGGAACGCAGTGGAGGGAGATGAAGAGGGGTGTGACATGGGTTCTCGTGGACTGGTTGAAGATGAGGCATGCTGCTGCATTCTTAATAATTTGAAGGAGTGTCAGAGTAGTGCGTTGCAGTAGTCCTGTTTTGATATGACAGAAGCCTAGACTAGTAGTCGTGGAGCCTGTTCGGTGAGATAGGATCTGACTTTCTTGATGTTGTACAGAATAAACCTAGAGAACGTTGCAGTTGTTGATATGTGGTCTGTAAAGGTCAAGCTGTCCTCGAGAATCACCCCAAGGTTCCTGGCCATCCTGGTTGGCTCGAGTGTGGTTGAGCCGAGCTTTACAGTGAGGTTGTGGTTGATTGAGGGGCATACTGGGCTGACGAGAAGCTCAGATTTTGCCAGGTTGAGTTAAAGGTGGTGTTCCCTCATCCAGTCTGAGATGTCCGACAGGCAAGCAGAGATACGTGCAGAGACAGATGGATCGTCAGGCTGGAAGGATAAATAGAGCTGGTTGTCATCAGCATAGCAATGATATGAGAAGCCATGAGACTCAATAACCTGCCCTAGAGATGTGGTGTAGATAGAAAAAAGCAGTGGACCCAGAACTAACCCCTGTGGACCTCCCCTCCAAACATACATTGAAGGATCTGTCTGAGAGATAGGATTCCACCTAGCGCAGAACCATTCCTGTGAAGCATCTATCTAATTTCTATCCATCACATCTGTAGTATAAGTGCAGTTACCGTTATTTTTAAAGCTCACTTATAATAGAAGTCTAATGGCAGTTATTGAAATCTGTCATTAAACATAATTTTCATAAGACTATGCTTTTAGAGGACCCAGTTTGTGATTAATTTGTATTGTATCTCCAACACAAACATATAGCCTACATTAAGACTGCAGAATGTTTACTTTACCTTTTAGTCTATTAATGTAGTGTTGGAAATTTGGATAAAAGTACATAATAGCTATAGTAAGACTTTGTATTATGTCTTATTTTAATACCTTCACTGATAAAGCATAAGGTTTATTGACAAAATTCAATAGCTGCCCTAAGACGTTTATTATAAACGAATTTTGAATAAACAGTTTTTTCCCTTCCTTTGCACAGGGAAATGTCAAAAATAATTGTTTATATGATGGAGATGCTGGAAGGGAGAAAACTGTCAGTCAGAATAACAGCTTGCATTACAATCTTAACATCAAATAGTAACATAGTAAACTCAACAAAAAAGAAACGTCCTCTGACATTCACCTGCTTATATTTCCAACAATCTTAACATGTGTAAATATTTGTACTAACATAAAGTCATTCAATAACTGAGCTTTAAGTTCTACAGTGCATCTCATCCTCATGGACTGCACCAGATTGGTCAGTTCTTGCTGTGAAATGTTACTCCACTCTTCGACCAAGGCATTTCCAAGTTCTCGATCACGTCTGGGGGACACACGGTTACATGTAATTTTCCACTGCAAAGACGATCAGCTGTCCTTCCTGTCTCCCTGTAGCACCATTTTGGGTGTATTATATTACAGACATTGCAGTTTATATCTCAGGAAACATCTGCAGTTCTCATGCCTCCCTGCAGCAGGACTATGGCATGTTCACGCAGGTGTGGGATCAATAAAGGTTTATCTTATCTTAGTCTTTTTCAAAATCAACTATAATTTTTTTTTATACAGTAAACTGTTCATGTCCCAAGGACTGTTCCACAGATGCATGTGTGATAATTAGTTTCTGGATCATTGAACAAGCATGGAAAAACAGCGTTTAAACTCTTTCCAATAAAGATCTGTAAAGCATATTTGGATTTTACAAAATTATCTTTAAAATACAATCTCCTGAACAACGGACGTTTCTTTTTTTTTTTGCTGAGTTTATGTTCTAAAACAAATTAGAAAGCAGTTAACAAACCACTTGCTTTTGTGTTGAACCTTCTTAATGATTTATCATTAGTTTACAATACAGAGGAGTTTTATGCTTGCAGATAAATGAATATACTTTTGACTGTTTTTATTTATTTATTTTATTTACAGATCTGCCTATTGCATAGAAGAAGAAAAAGAAGGAAACCGTTGTTTATATCTACAAATGTCTTTAAAAGAGAACAAGGCATAGGTAACATCTCAATTCTAACAATTATGAATACTGCAAACTGATTTGGATTCGTAATTAATCCTCTCTTCTTTTCACACTTTCACTATCTCTCTCATTCCCTGCAGGTAGAACTGTACTGAACAGACTGATCTCTCCTCAGTCTTCTGGAAGTGTGACAGCACCTGGTCACATGACCTGGAAGAGAAAAGTCAGGAGACCTTTTGGATCCCTTTCTGGTTAGATTGTAATTATATTTATTTATCTGTTTGACTCATGGGGCTGTGTTCATGAATGTGTGCATGTGTGTGTTTAAGAGTGTGTTTAGGTGTGTTATAATGCTTTATGCCAAATGTACAGTAATATAATGTTAATAGAAAATATAGTCAGTAATGTTCAATAGCCTTGAACACAGTAATGAAGACCTAAAATCCAATATCTCTCAATGAAACTATTAGGGTTAAATAATGCATGATATAATGAGGTCCAATCAATAATAAGAATGATGTGGGACAAACTGTTCCTCATAAAAGTTACATTTTCATTCACACCAAAAACTCTATTACGATTAGAACTTATAGTTTTCTGTTCTTTTATGTAATTTGTAATATGGATAATGTGTGCTTAGTCCTTTTAGTTTCTTCTTCAAACGCATGGGGGGTCAGGCTGATAAAGATCAGCCCTAATGAAGCTCCTATATGGTTTGTTTCAATCTGTATAATCACCTGACAACTGTCACTGATAGGCTGCATCCTATAAACGTTGTTGTGCTGTTTTTGTGTGTGCAAACACACACACAAAAATCCACTTTATAACATTTGTTAACAGCAAATAATCTGAAGTGGATTACAAAATGAAAAACCTTTTATTGGTGTCCTTTAATCTTTGAAAGAATGAAGGGTTAGCCCTGGAAGGACAGTTACCATCCCATTCACTGAAGACATTTGGGTTTGAGATCAAAAGATGAATATGAGACAATAGATCAGAATTTCAGCTTTCATTCCCTGATATTATATTATATATGGCTTTGTCTTCACAGCTCTCACAATCTTTCTGTCATCAACACTTGTTGTTTTCCTTGGACAACCTGTTCAATGTCTGGTTGTTAGTTCATCAGTGGTTTCTTTCTTCTTTTTTTTTTAGGACATTGTTATTGTATTGTCAGGAAATTCATGTGTTGTCTGTTCCCAATGCTTTTGCAATGACTATGATGCATTTTCCCTTTTGATCTCCGCTTCAAAATGGCTTTCATTTCTCCCATAGACAGCTCTCTGGTCTTCACATTGGTTTATCCCTTTTAACAACAAATATACAGGTCTTCACGGGTGAATTTTATGGCTCAAACCAAGAGTAGACCTTCAGAACAAAAGGTGCCATGTTCTAAGCTGTTTAAAACATCTACAGTGAGGGGAAAAAAGTATTTGATCCCCTGCTGATTTTGTAAGTTTTGCCCACTGACAAAGAAATGATCAGTCTATAATTTTAATGGTAGGTTTAATCCAGAAAAACGCATGTCAAAAATGTTATAAATTGATTTGCATTTTAATGAGGGAAATATGTATTTGACCCCTCTGCAAAACATGACTTAGTACTTGGTGGCAAAACCCTTGTTGGCAATCACAGAGGTCAGACGTTTCTTGTAGTTGGCCACCAGGTTTGCACACATCTCAGGAGGGATTTTGTCCCACTCCTCTTTGCAGATCTTCACCAAGTCAGTAAGGTTTCGAGGCTGACGTTTGGCAACTCGAACCTTCAGCTCCCTCCACAGATTTTCTATGGGATTAAGGTCTGGAGACTGGCTAGACCACTCCAGGACCTTAATGTACTTCTTTTTGAGCCAGTCCTTTGTTGCCTTGGCCGTGTGTTTTGGGTCATTGTCATGCTGGAATACCCATCCACGACTCATTTTCAATGCCCTGGGTGAGGGAAGGAGGTTCTCACCCAAGATTTGACGGTACATGGCCCCGTCCATCGTCCCTTTGATGCGGTGAAGTTGTCCTGTCCCCTTAGCAGAAAAACGCCCCAAAGCATAGTGTTTCCACCTCCATGTTTGACGGTGGGGATGGTGTTCTTGGGGTCATAGGCAGCATTCCCCCTCCTCCAAACACGGCGAGTTGAGTTGATGCCAAAGAGCTCCATTTTGGTCTCCTCTGACCACAACACTTTCACCCAGTTGTCCTCTGAATCATTCAGATGTTCATTGGCAAACTTCAGACAGGCATGTATATGTGCTTTCTTGAGCAGGGGGACCTTGCCGGTCCTTCACGGCGTAGTGTGTTACCAATTGTTTTCTTGGTGACTATGTTCCCAGCTGCCTTGAGATCATTGACAAGATCCTCCCGTGTAGTTCTGGGCTGATTCCTTACTGTTCTTGTGATCATTTCAACTCCATGTGGTGAGATCTTGCATGGAGCCCCAGGCCGAGGGAGATTGACAGCTCTTTTTTGTTTCTTCCATTTGCGAATAATTGCACCAACTGTTGTCACTTTCTCACCAAGCTGCTTGGCAATGGTCTTGTAGCCCATTCCGGTCTTGTAGCCCATTCCAGACTTGTGTAGGTCTACAATCTAAAAAAGTCCCTGACATCCTTGGAGAGCTCTTTGGTCTTGTCCAAAGTTTGGAATCTGATTTATTGATTGCTTCTGTGGACAGGTGTCTTTTTTTTTATACAGGTAACAAGCTGAGATTAGGAGCAATCCCTTTTTCCCGTGCTCCTAATCTCAGCTCGTTACCTGTATAAAAGACACCTGGGAGCCAGATTTATGATTGCGAGGGGGACAAATACATATTTCCCTCATTAAAATGCAAATCAATTTATAACCTTTTTTAACCTATCACGTTTTTCTGGATTTTCTTGTTGTTATTCTGTCTCTCACTGTTCAAATAAATCTACCATTAAAATTATAGACTGATCATTTCTTTGTCAGTGGGCAAACATACAAAATCAACAGGGGATCGAATACTTTTTTCCCTCACCGTAGGTGTAAAAATCAGGAAATAAAAGCTAAAATTATTATCCCATTTCATTCATCTTAAACCCAAATGTCTTCGGTGTATAGGAAAAACAGAATAATTGGCCTTGCCGTTCCAGTACTTTCAGAGTTGACTGTAGACCAGCCACCCAGACCAGAAAAAAGTTTGTATGGCATTAAAGAAAGCAGCATATTACGTAAGAGACACTTTACAGACAAAATGCACCATTAAGGCTGCTGGGTTTTGCTGCAAATATAAGAAGCAAGTACAACAGTCAAAGTATCCAGAAAAACTGTGTCTGGTTCTGCAAGATGCTAAATAACACTTACAGCTCATTTCCTTATAAAACTGCACTAATTGTACCGGAGACTAATATTTTTTTTGTCACACCAAATACTTACTTTGTTTCATTTACTACTGTTTACTGCTCTTTACAGTGTTATTATTTTTCTTAATGTAGAAACATTTAATTTCATTATTTTGAAGCCATTTTTGCTCTACAGCATTTATTTGTACGTGCCTAAAACTTTGCACAGTTGGGTCATGAAGTCCCTTTGGCTGCGGCGAGGCCATGGCATGGTTAATGTGCTTCGTATGATGGCCAAGTATGACTGGAAAGCTAGGACTAACCTCTGAAACTCTGCTAGTGAGTTTGTGTGATTTCTTTTGCAGAATGGGCTGGTTATCAACCTGGAAAGAAATCTAAAGGCTGATGTGCTGATCCACACTGCGACACACAGCTGTATTCTCTGTCAGCCCGATCGGACCATTTATGACTTGACAGCCCTGACCCTGCACTTACTCTGGTGAGATGTTTTTTGCTTTCCGCTTCCTGTTTCTGTTCTTCCTGCTGCTCTCTTTTTGTTCCAGTGCCCTGCGTGATGCTCTGCTAATCTGTCATCATGCCTGAGGTCCACCATCTGCTGGGATATGTAATGTTTTCATGCTGGAGTTCCTCACTCCTCATTCTGTGGGCCATAGCACTGTACAATTGATGTTTATTTTGTAGAAAGATCAGTTATTGATCAGGAACTTTACATGGTTTCACACTCCACAACTCCTGACATGTACAATGTACTATTAGCTTTCATTTGCTCCTTAAAGGAAGGACTGAATAAGGGCAGTTTTTGTTTTTTAACAATAAGCTACACTGTACAATATTGTGTGTGGCCAAGTGTCTTTGTGAAGTTTTATTAATTGCCTAATTGTCATCCATGTCCTCCATTCAATACTTTTAACTTAAAATCTAGTGTATGACATGAAGTTTTGGTTCATAAGCAATGAAAGCAGTTAGCATTACTCAAATGAGCTAGCGCATACATGGTTTTTATGTGTGGAGTAGTGGTATTATAAAAATACTGTAATATGGGTCAAAGAAACTGAGAAAGTCTGCTGTGCTGCCAATGAGAGATTTGTCGTCATCTTAGCTGCATTCTAAGAATTTCCTTACCCTACTGAAAAGGAAACATGCTATGATAATAGCCATGCTAAACATTCGTCTAACATCTAGTGAATATGGTTGTCTTACTGGGGGTGTGAATAAACGTTACTCAAATTACAGGTCATGTACTGTAGTCATAAATATCTGTATCATTTGGGTGCATAGTACTGGTGTAGCCATGAATGAATTTCAGGAGAGGTAAAAAATTGTGTGAATCACTACATGATTTGTACGGTGACCCTGATAAGTATGATGTGCTCATGCATTTTGAGTGGATGCCAGACAGGAACAGTGGTGGTATTCAAGTGTGTTGTTTAAATATTTAAGGCACGGTCTACAGCCAACAAAACTTGCTGTATTAATAGCATTAATATGCCTCGGGGGGGAGAGAGCATCTATTACATTTCTAATGAAAAAGATTAAAATGTATATGCTAGTACAAGGGAAATGACATCCTTATTGGCTGTCACCTTGATACCCCTATGCTGTGTTGTTAGCTGAACTGGGAAAATATATGATTGGTTAATTCTGTTTCTCATCATATGAGCTGGTAGCCAATAAAATGTTATAAAATACATTTAGGTGAACATTGGTTTGACATCTGGAATGGATAAATATGGAGAATTCACAATTATGTTTTTGACCTTTTTATGATCATCATTATGGAGAAATTACTGTGCAATATAATGTTACTTGGCAGGCATGTATATAAAAATTAGCTGTGGTATGTTTGTGTTAACCATCCACAAATAAGCATTTGAAACTAGGATAAAATATTTCAGGGAAGGTTAGAGCCTAAAATTCCCCCAGCCTCCCACTCCCCCAAAATTTTCTTTCACTCCATGCTGATGGTGCAGCACATTACTTCCCCATCAGCATGCGGCATCTGTCAGACACCTCTCAGGGAACTCTCAAGGGAGCTGTTGTCCTTTGTCATCATGAGTGCCTTCGCCACAATGGCAGCTTTCACTGAAGGGTAATCCACTCACGAACTGCAGAATAGGCGTTAAAAATAGCTTGTAAAGAGCCATTGGCATTTTCTCCACACGTTGGTTCATGAAAAGTTGAGGAGGCCATACAGATCACCTCTGGTCTACTTTCACACTCAAACAGAAAGTGAATTCATGTAATACAGAGGTTGGTAAAAATTCAAAGCTCTTGAGAGATGAGAATGGAGTCTGAGAAGCTCTGAGAAGTCACATTTTCCAAATTGCTTTTGAGCTGTTAACTGCAGTTTATGGTATTATAAGATCAAAGGATGTGTCAATACACTGAGAAAGCTGTCTGTGTTGAAAATTCTGCTAGTTCATTGACTTTCTAGGTGGACCATTCAAATTTTTAAAATGACCGCTGTCGTTTATACCTTCATTGTTGCCAGATTTTTCTTGAGTAGAGTTTTTGGGACATAGGTTTTTATTTATTAGGCCACCTTCATTCAAACAAGCACTCACTACAAGTCCAAAGAAATCAGGCAGAATATGCTGACTGATGAGACATTTTATGGATGAAATATGCTGTCTGCTGCGGTACCATGTAGCATTAAAGCAGCAGATAATGAAAAAATATCAACAGATAATGAAAAAAAGTGTAGACTAATACTATGATATGCAAGAGAGGAGACAAATAATTGAGGTTTATTGTTATGGATAATCCAAGCTAATTTGTATCCAGCCTTATTACTTATAAAACAGCATGATGCACTAAAATTGCTCACATATCTGGTATCAACAATAATCTTGAAGCTTGGAGAGGAGTGAAGAACGCTGTAGGGAGTTGGAGAAGTGTGAAAGATTCATGCATTTATTTATTTTATAATGTCCTATATAAGTATATTTATACCCAGGATGTGTTATACATATTTCAGGGCAAAAAGTAACCTTCTGTCTCTTTAACACGAGGTGGCTGTTTAATTATTCAGATGATAACTTCACTTGCTACCTAAAATCATTAATGCTTTGCTTAAAGATTTCGCGCACACATACCGTAATTCTCAGACTATTGAGCGCACCTGAATATAAGCCGCACCCACTAACTTTAAAAAGGAAAACAATTTTGTACATATTTAGGCCGCACTTGTCTATAAGCCGCAGGTGTCCACGTTGTAACATGATATATTTACACAGAAAAATGTTACACAGAAAGATTTTTTTTTTACTTTTAATTAAACACGTACCATAAATGCTTTTATTCCGAACGGTGCATGTAACACGGCTGGTTAAACAAATTAAAAATACAGTTGCTTACCAGGAAAAGTCATTGATGGCTATCTTCACTGTCACGAGGCGTGACGTCAGGAAAGTAGGACAGATGTATTCGCAGTTCCAACGAGGACTTTATTTCGAACAATGAGAGCAAAACAAAAAGGAAACAAGAAACAGGACTAACTACATAAGCTAAGCTAACTATGCTATGCCAAACTAGGCTAGGCTAAGCTATACACTAACTCTATAAACTAAACACCAATCATGGACTAGGACTATGAACATGGCATGGAACGAAGGCTCTCTATATCTAAAATGTAGTTCTAGAATCGAAGTCTCTCTAGTCTCTCTACTCCAGGGGTGTCAAACTCCTTTTAGTTCAGGGGCCACAAACAGCCTAAGTAGATGAGTAGATGTGAAGTGGGCCAGGCCAGAACATGAAAGCATAATTACCTATAAATAAACAAAAAGTCCATATTTTTCCCCTTTGTCTTCGTGCAAAGAAGTACAAGTACATTAGTAAAATCTTCATATTTAATGAAAGATCCTTTTACAAAACATATCTTGAACAACCTCAGATTTCTTAAGAAAAACGTGCAATTTGCTTGGTCAATAACGAACAGCAGAAGGCGCATTGCTGTCATCTGCTGTTCCGTCTGAGTTCCAGCGATGTGCCGCATTTATTTAGGAATAGCATTTATAAAAAATTTCTAGTTCCCGTCTTTTATGCATTTTTTTTCACATTCCAAGTTCATCCTGCGGGCCGGATCGATCCCCTTAACGGGCTGGTTTTGTACGTCTGACACACCTGCTCTACTCTATCTAAGTCTAATTACCCGCGCCACGTGTAGCACGGCTCACGCACACAGGTATCGTTAGCCCCGCAAGTGCTAACAGCTGTGGGCAATACAATAAAACACGTGACCTGATGACCCATGACAAGATGGGGCGGAGACATGACGTGCTGCCTGATGTGGGAATCATGACCGAGACCTGTTGGGTAATTTCATTGGTCCGATGTGACGAGGTTAAATGTTTTGGTGACATGAAGCTCGTTAGCACGGAAAAATCCATAAATTAGCCGCATCATTGTTTAAGCTGCAGTGTTCAAAGCGTGTGAAAAAAGTAGCGGCTTATAGTCCAGAAATTACGGTATATGTTTTGAAGGACAGCAGGAAACTCTTTGCTGAGAGTGATGAGTGACTCGTTGATTTCGATTGCCAGTGGAGTTTTAGTTGTTTTTTTTTCTTTCTAAAATAAATAAAACATTATTTAAAAAGGCTTCAGTACAGATTTCAATGCTCCATTCTTATTGTCTGGTTCATTTTTACTGCAAATCGCAGCATGTGAAAAATCAAAGCTGCATGGAAAGACGTATGGGTGAGAGACTTGGATCATGAGAAGATCTGTTGGAATAGCTAGTAGTTAGCACACAGCATTCCTCTCTGTCTCAGTGTTCTGTGATTATGCCGACTGATTTCTGCTGCTCAAGTGCTTTGACTTGAATAATGCACTTGTCAAATGTGCTCATGATGAAGGCAAAGCTGCCTGTGTCAGAGAGATGAGGGAATACTGAACACAGCATCATTCTTCTTAATGCTCTATGTGTCAAAGTTAGTGCATCAAAATGGAAGTGGTGGGAGATTCATGAGTGTTGTGAGGCAAAAAGCCAAGCCAGCCTGGACATGTCTTAAAATAAGTTTTTGTTTGTGTGTTTGTTAATTTTTTGCCGAGCCCCACACGAATTTATGGAGATATTGGAGATCCAGATCCCTTCTGCCTCTGGATGAGCCCAAATCTTCTGCTGGGACTACGGCTGCTCCTAAGGCCATACATACTTCTCATTTTCACATTATCTGTGTTAACTTCACATTCGGTGTTACCCAGATGAGGATGGGTTTCCCTTCTGAGTCAGGTTCCTCTCAAGGTTTCTTCCTCAAAAAAACATCTTGGGAGTTTTTCCTTGCCACCGTCGCCACTCAGTGGCTTGCTCAGTTGGGTTAAATTCCATTTGTTTTAAACCCCTTTTGTCTCTGTTTATCTGTTCCTGTTTGTCTCTGTTTATCTGTTTCTGACTGTTTATACCTGTTTTTTATTTCTGTAAAGCTGCTTTGAGACAATGACTATTGTAAAAAGCGCTATACAAATAAAATTTAATTGAATTGAATTTTTAATATATTAGTACATATATGTAAGTTACACACGAGAACATTCTATTTTTCATTTTACTCCATTTAATTACTACAGGAGCCTCTGTGACATCCAATTAGCTCATCCAAAGGTCACCCATTGTTGACTGCCTGCTGATGTCTATAAACAGCCACTATTGGTCCAGTCTGGCCCGATTTAAATTCTCCCATAAAATTACAGTCATTGGTCTAATTATTGTTTGTCCTGCTCTATCTTGCATATGACTATAATAGTCATATTAAAAAAAAACTTGGTCAATATCTAGACATCCCATTAAAATTGGAAAAGACACATTTCCCATGTAAACATATTAGTACTCACTGGGAACATTTTCTAGAACAATGTAGAAATTTCTACATTGTGGTATGTATAGCATGTGTTTTACGTGTTATTATATAACTTGTTTTATTAACACAGTTACTCAAGTGAGGCTTAAATACTGGATTAGCCAATGAAATGAATGAGGTAGTTAAAATTGATAACACAATTAAAGATGAAACTCAACAGCCCCCCGCCCACACACACACACACACATTTTCTCCGCAATTTGGTGACCTGCCAATTCCCACCAACCAGCCAGTTCCCTATCACATGACTGCTACCAGCCAGGAAGGGTGATGACTAACACACGCTTCCTCTGAGACACATGAAGCCTGCGGAAACATTGAGTGCTATAAAAAGTATTTTAAATTAAAATAAAATCTGAGATAAAAAAAGACAACCTGTGTAAACCAACAACAAAACAAACAAACAAAAAAAAGTTTTTAAATGATAATGTTATACATTGAAGCAAAAACAATTATATAATACCAACTGGGCCCATAGTTATCAATTTCTCCAATTTCCCCTACAGTTAGTAATTTCCCAAATCTATGAAACTGCATTCATGATTTGGATCAGCTGGACTAGATGCAACCAGGCCTGATTACTGCAAACCCTGTTCAATAAAATCAACACTAAAATAGAACTTTGATGTTGAACAGCATGACGTTGGTTAAAAGGTCTTACCCAGTAGCACACTATGCCAAAGTTGAAATAAATTCCCAAAATGATGAGGAAGACTGATGAAATACATCAGTCTTGGAGGGGTTACAAAGCTATTTCAATGGCTCTGGGACTCAAAAGAACCACAGTGAGAACCATTATTTCTAAATGAGAACCATTATTTCCTTCTCAAAAATGGCAGACATTCCCAAATTCCTCCAAAACCACAACAACTACTCATCCAGCAAGTCACAAAAGATCCAAGGACAACATCAAAGGAATTACAGTCCTCTCTTGCATCAATAAAGGTCACTATTAATGACTCCACTATCAGAAAGACACGGGGCAAAAATGGCATCCATAGAAGAGTGGCGAGGTGAAAACCACTGATAACCCAGAAGAACATTAAGACTCATCTGAATTTTTCTAAACACTTAATCCACAAACATTTTGGGAGAATGTTCTGTGGACTGATTAGTTGAAAGTGGAAATGTTTGTAAGAGAGGAGTCCCGTTACATCTGCCATAAACCAAACACAGATTTCCACAAAAAGAACATCATACCTACGGTCAAGCATGGTGGTGGAATTGTGATGGTGTGGGGATGCTTTGCTGCTTCAGGGCCTGGGCAACTTGCAGTAATTGAGGGAAACCTGAATTCTGCTCTCTACCAGAAAATCCCAAAGGAGAATGTCCAGTTTTCAGTCTGTAAGTGACTATAAAACTGCACCTGTAAACCACATCAGCTTCTCTTTGTCTGAAGCGCAGATGGAATTTACAGGCAAACTCCAGTATGAAAAAGCTATGCAATGTATCATTCCCTTCCCAGGGAACAGGGTTACATGTGTAGCTCAGACGTTCCCTTTCAAAGGGAACTCAACGTTGTGTGAGTTTCACGCTGTGACAACAGTTATACCCACGCCGTCATATTAAGGGTATGGCCTGCCACAGAGACTCCATCAATAGGGGCGTGGCTGGCCAAAATGTCGGCCACGTAGACCCTAATTGTAGAAGAAGCCAACCTTGCTGAGAAATGTTCATGTAAGAACTCAAGGACTGTAGCCATTGTGCAGTTTACTGGGTCTCACTGACATTACTAGCATTTAACATGGTCTCTACAGCCTCGGTTGAGTGACCGGAATCTATGAACTGGTGTGCCATGGAGTGCCATCCAGCAGACATATTATCTTGGAGAACCATATATGAGCTGGCCTGTAAGGCCAAACTGTAATACCGAATGAATGTGTGTGGAGTAGACCACCCCGCCGCAACACACACATCCTGTAAGGGTACCCCTTAGATAAAGCCTTTGAGGAGGCAACCACCCTAATGAAATGAGCCTCTATGCCCAGATGCGTATCAAGACTGCACACCTCATAAGCAATAGAGATTCTTCCAAATAGAGATGTGCTGCTTAGACGCAGCATCACCACTACTGTCACTGCCAAACAGATCAGCAGACATAAGTACAAAAAGCCCTCCCTGGACACAGTAGGTGCAATCTTCCTCATTCCTCATAAGGAATGGAGGAGGGGAGAAAGCCAATAACACTACTGACTTTGGGACGATGAAGGTCGAGTACACAGAAAAATTAAGTCGAGATCACAAGAAAATAAGAAAGAAAAAATTTATTACGCATGGCCACTTAGGGTTCTGTACAATTCTGAAGTCAGATTCAACTAAATCCTCGCCATCCATTTCCTGCATTGATTGAGCTGCTGGCTTGGCTTTCTGTCATTGTGATAATCATGCCATTTTTCTTTAATGTGTTTTTCTCAAAATGATACTTTGTTTTCATAATGCTATGACTTTATTCTCATTATATTATGACCTCAAAGTCGGTTTGCCTACTCAGAGCAGGGCTTGAACCAGCACTGACTTGTTTGGGAGGCGGAAATGCTAAAGAAAACCATAAAGTATATAGCCTATATCATACTGTAGGTCGCTAGTGTGTCTCTTGAGGCCAGGGGAGTGAGGTACCTGCTAGCCTCTATTACTGTTCAATGAAATTACTGTCAGTATAACATTAACACTATAATAAAACATTGGTCAAATATCAATGAAATTACTGTCAATATAACATTAACACTATAATAAAACATTGGTCAAATATCAGAGCCTAAGCTTTTAAATAACATATTGTCAATCAAGATGAGGTAATTCATTTAACTGTTCAATGTAATGTTCACTACACCTTTAGAAATCAGTTTGCCTGCTCAAAGAATGTGACATGACTGCCACCTAGTAGTCTTGTCTATCCAGCACTGACTGACTGAGTAACATATTGCAGTGTACCGTGGCGTACTGCAGGATCATGCTCTCTTTGTTAATGGACAGATCTGTAAATAGGCATGATTTCACACAGATTTCAGATACCGGTCACATGAGAGGGTGCTTCCCACAATGTGACGCTCACGTAATATTGAGTTCCCTTTGAAAAGGAACAACATTTCAATCTGCAGTCCTTGCTGTTTTCCTGTGTGGCTTGTTTATTCAGTGTTTTCTCATACAAAAGACAGAGTGGCATAATCTGAGTTATTACTCTTTTTAAATAATATTCCATAGACCTTCTGTGTATTTACAGTGTCATTTTCATTGTTAAATATTGTGGTTATAAAACTTTCCTACTGTATGACATTTGAGTGACTGGGTCCACCTTGGAGATCAGCGAAAAGGGATGTAATGCTTTCCAGTACTACTAATGATTTCTAAAGGTGTGTGGAATAGCACAAAAATGGTATTCTATGTGCCGTCATTTCATTCAATCCACATATTGACAGGTTTATGGAAGGTGGATGGAATCCAGAGAATCTGGAGAAAACCCACATAGGCAAAGAGAGAATATCAAGCTCCGCATCAAAATAGGAGCCTGAAACGTTACCCACTGTGCTACTGTGTCACCCCTAGTATTAGAATGGTTTTCAATTTAAAACAAATTCAATATATTTGCGAATGTGCCATTGTCACACAGCCTTTGTATGCCACATTACATCTCCTTTGAGGTGCCATTAAAGTGATTTCCCTCCTTTGAGATGCCATTAAACATCGCTTTCAGTAGTCAGTGCTGCACTACACTGCAAAAAACTGATATCTTATATCATGAATATAGTCATATATACTGTATCTAGCATTATAAGATTATAATAAACCAAATATAAGATTGTTAATCCCATTTTTAGACAGGTTTTTTTTTACTCATTTTAAACTTTACATTTTATTTTATTGGCAGATAATTTTACTTCTTTCTAGTAATAAATGCTTAAAATTAGCAAAATTATCTCCTAATAGAAGACTATTTAGAAGGAAAAAAAAACTAGAAATAGTTTTAATAATCTTATGTGGGTTATGGTCATTTTATAATTGGACATATTAGATACATTTGACTATATTTAAGATATTTTCACTTGCTGTCATTTTTTTGCAGTATAGTGTACTTTTTTCTCACATACTGCAGTTAAATTACAATAGTAATGTGATCTAATGCAGTGTGATTGAACCAAGATATTAGCGATTAAATCAAAGATCACCGAGGGTCTATAAGTGAAATCACACCAGAAGGCAGATAGTAGAAATTCAATTATATTCCAGTGGTAATTCATTGAAGTATTTGGTGCAATGTTGTTTAATGTTGGTGCAAAATTTAAACCATCATACATACATGACTGAGCAATCAAAACAAAATCTGTAAAAAAAAAAAAAAAAAAAAAATGAATAAAATAGTGATAATTATGGATTAAACTTATTCTCCAATTTAATGACTCTTTATGGAAAGAGAACCTTGTAAATCTTGTTAAGGCCATAGTTTTAATGACTATAGAAATACTATGGCCAACATGTTCTCATTGAGGGGGAAGGATGGCTTAGCCTCTCGGTACAGAACACCATTTTCCCACTGTGTTACCATAGTTGTATGAATGTTCGATAAATAATTTGTGGTACATTTGCTTACTTCTATGTCTTTTTTGTAAGAATAGTTGTCAGTATTAGTGTGAAATATGAGTAATTTAGATTCTTTATGCTGGGCAAGTATGTGCTTGGGCCACATTCATGACTACTGACTCAGACACTTTTCTGCGAGAGGAGAGGTTGAGGAGGATTACTCCAGGAGCCTCTGTGGCATCCTCTGCTTCAATCAATCTTTCCTCCATCCTGGGCTATATAGTCATATTCAAATCAAAAGGCATTAAACACACACACACACACACACACACACAAACACTTTTCTCCACTGCCTTTTCTTTGTCTGTCTCTGGGTTGCTGTCTTGCTGCTGGCTATGCTGTCTTTTTGAATGGTTGTCTCTCAGAGGATTAGAGATGGCTTGTATAGAAGCAGGGAAGTGTAAATAATAGTCCATGAAGAGGAAACTCTCTGAATCATTGAGTCTGTTTAAGGCATGATGTGGCTTCCCTTTGAGGAAAAGCACAACCTCCTACCCTCACTGGACCTCTCTTTGCAGGCTGGGCTGGGTTACTGGGTTTGGATGGATGGATGGATAGATGACTACCTATTCTAGTGCTGTAATGTTTTATGGTAATGTTGTCGTCCATTACCTTTCATATTTTCAGTGTAGCGATGAATTCAAAGCTGAAAACAAGGGACATTTGAGTAAAAATGTTTGTATTTAATGACGTTTACAATTATTGAATTTGTATTTGCTAAATAAACTCGGGTATAATAATATGGAAATAGTTTGTGTTAATTTGCTCTGAACATATCCATATTGTCATAAAAAATTTCAAATGTATATATTTTTTCAGTGCATTTATTTGGTTGTAATACAACACTGACATACCAGGGTACCTAGCATAAACTAGCACAGGTTGAATCCCCGTGAATGCTCGTATGTTTGCACTTTCGCATAGAAAGTAAAAGGTCTGAAAAACACCCCGCCTAAACGTATTTGATTCTGCTGCTTTTTAATTACAATGATAATTTTCTAACCTTCTTATAATCATGTGTTCACCTCAGCCTGACACAATGAAACATTTTCTGACACATAACAAAAGAAGGGTGTCGTCATTGGATATTGTTGGATTTCATGTGAAATAAGTTGTATATAAAGGTATAACCACTAGCCTTAACCCAAGGAAAGTTTCATAAGAATTAAGTAGTGTGGATTCTTAGAAATTCACTAACATGAGACAATATTGGCTTGTCTAGCTGCTTCTCTGTTATCATTACCCAATTATCTATAGCCAGAATAGCTTTTCAGTGTATAGCCTCAAGGGTATTAACTGCATCGAAATATTTAACAGACTTATGTATTGATTATTAACTGTTTCACTTTCATTATAAAATGTCCAGTAAAAGTAGAATAACCTTGACATTAGTGGTCAATGTAATTCCATCCCCATTTTTACTCAGAGTAGGAGTACGTTAAGCCTTTGACTCTTATGCTCAGCATTAATCTCTCTCATAAGAATTTCTCCCATACTACACTTTCCCTTTCGTTCCTGCTCACATTTCACATTGGTAAGTCACTGAACGTTTCTCATTGGGATTTCAAGTGTTTCAGTCTCCTAGGCTAAATGAGGTGCAATTATATACAGCAATCTCTTTGTAAACCTTATCCTCATGGTTGCGCTATAATTCTTCTTTAAATCCAGAATCCCTAGCCCAAAGGATGATGTGCTGTTAAGATTTTGATAGATGATAAGTGAATTCACTTAACTTCAGTTCACACCCCTCATCATTTAAAAAAAAAAAAATTACGACCAAAACACTGCTGCCTCCAACTATGTCTAAAGGCTTATCTTCAACAGATCGTCTCCAAACACCAAAGTGTGTTTTGCATGTTACAGATTGTTATCCTGTTCTCCGTAATAAATAATGATCAAACTAAGGTCATGCTGATCCAAGATATCAGGATGTAATCCAAAAAAACAGTGTGGAAGTGGTGGCAGGGTCTTTATTACATTATGGCATTATTTGTTCAGTAAATAATCTAGGCTAAGGATCTGTGATAGATGTACCCCATTGGATGTTCATGAAGATTATGATCTTTGGAAGAAATGTCCTGGAACGCAGCATCAAAGCAAACCCAGGTTCATACGTGCACAGCATATTTTTGGTTACACTTCAATAGGGGGTCTGTGTGTGTGTGTGTGTGTGTGTGTGTCTGTGTGTATTGACCAGGTTCTTTTGAACTGCAGTACAGAGCTACATTTGCAAAGTAATTCCAACCCTTAATACCAGTCTCATCTCTGCTCACATTCCTGGCCAAGCTTGACGTTTATAAACATTGAAGTTTTTAGAACCAGAAATGAATCCAGTGGTTGGGGAGTTTACAGGAGCCACATAAAGATCTGTGCATTCTGTGTGCTGCCTAGTCTGCTGTGTTTGATATGGTGGGGGGAAAAAGACAGCTGCAAAATTCTGACATAAAATTTTTGGAAGAGAGAGAAGAAAGTTGGAAGATAGATAAAAGCATCAACTTCAGGAAAATGCCTTAATAGCCTTTTATTGCTCGTCAGTTATGCATGTGCATGACTAATGGAAACAGTGCATCAGCAAATATTTATTAAAAAAAAAAAAAAAAAAAGTGGCCAGGATATCTGTACTGCAACTCAGCTTCTGGTTGTAATATCCACACACATCAAAGTAATGTGATGGGGGGGGAAGAAGCTTCAACTAGATGTACAGTATAATGTTACACGGTGTTTGAATGGAATGATCACTGTAGCAAGCAGACTGATTAGCTTTTAGAAGTTTTTCTTCAATAGCTGCCTTCCTGTAAATGTATTTGAGGCCAAAAGTTAGTTAGATGAAGGACTAGACTTGTTGGCAGTGGAGACATCCCCACTGACATTGAGTTCTTCTTGTTGGAAATGGTGTGATACTGATCTAAAAGTGTAAGCACATGCTTTGTATATTTCACATATGTGAATTTGTAATAAATTCTCTGAGGAAAAAAAGGGGGGTATTAAAATAAAGTTTTCCTTGTTGCTGAGGTGATAACTTTTGTGCACCTTTTATGCCTATACCTAGAAAGGTCCATAATGTGTGCCTTGGAAGCTTTACTCTAAAACTATATGCACCTTTACCTCTATACACACGTTGCCCATTTAAAAAAAAATAATCATGTTTTATATAATTATTTTTATACAGATTTATGCTTTGACTATTCTACAGCAAATCAATAGATGCACAAAAAGAACATTTGCAAAATTTGCAAAAAAAAACAACAAAAAAAAAACAACCCCCAACATCAGAGATAGGGTGTCTCTATGATAAATAATTAATAAAATACAAAGCAGTATGTTGTAAGACATGATGTTTCACTATGCCATGGATTAAGCTTTTTTTAAGTGAGACATATTAAAGGTACAAAATTTGCAATCTAGATAGTACCACACCAGCAACAAGGAAAGGTACAATTGAGTGCTTATTTATTTATTTTTTTCTGAGAGTGTACAGCTCTCCTATTGTTCTATTTCAAGCTCATTGGTTATTGGTTTTAGCTGCAAGCATTCTCCATATTAAAAGCATTGAGTGGAGGGTCGGGCGAAATTTTCCATTAGCTGGTTACATCCGGGCTGAATGTGGATGGGGAGATAAAAGACTATAGAATCAAATATAGAAACAAATATTCGTTTGAGCTGGCACAGTGCAGTCCAAGAGCTAAAGAACGTTCCACTCTAACCCTGCTTATATACACTTGCACACAAACTCCCTCCAAGCAAGCTTCCAGAGTGATTTGCCCCAAGCATCCTCCTCTTCTTTTATTTTTTAGAGAATGAAAGACTGGGGAAGGGATTGGATGTGACTTTACAATGGAAATACACTGTCACTAAAGTGAAGGTTAAAGGATGTTCAAATGTCATGAACTATGTCAGTCTCTGTGGCAAGCTCTCACAAACTCTATCAGCACTAAGTGAAGTATAGATTTTATCAGGCCATCACTGCTCTCCGAGTCCAGAGAACTGATCCAGACTAGCCAGGGTCATGTTCCGAACCCAATAATGAGCTGCTTGATTACAGCCTGCAGGTTCACAGCTCAATTTGACACTGAGGCTCGTTTGACCAATCGATGGTGGAAGTGCTTTAGCACTGCATAGCTAAATGAGCAATCATGAGTCTCAACCTGGAGAACATCATGTGTACAGTATGAGTAAGTGTCCCATCTCTCACTAACATCATAAAAGTGTACTCTACATACAATTAGCACTTGTGAAATTAGTGAAATGATATCTTCTCTCTGATGGCCTTCTTGCACCTCTTGTCTCTTTGATCACACCGATCGCTCCGTCCTTCACGCTCGTCTGGGCCTATTAGCTTGCATAGATGATTTTTTGATGAAGCTATTGCTCTGCCTGAACAACCCACTGGCCAATCATGTCCAACTCCATGTAAGTTGTCCGAGTTGTGTCCTTGCTGGGGGCGATCGTGCAGTTTACTTATAGGACCAGGATGTCACTCTCATACCTCATTGTGCCCATTCTCTACCACCTTTGGTCCTAAATCAACCTCAGGAACTTTCCCTACATCTGGTAAGACCAATAACAGACAGACTCGATTATAGTTTATTAACTTAGTTCACATTGCACTTTTCGTACATATAGCTTTAAGCCAGTGATCACTTATAGCGCCTTATACCACAACACTGTTTAATTATTGAATCTGATTGGTCAGAAGGCGTTGGCTTATTTTCTATAATAGCAGCTTTGACAGTAATGCTGGCTGAAATTCAAATCAGAGCCTTACATGTATGTGCTAGTTCGAATATGTTAGTTTTATAGTAACAACAAAACAATCTTATAACAAAGAAAACAGTATAACTGATTATATGTTGAAGCATGCTATAATCAGACATTTATTGAACATTAACGGAAGGAGTCTCCAGTGTCAGTGCTTTGTAAAGGTTAGTAAATTTTCTCTCTTAATATTTCTTTATACTTCAACAGAGAGAAAAAAGAGACTAGTGACTGTTTATACAGGTAATAAGTTGTCTCATGGATGTCCCACAACATTAAATATAACTACAAATGGATAAAAAATGCATTATGTCCTTCCAATTTTCAACACTGTGCTCTGTAGTTTGTTTGTTTTTTTCCTATAATTAGACACAAACTGTTATAAAGTGGAAGGAGCTCCTGTTTTGTTGTTTGGTTAAATTTGAATCTAGTTGTGTCCTTTTTACCGGCTAATAAGTGGACATGTTTGTATGTGAAACAAATTGTTCATGACCCTAATTTCGTTTGAATGCACAGAAAGCTGCTGCTGCGCCCTCATTTAATTCACCTCTGTGATATTCCATTTGAGTTGACATCCCAAGGGCAAAATGTTTAGACCACAGTCCACAGGCTCTTTGTGTTTTACTGGCTATGTGGGATGTTGCTGGAATTGTATTCCAATAATGGTTTAAACAAATATAATAAATTATGTGTGGAATTATTATTATTTTTTTTTTTACACCTTCACTTTATGGTCTTATCATGTAAATCCATGCAGTCCCATTTTGGTAAAAGCAATGCAGCTTATCTGTTGTTGATTAAATCCTATTTTACTGTCCAGCTGAAGTGGATTAGTCTGTGGGGTTTATAATCCCTCCTGAGTCTGTGACACTGCTTGCAATCCCAAATGCCGTGAGATTAAATGGGGATAAGAGAGTATATGATGCAGATCAGACATCATGGTCGCCATCAGGAGAGCCAGGTTACAACAATAAGACTTTTCCCTGTGTTATATTTCATTATCCATGCCTAAGGTCCTTTGCCTGGAAAAATGAGGACATGTTAGGGAGGGGTGGTTAGGGAAGTGATAGTCTGGTTGATGTCCAATTGTCACAACAAACCTCTGTTTGAACGGACAAGTGAAGCAATAGAAGTGAATATACTGAGGTAAATAAAACTATGCAATCCTAAGCATTGATGTGTTGACCCGCAAGAATCCAGATGAACATCGTGGGTGTCATGGGTGCCATCCACCCCTCCTATTCACCCCAAATACCCCTGGGACCGCTTGAGTGGCACACAGAAACCACCTCTCGTCCTCTACCCCAAGAATTAACCTCAATCCGAAACAGAAGAACAAACAACAGCGACATTTCGATGCAGGGTTTTTTTTTGTGCTTCACTTTCGCCACAAAGGTCACGTGTCCAGAGCCTCAACCACGTGACCTCATCTGTGGGCCAATCAAACTTCAGCTTTTGTCAGGGCGAAGAGCAAGAACGGACGGTGGAGAAATCCTTTCTTCGTGCAATTATTTGTATATTTTCAGTCTTTCCCAACTGTCCTAATTTGTATCCATCTCTTAGGAGCTGCACGAAGGTAAAATATTTCCTGTTAAAGCTTCCTTCTAATTGTTTTCTTAAATATTTAGTAATTGTCTAATGGCTAAACGTTTTTTTTATAGAATAGTTATACCAATTGCTGTCTTTTATGTCAGATTGAGAAGCTCTAATAAACCAAATGAATACTCATCCTATGAAGACAGACATGAGTAGCATCGATCTTCTCATTGCTTGCTTCGGTGTTAGCATTGTGCTCCTGTTTGATTTGGATTGGCTTACGAACCTCTTTTTGGACCAGAATTATGTGTCAATTGGTTAACTTATTGCCTGTCATGAACTTGCCGAAGGAAGCAGTGGATGGAGAATAGTGCCATTATAACACGACTGCTTGGTTGTATCACTAGCTTTTGAGTTGTGGTAATGCAGAATGCAGCCATTTTTGTTCATATAATTTTAACAGCTGGTGTGACTCCTAAGGGTAGATAGTGTTGTTTTATACAGCGTGCCATGTTTGTCAGTCTCAGTAAAGGAGCTCATTCTTATGAGAGTCACTACGTGGTATTCCGGAACATCTTTACTTCGATTACCGTCATGGCTTTATTATCTGCCACAGTGAATCACACAAATGTTCTTGCGCAATATGATTGGTCTACGGTGTGCTAGAATTCAGTGGCATATTGACCTAGACACATAGATTTCACATCATATTAAAATTATAATATAGCGTCATTGCCCTGGAGTTCTTTTATACCTTTACCAATGCACATCGTCAAAATGAGAAGGTACTTGATGTTTGGATGTTGGTTGTCTGGTTGTCGTTTCTGATTGGACTGAGGCTTCAGTGATGAACCTCCATCGGCTTACGTGAAGATTCAAGGTCTGGATTTTGTGCTGTAGCCAGCTGCGGATGTGGTTAGTGCATTTGTTGCAATCCCAAAATGGTCGCTAACAGTTAATTCTGACACTATGGCTGCACTTCCTTTGTCAGTTAAGAGCTTGCTAATACCGTTTCCCTGATATTGTTTTGATAAAGTCGTCAATATGAATTCATAAAGGCAACATTGCATGAGAGATGATAACTTTCACAATTGTCACCATGTCAATGGCTGTGTCTTCAAACCTTGTTTTCAATGTGATACCAGCCAACAGCTAGAGGTGTCTCCTTTGCAATTGGGCTCTCGCCACCATTTCTCTAGTAGCGATGCTAATAACTTGTTATATGATGGGCTTATTTAGTGGATATGTGTGGCTGGAGTTGTGATTATAATTCAGGGTGAGATCTGGGCGAGGGCGACTGATCTTTGCTGACAGCTTTAGAGGCGGTCGTCGGAGGAAAGACAAGGGTAAGGGAGGGGTTTGGTTTGGAGGAGTAGGAATGAGAGCGAAGAACAGTGTCCATGCTGACACGAGTGCAGCAGCAAAAAAAACCTTATCTAAAGCTGTTAGATCTGAAACTCTATAATCATACACCCCCTCGTCCATAACAGCCAGCCTGGCATCTCACACACACACATGCATGTACCCAAGATTGAAGATGGACTGCACAGTTCATGTAACTTGCATTATTATTATTAGTAGTAGTAGAAGTACTATTGTTACTATATTGTACTATAGTAGAAGTAGTATTGTTATTGGTGGTGGTTACAATGATTTGACTTTTCTACTGTTCCACATTTAAAGTTTGATTCCAACAAAGTCTGAATGTAGACAAATGTCTAGCAGCATTTATGTATTCTCTATAATATCTGTACAATCTCAATCATGTCCTCATTGTAATGAGAACTGTATAGTCACCAGCAGTATTCTGCAGTTATTTTTATATCACAGAATTTCAATGAATCGGGCACCATCTAAACATTTAAAAAAAGATTAATTTACAAAAACTTTGATGAAACAGTTAACTTTGTCTGACGGTTCAGAAACTGAGTACCCAGTGATACCTCATTGGTATGGTGCACTTCCACACTAGAATCATCCCTAAATTAAATACAGATCTGTGTAGAGATTGACAGTGTGTGTCTACTCTATTAGTTTATTGTCAATTTTATTTCTCTGTGGATTTTTATTAAGAGATGACACTCTTCATTCTTTCTGTGAACCTTTTTCTAAATTGAGACATTGTCCATTGTAAAAAGCGCTATACAAATAAAATGTAATTAAATTGAATTAAATAGCAAATCCTCTGATGTGGGGATAGAATTAGAACTATCGGTTCCATCAGAGGATTAACCCAAAGAGACATTTTGAATGCCCATGCCTGGGAACCTGGGATGCTTGGAAGAAGCCATATTGTAGTGAACTGACAGTAGATTTCAACATTTGTGGAAAATCTTGTTTCATAAGATAGAAGGCATGCATTGTAAGGCATGTGTTTGAGATTTTTCTAACAGCATTTAAACAGCAACTTTACAATCAGCTTTGTGACGTAGATACAGTACATTTATAGGAATCAGCAAAGATGCAAACTGTTTTCTTTTCCTCTTTGTATTGTATTTGAACCATAATATGAGGAATAAGTGGGCAGGATTTTCAGAACATAGTTCACTTTCATGGAGGTGACAGGAGAGCTCTCAACTGTCTCATATATATATATATATATATATATATATATATATATATATATATATATATATATATATGAGACAGTGGCAGGAGATTAAGTTGAGTTTAAACTGTTTTTTTTTTGTTTTTTTTTGTGGGTTTTTTTTTGTGTTGGTTGTATTTTTTTTGTTCTGCTTGTTCTAGGCTGAAGCTGCAGTGTGGAACAAGAATGGGGAAAAAAAAAAAAAAAAAAAAAAGATGTCTTGCCCTGGGCAGTAATTTGCCCTGAAATGTAGTATAAGCCGTGGTGTCTCCAATAAACACTGCCATGTCATGTTATGCTCAGGTCCTTGACACACTGACAGGCCTAGTGATGTGTTTAATACAATAAATCATGGCTGCCGATTTGCACAGGCCACTCTGCCAGCTCCCCTTCAGCTCCAGTCCTCCGCTCTCTCCTTTCCTCCTCTGCCAAGTCTCCACAGCCCAGAGCAAGGGTTGCGCCCACTACTTCTCCACTCACTCTCTATTTTTTTAATGCTCCGTCTAGCTCTAAAATATTGTCAGCTCGTCACTTGAAGCTCTTTCTGTATTTCTCTTTCAAATGGCATTGCATCATAAATGACTGGACTGGACATAAATAACTGTAGTTTAGGCTTGAACACTTCTCAATGGAATGCACGTTAAAATTAATACTTTACTCTGCCTTCGAATTAATTTAATTAATCGTTTGATTAGAACAGTTGCTGAATGTCATGTGATAAGCTTTTTTTTTAGCACACCACTCCTTTCTGTCCTGTAGGTTATAGTTCATTAAGTACATAGCTATATCATACATCGTGTCTAAAATATCATCATTTTTAAAACCCTGTTTTTTTGTACATGGCACCTCATTTACAAACTAGGAATTCCCACTAGATTCAGCAAACGTTTCAGTAATGCTGATTTTATGTGTATTTGAATGCATGTTTTCATAAATGCTAATCAAATGAATGTATTCATGCAGCATGTGATGAAACTTCCAGCAATGCACAAGATTTTCTCGGGATAAAATTATGTTACTGGTTCTACCAAGATCATGAGAAAACAACAAAGAAAAAAATTATTAATGATGCATGGCCGCTTAGGGCTTCCGTACAAATGTGACAATAGCCCCAGTTAGGCCATTTCATGCAATGCAATAACATTGCATTTAGAAAGATAGTATTGAACAATGTTAAATATTAATATAGCATTAAGCATGTATATAAAATTAATCTTTAACCCAATTAGAAGAAACATGCTTGTATAACATCATTAAAAGACTTAAAATGTTAGTAAAAGGGGTTCAGCTGATTTTGTATATTTTACATTTATATAGTGCTTTTAACTGATTAGTTACTCTTCTAAAATTCCATTCTATAAAGTCAAATAGTACCAGGTTTATCTGCATACAGTAAAGTTTCCTGATGATCTGAATGTAGGGATAGTAGTTTATACCCCATACGATGGTGAGACGGTATTTGGGCATGTGAGTTGTTCAGTTTCATATTCACTTCTGGTCTGAGGAATCATTTCTGTTCTCTAATCTTCTATGAGGGAGACTGAAGAGGAGCTAAGATTGCCAGGAAGTCACTCAGCAGTTTCTTCATATTCCTCTCCATTAGCTTTTAATACACTGATGCACATCTAGTGCAAGTATAATCTTCTGATGGACCCTTTATACGAAAAGAGTGCTGAATCACCTCAACTCTTGCATATGACTGAGACAGGATGCTTGTGCTAAATACTTTTTTTATTTGAGCAAGTTTAAAGAAGGATGTTACAGTTAATACAGTTAATGCAGTAGGGGTCAAAGCACCAGTAGTTCGCACAAGCCTATACATTCCATAAGCCTATACATAATGTTATTAAAAAATGGCCCTGCTGCTTAGCGGCATAGTGCTTCCAGTCGGGGATGATGCAAGCATTTTGAGCTAGATAAGGTTTGACAAGCTGAAGATAAACTTTGAATCCTCGCCATCTTTATATTTCATTAGGGTATATATTACTCCAAATCATGTTTTAGAATGAATTATGTCCATTACATGGAATGAACAAATCCATTTAGATCTATGGCTAAACACTTTACTAAGTCCACAAATAAGAATTAGGAGTCTAATGATTAAACAAAATTCGAATGCGATACAATACGATACAGTGGTGACTCGATACGATACATTTTCGATATAGCAAAATAAGCATCGCTTAAATAATGTTTCCATAACTATAACTGTGTTTCCAAAATTATAACAAAAATATAATGACAGCATTTGCATGGCTTTTCACTGGAACTTTCGCAGGGTTTCACTGACGTGATTCACAAGGGGGCGTGACTGAAGCGCACGGTTTTTCCCGTTCTGCTGTCAGTTTCCATGGCTCTCTGTAGTCTTTTATGTGTTTTTGAATCCTGCGTTTGAATCCAATAGGCTGCTGAATATGCACCAATATCACTGCAGTGATTTCTTTCACTCGGATTGAAGAGAGTTTAGTGTTAAAGCTTCACGTTTCATGTGTTTAGTTTCAGAGACCGACACAGAAGGGGTGATGTTGCATATGATTGTGGCATTATCATCAGTGTATTGTTCTCTATATTTGGCAGATTCGGCACATTTTGTTCACTCCACCACTCACCCACTCACAACATTTTAAATTACCAGAAAGCCAAGTGCTTCTTTACACCAGACCTTAAAAGATTAGAGGGAAACCTCAAGCTCCTACTTTGCTTCTGATCTCAGCCATTGATACTTTTCCCAAACTAGTATGGTAGCAAACGTTGAATCGAGAACCTTGCTTTGAACAATCAAATACACTGTACCATTGCACCCCTAATAAGCATATATTAAATCTGTATTATGAATCTAATGCTTTAATAATTATGAATTTAAGTTAACTGTCTCACACACCCTTCATAATGTAAATAATATTCATCAATTAGCAGAAAACAAGATGTTCATAAGATGGTTAACCATTAGCACAGTTGGGTTTTTTTTTGCATATATGACTCATATTTTAATGTAGTTAATGTATACTCAGAATTATTTCCTGATGTGCTAAGGATTAGTGGATTTATTCTTTACTGTGCATTATTCATAATTCATCAGTCTGAAAGCATTACATAAGGATCGATATGTACAGTACATGTTCATTTGTGGACCTAATAGTAAAGTGTTACTAGACATACAGTATTTTATCATTTCATTTTGAAAATGAAATTGCGGTGTGCTTGAAACAAAAAAGAAAAAGGGCAGAGCAGTTTTTTTGGGGGTGCTCTGCTTGACCAAGCATAAAGCGTGATTAATACGATAGCAAGCTCAGAGGAAGGGGCTGGAAGCTCTTTATGGAAAAGCATGACCCACTTACAGCATCACATTATATACAGCAAATGGCTTTTAATAACAATCAGGATATATCAAATTTACATATTTGTCATGTTAACAATGACTAAATTCGAGTATTTATAGATCTTATGTTTAATTCTGGCTGTGGGTTCAAAGCGCATGTGGCCTTTTGATTCAGATACGCATTATGATTGTGCGACTAAGTCGGCTAACCCCGACACAAATGAGGGACCCCGATTTAAAATTCTGAGCATGTTTAAGCGCCTGCTTCTCTTTCTCTCTCTCTCTCTATTTTTTTTTGTACATTTGTATTACCTCATGTTTAGGATTCTCAAAATATCCCTTGTACCATTCAGCTTTTCACCTCCATGCACAAACGCTGATTTAATGAAGCCATAATCAAACGACTATAATCATGAAATACAAACAGCTCATAGTTAAAAATAGCAGAGATATAACAGGTGCATTTCTGCAGCCGTTATGCAACCCCTGTTCTCCATTATAGCATGCGTTAATTATGTGGTTTGTTTTTTAGTGCTGTGTACTGATAATACTGTTAATTAGCTTTTTCAACAAAACTAGCCTCCCTTGAGTGTGTGTGTGTGTGTGTGTGTGTTGATTGATCAATTGAAAGGAAGGAAGCGACACTTTAAAAGAGATATCACAACACAAATATCTCACCATGACTCTGAGCTTAATGGAAATACAAACAGTTTCTTTTCAAGCCGAAGTGGGACTGTAGTGAAAAGGATGCTCTTGATCTGGCCCTTTTAGGGCAAATATTGTATAGTGTTCATGAGATTTAAAAGAATGTAAATTATGCAAGTAATGCTGTGTAGCATCAGATTGCACATGCATTAAAAGAAGCATTTAAAAAAAAAAAAGGAATTTAACCCTCCTATTATATTATGGGTCAGTTTGACCCGTTTCCACATTTGTCTCGGACAAGCCATCATAAAGGTTTACTGTTATTTGCTGTTTTTGTGTGTATTTAAACTGTGGAAGTCATTTTGACTCATAGCACAATGGATGTAACTTTTTCCAACATAATAGGAAATTTAAAAACAGATAGAAAAATAAATACCTTTGTACTCCTTAATCCAGTGGTTTTCAAACTTTTTCAGCGTGAGTCCCCCTTGTGTAGGGTGTATCCCTTTGTGGCTCCCTAGAGTCGTCATTTTTTGCAAATCTCGTTTTTTTCACGTTAGGCTCTTCTGTATTAACTTTCTCAGCTAAGAGATTGTCTTCTATCTAAAAACTTGTCCATTTTAAATAATATTAGGTATTCATCAGTGTGTGGCGAACAGTACTGTACTGTAGTACACTAACAAATGTCAACAAATGTTTCTGTTCGGTGTGTGTCTTAGTGTGCTGTGTATAATTGATTTAAATTTATTCATATTTCAAATTTTTATGTACATCATAATTCAAAAGGTTCATATTCCTGATTTACATACAGGTTAAAATATATTTTTTTAAATAATGTTCTGGAATTTTTATGCGGCCCCTCTGGCGCCCTCTGGCGGCCCCCCAGGGGGCCACGGCCCCAAGTTGGAGAACCAGTGCCTTATACTCTTTAATTCGTCTGTCTATCTATGATTATGTCCTACTATGCACTTCTACTATGTACTCAATATTCTCAAGCCCAAGAATTTAATGGGTTAAACAATTATACAGATAAATAAATAAAGAAAATATGTGAGAATCATTATTATGCTGTTAGGAAGTCTGACTTGCTGATACTGTTCATGTTTCAGCAGGTCACTGATTTCTCACAGCAAAGAGCTCCTAATGATGAAAGAAGGGACAAGGCCAAATTCTCATCTTTTGTGACATGGCTTTATTTCCCATCATGGTTTTAGTGTGGATTAGGGACTTTATGCAATCCGCAGTTCTGTGGGAAATTGGTGAACATCTGGCTCCAGATTTCATCTGTCCATCTAATTCTACTGCTTTACCCTCTTTCTCTCTCTCTCACTCACACACACACATGCACACACACGCCTTTCAATCACTTCTCTTATTCCTTTTCTCTTCCTGCTTTATTTCACAAACATGTCTCAGGTCCTTGTACACATTTAGAAGAGACAACAACAACAAAAACAAACAATATTCATCAAACACCATGTAATTCTCCTGCTGTGCCATCATCACTTTTTCACCCACTGAGCTATTTCTTGGAATATTCTTCTTGCTATCTTTTCACCATCCTCAACTTTCTGTCCTGGAGTCTTGCATAATGTTTCATTCTTTCAATATCTTCTGAGTGACTGGTGTGATATAAAAAGAGAGAGAGAGAGAAGGGGGTTTACGGGGGAGATGGCCCTGTCATAGCAACTCATTTTGTCCATTCTCTTTCTGTCTTCCTCTCCCTCACTCTCCTCTCGCTCACTCACTGCATGTGTGCTACTTTGCAATGTGATATGCAATATATTTGCGCTATATATATATATATATATATATATAAATCCCAGCACCAGCAAACTGCCACCGTTATTCTTTTTCTGGAACAGCGCTAGACCAGAGCTTTTTTTTTCCCTAGAGACCTTGAGATCTTTCTGGAAAGTTGCTTTGAGCAAGGTCTGTTAAATTTCTGATATGAAAAAAAAGACTCCTCAGACCCCAACTTTTTCAAACTAGGATGTACAAGGAAAGAATTATGCATGCAGTAACACATATACAATGACATCAAATAATTTCTCGGTAAGAACATCTCATCAAATTTTCATTCTATGTGTAAGGTATAATGTTAAAGCTTAAAGCCATATCCAAGTACAGGACTCTGTCTCACTGGTTATTTTATGTTTCATGAAAAGGGTCTGATCTGTGTTATTTGTGTTTGAGGGTTTTACAGCACATCATATGAAGTAAAATGCCAGATGAGGTACTGAATAATCCTTGGGGTTTAAAGATGTACTATATGTCAGATAATTCCAGATTTGAATTTACAGGATGAGAAGTGCTCCCTCTCGTGTTCAAAGTGCGCATATATAGCATTAATACAGATTTCAGATATGCTGCCATCTAAAGTCAGCCCTCCTTTTAACATGGTTTAAATGTATTGCACATGCAAAGGCAGTATACTGTAATGGCATATTCTTGTGCACAGCTTATGCAAATCCATATGTATACCTTCCAGGTGACTGGTTGGCTGTCATTACCATCTCTCTCTTCCTACTCCTGGGGATTTCCTGTCACGTGACCATATACTAACTTCTCCTCCGATCCCACCATGGAATCCAGCAAAGTGCAGTCTGAGGGGGGCCTCAACGTTACCCTCACCATCCGCCTCCTCATGCATGGCAAAGTATGTACAAATAGATCAGAGGGTTGAGAGAGAGCGAGAGCACGAGAATGGAAGATAGGGTAGTAAAATATTGAGTTACAGCATATGAGCGATGATTTCTAGATCAATATCTTTTGATTCATGTTTTGTATCACCTCTCAATATTGAGACGGAAAGACAGACAGATAAATCAATAGAGAGACAGACAGACACAGATAAATAGACAGGCAGAGAGAAAGAAATAGGCAGGCAGACAGACAATGTCAGAAAGTTAAAATAAATCTGCTTATTTTTTTAAATTTATGAGGTTTCTTTTATGCATTAAATTTGTATTAGTCATGAAAAAAAACATACATCAAACAAACTAGCTACTCCTCCTTTTTTCTGTCACTCTGAGCTGTTACTGCTTTGTATGGGAATGTACAGATAAGAATGTTTTTTTTATTTATTTATTTTTTTACTTTTATCTTTTCAGGAAGTTGGAAGCATCATTGGAAAGGTACGTTAAGAATATCCACAATATTATAATATCTTTAAAAAAAAAAAAACGCTTTGAAAGTATTTTGAGATTTAACTTTTTTTGTTGTTGTTAATTCCTCACGTTATGTTTCGCTTCTCAGAAAGGAGAAACTGTGAAGAAAATGCGTGAGGAGGTAAGGAAAAACCTCTCTCTGGCTCTGTCCCTTTTCTGTTTAAACCCACAGTGAAGGATTTTGGAGTGGCATCTCCTTGCACTCTGGTTTCAATAATAAATGGAGTAAATAATTATTTTGACTATGCATCTTTTAAAGACCGTTAAAACCTTTTTGTATTTGTACTTCAAAAGATGGAAATAGGAAATAAATATACAGTGCCTTGCGAAAGTATTCGGCCCCCTTGAACTTTTCAACCTATAATCACTAGTATCCAATAGATTTCGAATATCCAATAGATTTCCAAATATCCAATAGATTTCGTTCCACTTCACAATTGTGTCCCACTTGTTGGTGATTCTTCACAAAAAATTAAAATTTTATTTCTTTATGTTTGAAGCCTGAAATGTGGCAAAAGGTTGAAAAATTCAAGGGGGCCGAATACTTTCGCAAGGCACTGTAGAATCTAAAGCATGGATTGCACCTCAAGCTGAAGCTTGTGTGATCTACAGAGTGCTGCTCGCATCAACATCTCAGAGGGGAACTGTCCAGAGCGAATCGTCACGATCACAGGACCCACGGATGCCATCTTTAAGGCTTTCGCCATGATTGCCTACAAATTTGAAGAGGTACACTTTATTAGCCACTGCTCATCCAGGGCTTTTAATAATAATAATCTCTGCCTTACATCTTTCTGTCTTACATACCTGGATAAATTAGAAACAACAAAGCATTGCATACAGTTCATGAATTAAAGTTTGTTTGTCCTGAGCAGAACTGAATCCACTCAGTGAGCAGCGCAAGCAGCTCCTCAAACTGTGAAAGTTAAATCACTAATTACTAATCACTGCAGCTGGCACTTCACTAATGGTGTAGAGAGGCATTCAGATTTCAAAATAAAACGAGGCTGCTGCATTCTTTAAAATGGTTTGCATTCAGCCATCATCATTGAAATGTCTAGAAATGCCATACTCTTGCTTCAGTGGATAAACTAACCTGGACCTCTTGTACCCAAGAGCTGCTGCTGTAATCATAAACTGAGCATTTCAACACACTTGTTACTGTTTGCCTTTATACTATACAGTTATAGAAGAGTAAGATTTATCTCACTATCTGCTGTAGCATAGAAGCGGATGAGTCTGATTCCTGTCAAGGTTTCTTCGTCATGCCTTCTTGAGGAGTTTTTCCTCGACACTGTCGCTTGTGCATTGCTCATTAGAGAGCTGATATAAGGCTACATCTTTTCTGTAAAGCTGTAGTCTATTGTTAAAAGCACTACACAAATCAAATTGAACGGAAAACTGAATGCTTTCAGTTCTATTGAGATTTAACATCTTTAATTCCTCACTCTCCATCCATTTTCCCTGTTTCACTGTAGCTATGAATAATTCATCATAGTTACTGAATAAAATCCTCTAAGATAACTGAATAATTAGCCGGGACTCTGAGAAGTTAAACTCTATGAATTAGAGCTTTGCAGCTGTTCGACATTTTGACTTTTGTTCTCTTTCACATGCTTTCGCAGGATATAATCAACTCCATGAGCAACAGCCCGGCCACCAGCAAGCCCCCGGTCACTTTGCGGCTGGTGGTCCCAGCCAGCCAGTGTGGCTCTCTCATTGGCAAGGGAGGCTCCAAGATCAAGGAGATGAGAGAGGTGCGGTGTTTATTCCCACCTACAATACTGCTGAGAGATAGAAACTTTTATTTTAAAATAAGTAGAGCATGACCGTCAGTTCTGCTCACCAACTGACAGTTTTACTCTCATGTGGGTAGAAACAGCCAGAAATGATTAAGGAATAAAGCACAACAAGGTGGTGTTATGCAGCCTGTTACCATCCTATGGTTGAAGTTGTACACGTCCTGAAGTGTCTTAATCCTCTTAATCCTCTAAATCCTCACAGCAGTTTGGCAGTAATTACAATTTTGTATTTATTAAAGTGCCGAAACAAGGAACCGATTCCGAAAAGATGAAACGAGTCGTTAGTGATTATAGACTTTACTTTCTGTAGGTTTGTAACAAAAAGCCCCGCCTCTGGTCTTAATCGGCTGCTCGCAAACAGACAGCGCTGAAACTCGTTACGTTAACTCGTTAACGTAACTCGTGAAACTCGTTATGTTGGGACATCTGACCAATCAGAGCAGAGTGTGTTCTCTGAAAGGAGGATTTTAGAATGAATTCTTTAGAATGGATCATTAAACAAGTCATTTGTGACACTGGGGGGAAAAAAGTTAATGCTGCAGTTAAAATTATGAGCATGTTAAAGTGTTTTTAGATCTTGGATGCATGTAAATCTATTGTATGAGACCTTTAAAACAAAATTAGGCACATTTCAAAACCATAATAGTTGCGCTTTAATGGATATCATACTTTTTGACAAAAACTGGGAAAGTTATATTATAGAATTCGGGCAATTTTACTGGGGTTATCTCATACAGTGTAGAAAGTATTAATCTGGAAAGAACTTTGTAATATTACAGTCTAAAACTGGATTGAAAGAGTAGCAAATCAGTAAATTAATCACATGTAAATTAATCATACGTAAAGGAATCATAAAAATGTATAAAATAAATTAAAGACAAAAAAAAATAATAAATGGGAAAGCACAAAGTCCACTTAGGCTACATCCACATTAATCTGGATAAATTTGAAAACACACCTTTTTCTCATGTTTTGGCCTTCCGTTCACACTGACTGCATTTTTATCCAGTGACTGTAGAGCTTTTTGAAAACAGGGAGCTTTTCTCTGACGGGGATAAACATGAAAATGTTTTTCGTATTGTGGTGTGGACTGAGAAAATGGAGATATCCAAAAATGATTGTGTTTTAGTCATGTGACCCAGTCATGTAAGCCAGCCGATGCAAATCAAACAAGATAGACGATGTTGTACTGCAGCTGTTGTGCCTGCTATCCAGTTTGCTAGTGTTGTTAAAGATTAATGTCACTTTATAATTCAGATTGCATTTTTAAATAAACGGCTGACGGAAATTACGCAGGCCAAAGCTTCTTACGTTTTTTAGCATGAGCAGTGTAGGGATATAAGTGTTTATAGACGTTTCAGTGTGGACAAACAAATTTTTTGAAAACGTTTTAACTTATGGCCAGAACTGTTGTCAGAGCTGCTGTTGACCAATCAGAATCATGAATTAATCAGCATTGCAGTATAAGTGGAGATGTTCTTGTGAGTTTGAAGTGTATTATTGAATAGTACAAGAATTTAAACTATGACTAATCACATTTTTAATATATCTGAATTTCTTGTTAATGCCTTCATTTATTTATTTTTTTATGTTATTTTAATTGATTTATGTATTAACACATACGCTCACATCACACACTGGTCACTGTTGTTTTTGTTCTTAAAGGCTAGCACAACCTATTGCCGTCATTAGTCTGATACAGTGGTACACATTACTATGTACCCTTTTTTTATCAGTGAAAATACGATAGTATCTGTTGTAAATTTAGACCCCATAGAATATGCTTATGTTTTAGGCATGTCTTTAATTGTGTGTGATGTTTGGGTGTGCATGCGTTATATTCTCAGTCTCTCTCCAGTCCACAGGAGCTCAGGTGCAAGTGGCCGGGGACATGCTACCCAATTCCACAGAGCGCGCGGTGACAATCTCGGGCACCCCGGACGCCATCATCCAGTGTGTCAAACAGATATGTGTTGTCATGCTGGAGGTACAGTACAGTGGCCAGGGTGCTTGGACCAAGGCTTTGAGAAAGCTCAAACATGACCACATATGCAGTACAAGCTCAGCTGAACACACCTACTCGACAGTAGCACACATTAGCCAAGAACTTTTCACCTGTTAATTAGGATACAATGCCTGGATTGCCTGGATACAATGGCTTTCATAGAGCAAAAACGCATGCGCTCACACACACCCACACACACACACCCTTGGGAGCATGTCTGGCATTTACCTTGCCTTTGATGAGACACGCATTCTCTTTCTCTCTGCTTTTTCAGGACAGAATTGAAATACTCTCATTCTCTGCTCCTTCTCTGCCACATCAGTCAGTTCCCTGGCAGAAGCACAGCTTTTCCCCTTGATGCACATGCCCCATTGCTCTCTCTCTCTCTATTGAGATCCCTCATTCCAGTCCTCCTTTTTTTTAGCTGATATTTCTGTGACAAAACCTGATGATAAGGCTAGTAATGTGAACTCTACTGCATCTCAAAAAGTGGAAATAGACATTAAAATACAATATATAGGAAAATACATGGAAATAACAAAATAAATACATTTAAATAACTCTGGAGCTAAATATTTGTACCATGACACTATTTCAAGTGATTAGTGACAAAATATGGCAAAAATAGCAACATAAATTTGATATTATTGGATATTATTACTCCCCTCAGTCGCATGAGCTCAGGAAACAGTATTTATATTTGTTTGTGCTGTGTTTGTACAGGCTGACAATTAAAATGGTACAAATGGCTCTTGAAGGTTTTCAATAACAGCACTGTTTTTGTATGATCTGGATTTTGAGTGACATAATGAGCTATTCGCTTAATTAAAGCACAAATGTATACAAACTGTGATAATGCAAGGAGCTGATTTCACGGCATAGTTAATAGTGATTTGCCATTTGTTTGTTTCATTGCGTTGGGCCCAACATGTGGTGCAACAGAAAAACATTATCATTGGGAGATCGTGCATGAGCAGCAGTTGGGTGGGAAACGGTAGATGGCCAATTGGAGGAGAAAATGGGGAAGCGTTGGAGATTTTGATCAACTACAATCAAATTATTATATCCATCATTTAGTTAGTATTTAGTTGACATTAGCTATAAACGTTATGGCCTTGTCACTTGAACCAAATATGTTTCATCTAAAGCTGACAAAGAGATAATAATGTCAACTACTAAAACTCCATAAATTGCTGTTAATAATACATAAAAGTAAAAGGTTGTTGAGCTTCACAAAATGGGAAATGGCTATAAGAAAATAGCACAAGCATGAAAATGTCAATTTCCACCATCAGGGCAATAATGACGAAGTTCCAGTCAACTGGAAATGTTTTGGAATTGGACGTGTGTCTATGTAGTCTTAACGCACTGTGAAGAGGATGGTTCAAGTTGTCAAAAAATCTCCAAGTATCATTTCTGGAGAATTGCAGAAGTTAGTTATGACTTGGGGTCAGAAAGTCTCCAAAACTCCAATCCGATGTCACCTTCATCACTAGAAGTTGTTTGGAAGGGATTCAAGAGAAAAGCCTCTATTCACCTCCAAAAACAAACTCAAGTGTCTTCAGTTTGCCAGACACTACTGGAACTTCAAATGGATAAGGTTCAGTGGTCAGATGAAAGTATAATAGATAAAAGTAAAACAGAGGTTTTTGGCAATAAACACCAGAGGTGGCTTTAGTGCACACAGAGAGGTAGCCATATGGAAAAGTACCTCATGCCCACGGTTAAATATGGTGGTGGCTCTTTTATGTTTTGGGATTGTTTTTTCTGCCAGAGGACCTGGCCATTTTGTTAGGATACATGGCATCATAGACTCTATCAAATATCAACAGATATTAAATCAAACCTTGACTGCCTCTGCCAGAAAGCTGGTTGGATCTTCCAGCAGAACAATGATCCAAAACATCAAAATCAACACAAAAATGGATTACTGTCCACAAAATCAAGGTCCTGCCATGACCATCCCAGTCCCCTTACTTGAACCCCAAGGAAAACCTGTGGGGTGAACTGAAGAGCAGAGTCTACCAGCGTGTACCTCAAAATTTGAAGGATCTGGAGAGATTCTGTATGGAGGAATGGTCTCAGATACCTTGCCATGTATTCTCAAACCTCATCAGGCATTATAGGAGAAGACTCAGAGCTGTTATCTTGGCAAAGGGAGGTAGCATAAAGTATTGATTAAAAGGGTGCCAAAAATTGTTGCACACCGATATTTAAGAAAGATGTTTCTTTGATAATCCTGTGTTTTGTTTGCAATTGTTTGATATAATGAGAGCAGAGTATTTTTGTGATTTTTTTAATTTTATTTTTTTATTAACAGACAATGTTTTGTCTTCTTTGCTCATATTTACCAGGGGTGCCAATATTAGCGAAGGGCACTATATCTAGTCAGTACTGTACAAAAGTCTCGGGCACATGCAAAGAAATGCTGTAGAGCAAAGATGCCTTTAAAAATGAGTGAAATTCGAGGTTTCTACATTTCAAAAATACTTAAAAGAGCAGTAAACAGTAATAAATGAAACAAAGCCGATATTTGGTTTGAAGTTTCTGGTAGAATTAGTGCAGGTTTATAAGGATGTGAGCTGGAAATGTTATTGAGCATCTTGCAGAACCAGACATGGTTCTTCTTTAGACTTTTACTGTCACACTCACTTCTTATTTTTGCAGCAAAACCCAGCAGCTTTCATTGTGTTTTTTGTCTGAAAAGTGTCTCTTACATAATATGCAGCTTTCTTTGCTGACGTACTGACATTTTTCTGTAACACTTCATTTTGTGCAGGAAAATAATGTTTGGGAATCTAAAATGTTTTTGTTTAAAAAAAAAAAAAAAAAAAAAAAGTATGCCTAAGACTTTTGCACAGTACTGCACTGTATGTATGTGTACACACACACACACACACACACACACACACACACATATATACTGAACTGTAGTGTATTTTGCTTTAGTATGCATCTCAATCCCAAGTAAAGTTATAGCATTTTACATTCTGGTTACTCCCAAAAGTAGAAATTTGTATTTAAAAATAGCATTTAGACTGTGCATGTGCTCTGAACTGATGAGGCTTGTGTCCATTTCACTAAGTCACATAGCTATTCCACAACTTTGCTTAAGTTATGAGGTGTCAAAGTATATTATAAGAAGTGTGGCCAAAACTTGATTTTTAAAAAGGTTTTTCTTTTCCTGTTATGTGGGAGAATTTAGCCAGGGTGACACCAAACAGGTTTTCTCCGATCACCAGACATCATGGGGCACATTTGCTTAATGTACCTAATATATGAATAATCCATTTATATTCATGAAATCAATCTGTGCTGCAATTATAAGTAGGTCTCTGGCATTTTTCTTAAGGAACTACTGCTACATGTGGTTCAATTTATACTCGAATTGACCAAAACAAAATCATGACGTGACAATTTGAATCTAAATTTAGAATCGTCATTGTTGCAGTCACACAGCCAACATCACAAATGGCCCAGAGAGAGTTGAACAGACAGAGTGACAGAAAAATAGGAGGGAGAGATGAAAGAGGCAGAGAGAGAAAGAGAAAGGAGTACTGTTTGTGTTTGGTTAGGAGATGCACTCTCATGGGTGATGCTAGAGATTGGCATATTTGTTTCCACATATCAGTTCTTTTTTTTTTTACTTTAATATACATTGTCGCAACACAAGCACACACACACACACCGAACGCAATCTCACACACTGATGTACAAACTGATGTGTTTGCACACAAGATCACACACAAACCTGTGTACACATTGTGTCTTCCCAGGTCTAACACTGTCTCCACCTCTTCCCTTTTTCCCTCTGCTAGTCCCCACCGAAAGGTGCCACCATCCCCTATCGCCCAAAGCCTGCCTCCACCCCGGTCATTTTTTCAGGTGGCCAGGTAAGAGCCGACCCGCTGGCGGCGTCCGCAGCCAATCTCAGCCTTTTACTGCAGCACCAGCCACTGCCTGTTAGTGCACTCAGGTTTCTCACCTTTTCACATGCATGCTACCTATGGCTATAGTCCCTACTGCCTAGGGACAAATACTATATGAGGGGGAGAGAGAGAGAAAGAGAAAGAGAGAGTGCAAGAGAGAGAGCGGGCTTGCTTGTAGATACATATGATGGCACTGTTTATTATAGTGCTATAGCATGATGGCACTGTTTATTATAGTGCTATAATATTTGAAGTGTTATGTGGATTTTGTTGGTTTATGTTAGGGGTTGCATGTCTATTAATTTTTACTAGGCAACCAGTAATTCGATAAACTAGTAAGTCGGCCATATTTGCCATAGTTAAGGCAACTGCTTCAGGACATATCTATTTTAGGCTATTTTATTAGTGCAGTGAAATGCTTATAGAACGTGCCAAACCACATTTGGATTCACAGCCATACGCAGACTACATATTACATTTCTAGCTTTTGTGCTTCTTTGGGCTTCACTAGCAAGACAAAAATAAATCCGTAACATAATACATGTGCAAAATAATAAATCTATGTCTTACATTATATTAAACTATTTAAGGATGTACAAAATCTGAAAATGCACTTGTGTGGACAAACTGCAGCACATGTGGCATTGGCACAGAGAGCGCGTAGCATGAAAGCTCATTCCAATCAACAGATCTCTCCTTATAGCCGAATGACTGGCCTCGACTAATTAAAAGTCTGGGAGGTTTTTTTTTCAGGCTGATAATGACCCGGAAGCTGAATCGCCATATTTAGCGAACGTACAACTTGAAGCACTGAATTTTCTCTTTCACACAGTGTTGGTCACGATGAAATTCACTATGCCACAGTGAATTCCTCTGGGGAGTGGGGATAAACACACACACACACACACACCCCACTATTTTACAAAATGATGATAAAGCTTGACTACAAAACAACAAAAAACCTTTCCCAAACCAGTCTTATACAAAGTGCAGCTGATTATAAAACTGGCTTCATATAGTGGAAAATATTTTCACACTAACAATTTGCATATTTAGCTATCTTTCTTAACGGGCCCGCCCACCACCCTAACTAGCTGACAGCTCCCCACAGCAGACACTAGTGAATATTGTATTAGCTGAAGTTTCTATGCAACCCGTAATATATACACAAAATGTCAATTTCCCCTCTAGAAATGAATCGCCTGTCTTGGTCTCACAAATGTGTTGTATTTGACCCGAAGATTCCTATTAACATCTGACGTGCAAGCTGTTGTCAAGCAAATCTCTTCTCTCCCTTTAAATAAGATATCATATCCTTTTAATATGCCTAAAAATGAAATCCATGCATAAAAACATAGTTTCGACAATAAATGGAGTGGGTCAAAATGCCCTGGGATCTGTACAAATTGACAAGGAATCCAAAACAAAGTGAGCAGCAATGAAGGCAGAAATATTAAAGGGATATTTTATCAGGCAAGTTTAACAGTCATTCCAACTCATTTGTTAACATGACTCACAGTGCAGTGTGTGCTTCTAATATACTCTCAACAGTGTTATAATGAACGCTAAATGATGAGTTATGATGATTTTGCACTCTTAACATTACACTTACGTCCTTAACCTTATCCACTTCCATTCCATACAGCCATTAATTAATTAATTAGCTGGGGGGTGTTTTTTTGGATGGAATCTGAACACAAATCAGAAACCATTCATGCCATTTTTTCCTGAATGCAATTCACAATAAATGCCACAACAAATTAAAGTCAGCAAAAAAATAATAAAAATAATAATAATACTGACTACCATCTGAATTACGTTTAAATTATTCAGACTTGGATGCTAAGATGACATTACAAGCCTAGACATGAAAGTATGGGGTGTTAACAGGAGCTCTAGTGATTTATACATCACCTGTTTGTTGTTTAATAGGTTGCTTAAAAAAGGTGTTAATTTATTTTCCCCTCTTTCCCCTTTCTCCTCTTCTCTCACAGGCTTACACTATTCAGGGACAGTATGCTATTCCACATCCAGATGTGAGTTCCTAACAGCTCTCCCTTTCCCCAACCCCACTTCCTATCTTCCTATCTGCATGGTTCTGTAGCTTTTCAATGTGCATCTCTATTAATATTAAGCAATAATATTAATATGGCATTTCTGATGTGTAATTTTTGTTGCATTACATTCTGAAATTCTTCATGACCTGAGCCCTCCGAAGTGTGGGACAGACTTACTAGGACTTGGCCTGTCACATTCGAAAATGACACCGTCCTCGGTTATTTTTTATAATGGAGGTTTTTCAGTCTGTAAACACAATATTAAATATGTGATGCCAGGAAATGGGCAAACAATGGAGTAGGGCTGCACAATATATTGTTAGTTAATTGTTATTAATCTATATTAACCGTTGCAATACAGATTTTACATAAGCCCAACAAATCTAATTTTTTATAATGTCCTCTAAGCATTCCAACCATCTGTTGCAGATGTTTTCAGTAAGAAACAATATTTCTGAAATCAATTAACAACAAACCATGAATTTCAGCAGTAATACACCATTCGTCAAAGTAATTAATAATTGTATTAGTTGATGTTTTTTTTAACCAACCAGCTTTAAAAAATAAATAAAATTCCATTCAATTAAAAAAATGTTAAATTAAATGATGCTTGAATTAATGTTTGGAGTGTTTAGTTTGCAACATTTGTGAGGTTAAATGCTGAGTCCCATTTATTTTTTACACCCAAGGATGTTGATCAATATATATTCCTGCCGTAATTTAATACAAGCTAATATTTGTTAGGAAAAAAAATGATTTCTAGTCACAAATGGAGAAAATAGTTCAAATTAAAACAAATGTCAATACTGAGTGTTACATTGTTATGTAAGGACTAAAATGCAGGGATGCTGTTATAGGAATAATCAATTACAGGGTGGTTTGATGCAGTTTGGTGTGAAATGGATTTACAGTTACCACCCTGATGTTGTCTATTTTCTAATTCAAATAACAGCACATCCTGAAGTGTTTTGTTCCTCTTGTACTAAAATAATTGCTAACCTTGTCAATTTGTTGTGGAATGCTTGCGAAAACAAGTTAGTTCCTGTTATCACTTACATTATAACAGCTATAAAACAGTTGTTCAGTGTAAATCGTGATGCATTACTTGTTTTGATAAGCTGTGCCATTACAATACAACAATATAATCACAGCATTTGTGTCCATATTGTGCAGGCCTACAATAGATGATAGTTAAATTGTAGTGGTGTAATGGTGTATTACACATTACAGGGATAAAAATTTAATCCATCATAATTTACTCGTTCATTCGTTCATCTTCAGTTAGCGCTTCATCCTGATCAGGGTAGCGGTGGATCCAGGGCATATCCTGGGAAAACTGGACATGAGGTGGGAACGCACCCTGAATGTCCCTTGCAGGGCACTATGCACACATACTTTCACACATTCATTCACACCAGGTGGCAATTTAACACAGCCAGTGCATGTTCTTGGAATTTAGGAGGAAACCAGAGAACCCAGGGGAAATCCACAAGGAGAACATGCAAAACTCTGTACAGACAGTAAGCTGAGATCGGGATTGAACCCTGGGATGCCAGAGCTATGAAGTGGAAAGGCGTTATGCTATAGATATACACCATATATTTGTGGTGGAAATACTCAAATGACGCTGATTGAGATGTGTGTGTGTGTGTGTGTGTGTGTGTGTGTATATATATATATATATATATATATATATATATATATATATATATATATATATATATATATATATATATATATATAACACACACAGTATATGAGACTCTTTCATTTTCATTCCATTTCATTTAGCCCTGAAATGGAAGCAAGCAAGCTAATTGCTGCTGTTTATACTCCACTCTAATCAATTCATTGTTGCCCATATTATTATCTCTCACTGAACTAACACTTTATTAATGCCAATGAGCTGTCAATGACAATCAGGATAAACAATATAACGCTCCTGATTAAACAGACTGGGTTACATAAGCAAACAGCAGACGCCTCCACAGTCCCCTTGAGCCTCATCATCATCTCCATTAATAACCAGAATGAATCAGTTGCAATAGTAATCACATGCATTGATCTTCAGGGGTGTAGGAGCATTTTTGAACCTGGGGGGGACACTGAAATGTTAGATTTTTAAATACAGCACTTAAATGCTTGTTTCTAATGACTTTTGGGAACAGAATGTACTAGTCAGTGTGGTTGTAAGCGGGTATTTGCAGTGACAGAATACTGAGAATAATCGTACTGGGGAGGAGAGGTTATAAAGACTCAGGTGCACAGTCAGAGAGATGGACCACATACCATAAAGTGCATAATGTACTTTATTTAAAATAAAAATGATTAAATTTGGAGATACGAGGTCTAATGTATGTCACTGAATGAAGCGCAATTTATTCATTAATATTTCTCCAAACAGAGAATTGTTAATTTAAAACACTAGCTACTACAATCATTAAGAACAGCTGCTAGTTAATGTAGCTAGCCACAGTACATGTTGAGACGTGGGTTCCATCCTGTGAGGCTTGCTGTTTCTGTTGGTGAGTTGAAGCTATGAGTATGAGGGAAAAAAAATAAACAGTCCAGTTTTCTCGTTAGATGAGTGTCCTACTATGGCAGTTCTTGATGTAGCAGAACTGCCCTGCCATGGTGTTTTCCAGAATCATGACAGAAAATTAAAATACACCGTCTCCAACTCGCCAACAGTTGGAGCAATTCTCACACGATGGTGCCCCCATCCCAAACATCGAACACAGTCTGACATGAACTAACTGGCTACCTGGTAGCTATCCATACAACTTACGAGCTCGTCCTCCTCTGTCTTTTCTACTCCTTTGTCCTTCTGTTCATCCTCCTCTGTCGTCTTCCTCTTAAAATATTGTAGGATGCTCATCTCTGTGTGAACATTTTGACTAACCTTACCTTACGATATCTTACCTCAAATACAAAGTGGTAAGTCTTTCATCTATACGTTAGTGTGCTCAAGAGCGTCTGAACGCTGTGTCATAACTACCCTCACCTCAAGACACAAGGGTTTTGTTTTTTTTTCCACAGAATATTCGAGTTCTCCAAATGAACCCATTCAGCTTTTATTGCGTAAGAGTAGCTACCTGTCTGAAAAACCATCCAAGGTTTTTCTTGTTACTCTGCAGTGATAGACACTTTGCTCTCATCAAGCTCGGCAACAGGCAAACGGTTCAGCGAGCCCTAGCTACTCGAGTCTGACCTCTGTGCTTATTATAGCGAAAGTTTTTTTTTTTTTTTTTTTTTTGAATTATGTTTCTAAAAGTTAAGCCTTTTTTTCTAAAAAGGCAGGCAAAGTGAAATAAAATTTGAGATTAGAAAAAAGTTGGGGGGATAAAACCTAGATTTTGAAATGTGTGTGTGTTGGGGGGCCCATGCATGCAGTAACATTAGTGTGTGTCAGTCCTTCGCAGTGATTGATGCTTAGGGAGAAAGTGGAGGACATTACACTCACTCAAGCGAAGATTGGGTTTAAATTTTACATGCTTTTCAAGACAAATCTAGAGGACAAACGCAGCATTATGCATCAGTCTCAGGTTGTGGGGAACCGTGGAGGAGTTTCGTAACACCGTTTATTAGAATGAGTGAAAGGAGTCATGAATGGTTGTATGTGGAAGAAAGTTCATACAGGGTTTAAGCATACTTCTGCAAGGATAGTGAGCACAATTTCATGTTCAGAGATGCACAATAAAACCCAAACTATAGTTGCTTTTAACTGGGCATACTCAAGATGGCTGCAGCACATATCCTGGGGTTGTTTTAAGCATAACTTTTTCATGTCCTTAGACATTAATGCTGCATGCTGCAATACCAACATACATAGTGAGGGCAATATAACACCATGTGACACAGTAACTCGCTTAAGAAACTAGCATCATCTCCAAAAGTGTGTTCTTATATATCTAATGTACTGTTCTAGACATTTAATGAACACTAACTCTACAACCCAGTTTAACCATTATGGTCAGTGTCTGAATTTGAAAAAACTTTTAACGTAAGATGTGAATAATAACAACTATCATGACACCAGTGGAAAGTTTTGAGAAAAAAGTGCAGTTTAAAATCAACGTGCATGAAATCGCCAAACATTCTACAGTGTAACACAGACGATTTTGTTCTGGCGCACCATCGAGTGGATGTTGATTTTAATCTTACAGATGTACATAAAGTATGCAGGCAAGTATATGAACAATGCTGCTTCTGGTGCGGCTGCTTCTCTACACACATGTACACGCAAACAAAGCCATGTGGCAAGTATAAACCACCTTGATACTTTCATTCACAGTGTCAGGCCAAGTCCTCCTCAAGTTGATTTCACTTTTTGCTCTCTTTCTCACTCTCTTGCGCTTTTGTATCACCACTGTGTCACGGCTTCTTCTCCTTGTCTTCTCTTTATACTAGTTTCGTTTTCTTGATTTTCTCAGTGTGACCTGTGTTATAACAATAACCTCTTAGTTCTACTGTCCCTCCTACCCCCTCAGCAGTTGACCAAGCTCCACCAGTTGGCTATGCAGCAAACCCCCTTTACCCCCCTTGGACAGACCACCCCTGCTTTCCCCGGTACGTACCCACAAGCCCTTTTGGAGTCTCCTTCTATTTGTACCTGTAGAAACACTCTTTTTGTCATTTTCTTTCACTCTCTTTTATGTTTCCTCTTCTCTTAATGTCACGCTTCTTGACATGCCCCTGGTGGTTGCTCTTCACTTTTCTGTGACCTTTTTTTTTTTATATATATTTATTTATTTGATTTGCTTGAACAGCCTCTACTATTACCTAGGACATAAGAGAAAATAATCAAGTACAGATGAGAAATGAGATTCAGCGTCACCCTTTTTTTTTGTCAAAAAGAAAAGTGTGTGCGCGTGCATGTGTGTTTGTGGGTTTAACCATATATGACACAGTTCTTGGGATATAAATAACAGAACGTTTAAGCTCTATGATGGCAGTGAAATCAGTAGGGTTTGAAGTCTCATTCGTATAACCAGAGGCCTCATTTATTAATAAATAAATAAATAAGCAGCAACACTGCATTTGGAACTTTCCATGCACACATTGGTAGTTAAAAAAAGAAGTAAATTTAATGTGAAAATGTGAGCAATGCAGGCTGGGTTGTTTCTTGTCTCAACTGTATGTTACTTCAGTTAAAAGTACAGTGGGCACTAAGTAGTGAACGCATCAACATTTTTTTCATTAAATATATTTTCTATGAGGCTATTCACATGAAGTTTTCACCAGACATCAGTATTAACAAAATTAAAGTCCATAAATAAAAATGGCACAGGAAAATGTATTGAACACAGTAAAAAAGCAGTTCTCCATGGCATGGTAAGGCAAGGAACCAGCTGAAATCCATAAGTAGTTAGAACATAATTATACCACCTGTCTGTGCAAATTAATATCTGCTGGGTTAGAAAATTGATGGTCTATAAAAAGACTTTTCGTTATCAAGGTGTCACACAAGAAACATCTCATGATGGGTAAAAGCAAAGAGCTCTCCCAAGACTTTGGAACCTTATTGTTGTGGAACATTAATGGAATCTGATACAGACGTATTTCAAAACTTCTACATTTTCCAGTAAGCATCATTGGAGCTATTATCCGCAAGTGGAAGCAACATCGCTCCATCATCAACCGGCCATGCACAGGAGCTCCTCGCAGGAATTCTGACCAACGAATCAGAAGAATAGTCAGAAGAGTAGCCCAAGAGCCAAGGACCAATTAGAAAGAGCTCCAGAAACGTGTAGAGGCAGCAAGTGTGGCGGCTGTGGCTCAGGTGGTAAAACGGTTTGTCCACCAATCGTAGGGTCCATTATTAAAGAAAAGGCATGTCGAAGCTCGTTTAAAGTTTGGACAAGCCTATGAAATACTGAGTGTAGTCTGGTCAGACGAGAGCAAAATTAAACTTTCTGATTGTCATACTACATGGTGTGTTTGGAGAAGAAATGGCACTGCACATCACCTGCACATCACCCTTAAAACACTATACCAGCAGTAAATGTTGGAGGTGGAAGCATCATGATGTGGGGCTGTTTTTCATTGCATGGTATTGGCAGACTTCATATAATTAAAGGAATGATGAATGGAGCCCCTTCCTGGGAGATTCTTGAGAAGAATCCGCTGCCATCTAATGATCCAAAGCATACAGCAAAGGAAACTCTCAATTGATTTCAGAGAAAAGAAATCAAGGCCCAGTCATACACTTGACTTGAATCCAATTGAACAAGATGTAAATATGTTTAGAAGAATGGGCCAAAATCACACCTGAATACTGCGGCCGATTAATTTCTTCATACAAGAGGTATCTTGAAGCTGTCATTACAAACAAAGGCTTCTCCACTAAGTATTAAATAAGCTTCAGTTAGCGTGTTCAATACTTTTTCCTGTGTCATTCCACTTATTACACATAACTTTATTTATGGATTTTAATGTTGTGAATTTCTTGAGTTAATACTGATGTCTGGTGTAAATTTCATGTGAATAGCCTCATTGGAAATATATTTACTGAAAAAAATGTTGACGCATACAGTACTTATGTCACCCACTGTATTTGGGAAGTCAATGAAATTTAATCTCTGGTTTTACTTATGTCATTTCAGATTTAAAGGAAGACATTGTTTCAAGGTGGCCTTGGTCAACAGTCATATTTTATTTAATTAGTATGCATTAGACTATTTATATTCTGAAAAGTTATATATATATATATAATATGTTTTTTTTTTTACTTCCACCAGCTTTTCTACAACAAATGCCCTTGAAACAGTCTACACTGAAAATAATGGTCTTATTTATATGCACATATGATTATGACTTAATAATAAATGTCTGGTAGCTTGGAAAACCCATTCACATGGTCAAATGTTTACATTTCCTTTTAAAGACATTGTCCTGGTTTGAATAGTTTTATCCCTTTTGCAGATATCTCGATCACAAATAAAATTATATCATTTAAAAATCTGGTTCCTCCCATTACCCCCCCCACCTCTCACACACACACACACACACACACACACTCCCCACTCTTATAACTGCATTTTAAAATTTCAATCTAATCCCAATGAAAGACGTCCCGATGCCTACAGTACCGCTAAACTTACAACCTAATCTACCCATGGGGCAAAACAACATAATATCTGTTGTTACAGAACATATGTGACCAGGGAAAATCAATATTGCACAAGCCTCATCAGAGTGTGTGGTCACTCTTCTCTGTTGCTGATGTGGTGGTGCAGGAGCATCACAAACATTTGGTACAGATATGAGTACAAACTGATTTGATTACCCTGCTGTCCCTTTCGCAGACTACCATGCATGTGGGGGCTTGTTAATAAACTATTATGGTTATAGTATTTAGTAGTTGGTAGATTTAAGGTGCAACTGAAAGCTTGTGCATGCTTACACACTGTATACTGGTGGAAATTTCTGAAGAGCAATGTTAGTAGGAGACGGCAGATTATTTTTCCTTGTTTTATTGAAATCTATGCAACATTTTATAAATCAGGCCCTGGGTGTACCTATTAGAGAACAAAATATATTTAGTTCTGTTGCCCATTACATGATGTATTATGCACACTCATTCGACAAAACTGCATAGCATCAGTCTGGGCAAAGTAAGAGAAGCCTCAGTCAGTCTTCGAAATGCTAAAGAAGTTTAAAGGCACTTGGAGGAAGAACAACATTATCATAACTTTCCTGAATTCTTCAAAGGTGACATTTTAACAACGGACATCTATAATAGTCTATTTTATGCAAACTGCTGCTCCAGACTCCCCTGTTACCTCAAAATAAGTCTTAAAGATTATAAAATTTTGCACTTCAAGCACTAAGTATTTTTTTTTTTTTTTTTTATGTCAGCCGTGTGTGTGTGTATGTGTTTTGGGGGGTGTGGGGGCATGATGTATGCTCAAACTGGAGATTAGTGTTACTGCATTCATGGTCATGATGAGTATATCACGTATGCATGTCAGAGCAAATTAAATAAAATCAGCTTTTCAGTTTGGAAAAACATAACAGTTAAGAGAATTATATACTTGGATAGAGATTTGCTCTTTGAGCTTGTTGGAAGTATATCCTTGGATTGTGCCAGCAGATTGCAGGGTGGGTGGGTGTGTGTGTGTGTGTGTGTGTGTGTGTGTGTGTGTGTGTGGGTGGTTTATTTTGGCCTCTCCCCCAACCCTCACCTGCTCTCTGTCTCAGGTCTGGATGCCAGTCCCCCGGCCAGTACTCATGAACTCACAATTCCCAATGATGTGAGTATAAACAAACATACAGTACACTAGTCGTGTAAAGCAAGGGATCTCAAAGTGGGGTCCAGGGCAGCAGAGCTATGGAAGTTATTTTAAATGTTATTACTAATAGTTATTAGCTTGTTTGACTACTCACTTTAATTGAATGGGTTATATATATATATATATATATAATTTACATTTATTTATTTAAATAAAATTTAAAAATCATACACACTAATTAAAAATTGCCCTACATATACTGTCCTGATGTCTGTGGAAAGTATTATTGTTCACATTGTATTGTTGAGTAATGTACATTGAGCTCTGTACTAGGTTGGTCTATGGGATTTGTTTTACAGTTAAAGAGAGCCCTGGCTACAAAACAGTTGAGCACTCTACTGTGTAGAGTCTTAGGTGTTGTGATGCTCAGAGAAGGAAGACATGAAACCACACAGAGCAGGCATTACACTGCTTTATTCGACATAGTAATAACTCTGAGATGAATTGTTACTTTTAATTACTTTATGGTTATAAAATGTGTTTGGCTAACAATAAAACTCTAGCCATCTTTCCATTAACCCAAATGCAGTCAATCAGCCAAGACATATTTAGTGTCTGATGCTGTTTTTTTTCACTTTTGTACTGGGACTACAAAGCTAATGTGAAAATTGAGGATGTTTATACTGTACATGTCTAAATCATGATGGACTCAACTCAAACCACATCAGGTTGTTCAGTATTTCTCACAGATTCTAACACCGTATAATGCACTGTTCTTTTTAAACAGGTAAACTATATGTGCTAGCAATATTATGTCATATTGAAGTCAAAACTTGCTTCGTGAGCACATAGATTAGACTCAGTGCACAAGGATCAAAGTCAGTTAGGAGGTTTGGCACAATGTTTAAAAAAAAAAATATCCAGTCATAATTCAGTTCCAATTTGAGGTTTTAATTTTTTAGCTAACTTATTCTACTTCCTTATGGAACTTTCATACCACAGCACTGTTGAATTCTTGAATTTGATTGGTCTGAAGATGTTGATTCCTTTTCTGTATCAGCAGCTCTGACAGTAGTTGTGACTACACAACAAATCACAGGTTTATATTAATGTGCTCAATCTAATACATTGTCATTTCCGTAGTAACTACTTGTACTGTATGATTGATGCTGCACATAAATTGATCGTTTAGTTGATAATAGTTCTATCACAGGAATGTCTTGTGCACAGACTTTGAAGTTTCTCAGTAAAATGAAACATCGATTTTTTTTTATTACTAGAGAAAGAGAAGAGCCGCTGATGAGGGAACAACAGTCTATAGCCGCTAGAATGTAAATGATAATAGGAACTTGTTTCATAGACATTCAACAACATTAATTGTAGCTATAAATGTATAAATAATTTTAAATATATCTAAAAATAAAAATGATAAATAATGCCCTTTAATTGTTTTATTCCTTACTTATTGTACATTACTGTGTGTGCAAACAGTGTGTATTGAGCTGCGTATGTGCAATTTTCATGATGATAACCTGAATGCTATGAGCATCACATATTACAATGCATTAGACTGACAGAGCTTGGATGGATGGATGAATGGATAAGAGTAGTTAGAGAAATTTGACAGTTAAATAAGATTGGAAAGATAGATAAGACTGGATAGATTAGATAGATAGAAGCCACTACTATAACTGGCTGTGAGAGTAAATTGTACAACCCCAATTCTGAAAGAGTTGGACAGTATGGAAAATGCATAAAATACAAACAAAAAGAGCCATTTGAAAATTCAGTTCACCCTATACTATATTGAAAACACATCATTAACACATTATTTGATGTTTTAATTTGAATTTAATTCATTTTTGCAAATTAATATTAAGACCGTGACGTCTAACGGATCGGAGATCACACGCATTCAGAAGTGGTTTCGGCCTTGACCTTCACGCACCGAGATTTGAGCAGATTTCTTGAATTCATTAATTATATTGTGCTGTGTAGAAGGTGAAATGCCCAAAATCCTACCGATTTGTCTTTGGGGAATGTTGTTCTCAAAGTGTTGGATTATTTGCTGACGCATTTGTTGGCAGATCGGCGAGCCTCAACCCATCCTTGCTCTTGAAGGACTAGGACTTTTTTGGAGGCTCCAAAAAAGATTAGATGATTGCCTCACCTGTTTCACATCAGCCTCTTATTTGAGCATGTCACATCTCTATTAGTCCTAAATTGTCCCTGTCCCAACTTTTTTGGAATGTGTTGCATACATCAATTTTAAAATAAATGTTTATCTTCAAAAAACTATGCAGTTGATTAGGTAAATATTCAAATACCTTGTCATTATATGTTTTTTGTTTAAAAACAAGTCAAAGTACATTCACAAATCACTCCTATTTGTTTTTATTAGCATTTTCCATACTGTCCCAACTTTTTCGGAATTGAGGTTGTACCAGTATGACAGTGTACCCTGTAAATGAAATCTGTAATATTCTTTTATACTGTGGAAATATTTGAAATATATGTATAACATGATTTTTAATTTTTTTTCAAGACAAATTTGCATAGCACTTTAACCAAATTATTGTTGGTCCACCAGAGAGCTCTACAGGTCTCTTTTCCAGAACATGATTTTGCATTTTAATATCCTTTGCCATTTTTCCCAGCTAATAGGCTGCATAATCGGGCGCCAGGGAACCAAAATCAACGAGATCCGTCAAATGTCTGGAGCACAGATCAAAATTGCTAATGCCATGGAAGGGTCATCAGAGCGCCAGATCACCATCACAGGAACCCCCGCCAACATCAGCCTTGCCCAGTACCTCATTAATGCAAGGTAATTTCCTGGTCACATCCACATCTATGCTGAGTCAAGCATCAAAGCTCTCCTTCAATCTTATAAATCAAAAAATCTGCAGGAAGCCAGTGTGAGCCACAGGGCTCTCGCTGTTTTCAAAAGGTTATATGAACCTAAGCTAAAGAGGTATGTTGTAGGCTATGTGCTTCATGTGCTTGCTTAAGGACAAGGGTATTCACCTCTATTAAATATCTTAAATGAAAATGCATTTTAAATCGGTTCGAAATTCTCTTCCATGTCAGTAATCGAGGGTTGCACCTGAAAATAAATAAGGAAAGTGTATGATAGCATGTGAATACAGTACTGGAATGCAGGACAGATGTTATTTTGAAACATTTTCTGCAAGGCAGTGAATGAACTAGGACAAGCAGCTTCAGAGTCATGTGTATATCTCGTGTCGTGTGAGTGTTTGTGTGAGTGTATATGTATGACTGATGGTAGGCCGTGCAGGTCCGCTTCGGGGGATGTACTAATGGATATTGCTTTCCCATAATTCCGCTGACAGGTTCAGAGATGTCGCAGCCATGTGGATTGACCCCTCATCAATGACTACGTCCTGAAGCCCCAAATCTGCTCTCATTATCTGAAGCAAACAGCAGCCATTTTCCCCATTAACTTTATATACCAGACCTCCCTAAAGACCTTCCCTGAGCCTCTACCTTTAGATTAATCTGTGTATACAGAATACTGTAACAGAATAGGAACGTCCTGTGCTATGTAGTGTTTCACTAGTGTTTCAGCATGCTGAATGATTCTTCTGGATTGTCATTTATGTTTTTTTGGTTGATGGATTAGTTAAATATTATGGAAGCCATGAACTGCACCATCCCTTACACTATGACCCTTAAGATTTAATGACTCATCATTTCAACATGTTATGTCCTTTTGTTCTTGTTTTCTCGTCATTTTTTTGTGTGTCAAGTTAGTATCTTCTTATTTCAAGATATTGACTTTTTCTTAAATTTTCTAAATTACTTTGTTAGTATCTCATTAGTTAAAAATATATATATATATTGTCCTTATTATATTTAATTATTGTCATTGTCTCAAGATCTCTCATTATTTGAAGTTATTATTTCAAGATCTTTATTTCAATGTTTCATCTTGTGATTTGAAGATATTATGTTATAATAATGACCTTCATATGAAGCAACATTAAATCTTGAAATAATAACTCGGTGACATATCTTGCAACAAGTTAAGTCAAAATAATGAGGTTAAGTCAAAATAACTACATAATATCTGTAAACAATGAGAATGCAAAATAATGACATTTATTTTCAAAAGTAAATCATAAAATAAGTTGAAATAAGAAAATTTGTTAAAAAATAAAATAATAACAACCTATTGAATTGAAATAATAAGTTAAAATAATGGCATAGCATTTCATTCATTTTCACATGCTGCGGTTCAGGACTTCCGCAGGGAGGTTCGGGGGAATGATATGTGGTTGGTATTTTGAGTACAGTTTATTCCCCTCAGATCGTTTTCATAATTGATCTCTTGCTCTTGTCAAATACTGTGACTACAGTGGTGGCTGTTCTTTCAATTTGATTTCAATTCCAAAGACGTTGTTTTTTTTTCTATGCAAGAGAAGTTGATCTTAGTTTAATATAACCATGTGCTTCACTGTTTCCTTCTTGATTGCATTAATAATAATAAAAAATATACAAATGCATGACCATTGTGCAGGTTAAAAAAAACTAAACAAAAAATAAACATTGAGCACTAGTAATAGTGAAAGAGAATTGTCAGTTTACTACTAGTTTCAAGTTTCAAAAATAATTCAAAATTATTTTATTTTCTCTACTTTTCTGTCTCTCCCTACCAATCCCACCCCTGTCCTCTCCCCGTCCCTGCTCTCCTGATTGTTTTAGGCTGACGTCTGAAGTCACTGGAATGGGCACTCTCTAATTTCTACCCATCATCCTTCACTGCATAACATGACCCTTGAGCCAATGGCATTACACCTTGGTTATTATTTTAATTTCCTCTTCCTCTGTACTAGTTTACCCTGAATTTTAAATTATTATAACGAGTTTAGATTCTATAATCTCTGTCTATTCAAAATCTCCAGTTCAGTGTTGTTCCTACCGCTCCTGTGTTGTTATCTCAATGCTCCCGGTTTTTTTTTTCCTACCTTTTGATTTTAAAGGACACTTTACTTTTTTGACACTCTAGTACCTTCCATGTCACCATATATTTTCACTGTGATTCATTCATGTTGTCTTTTTTGTTTTGTTTTTTAATCCATATTCTGCTGTGCTGCTGGATCTGCACTGCTGGTTTAAAAATTAATGTATTTCAAAATAAATAAAAGTCAGAAGCTCGCAAGTGCTCAGACTTTCACCTCACACACCAGCTACCGCCAGGAACAGACGTAGAGATCGAGGGGCTGCTGCATTTTTATACATCTTCCATTACAACATAACGCAACACACACTGTCTGTTTTCAGCCTGATTTCTGCTTTTGCATTCAGAGCTGCTGAAGACATAAATAAATAAATAAACAGGTACAGCACACAAAGGAGTTAAATAGAAATGAGTCAGTGTAGTGTGTGACCTCGCTACAATTTATTCAAATTAAATATGACTATTACTCTATATAACATTTTCATATGCCTCTACTACTCTATTCTATAATAGCGTGTGTGTGTGCGTATATATATATATATATATATATATATATATATATATATATATATATATATATATATATATATATATATATATATATATATATATATAAATAAATAAAAAACGTAGTAGATGTTTATTCACTGATTCATGGAAACCTGATTCATGGGAACCTGTATGATTCATTTTGTTTTGCTAGTCTTTTTAGTAAATTGGATGAGTGTAATGGACAGCAAACATCCTGCACATTCGCAACTACTGCAGATAAAAAGTCTGGAGTCTTCTGAGAGCTTTTTGAACACGTAGCCACCTAATCTGCGGTTTATACACAGCAATATGTTTCTCAGATCTCCATCAACCACCGTGTCAACCACAGTTTTTATTCTCGCTTTTTAACTGGCCTCCAATGGTTCCCCATGTGTAGTCCAGAACTCTGTATTTTTTCTTCCTCGTGAACCTTGTTTACTGTTTGCTTTGGCCATTTCTTAGTGTAATCATCATCAGGGTTGAAACCCTGTAACCTGCAGCTCCATGCAGTCTCCAGTAATTTTCCTGTGCTACTCTGTGTGTGTGTGTGTGTGTGTGTGTGTGTGTGTGTGTGTGTGTGTGTGTGTGTGCGTAATCTGGAGTTATTTCGAGACCCTTTCAAAGCCAAATGTGTAGCATTTTGCTAAATGTTCGGATCCGTTTGGCCGGGTTTAACTCTGGTCTTCAGCTGTTCTTCTAAAAATGACACTCTAAACCATAAAGCCCTGTCAAACGCACATCACGTTTGTTAAAAAAACATAAATAGCCTCGATTATGCTTATTATACCATCATCACTTAAGGTTTTTCCAGCTCAGTGTTTAAATCTCAAATTAACCGTCTGTGCCTCAGTGTCAAATTAAAAGATTTGATATTGAGGCTGAGTTGAATGTAATTATTTCATCGAATATTCTTTAAATTGAGACTGTGTATTTCTACATGGTCTCCTTTTTTTCCCCAAAAAATGATGTTCAAATCAGAAGGATCACATTCTGACCTGGTTTTCAAGACTCAGATTAAGTGCAGTAAAAGTAGATTAGAATTTGAAGATGTTTAGCATTTGAAAAGGCCTTCAATCTGGGATTAGACTTAATCTGAGTCTGGAAAGAACACTTATGAAACCATGTATAGCCATAAAGGAAAATGTATTCATGTTAAAACATTATAAATTTGGTGTGAGAGGAACAATTAAATAATCCAATTATATGCAACTGAATGTTATTCCACTAGGCATCATGCTCAGATGTAATCAGACGAAAAATATGAAGTTTATTCACAGGTTCTTTTCAGCTCTGAACACAAAAAAAGTATGCACACAGTCATCTCGATCCAGTGGCATGCTACACGTGACTGAGATGATGTAATATTGTTGCTTTAAATTAGTTACATTCATTGAAATTTCATTATAGTTGTATTAATGTTTGTGTCAGGGGTACGCTAGAGATTCTTTTAATAAATGTCATGTACATTATATTTTGCACTGAGTTGAAATCTAGGATTTTTGTGAGTGTCTTAGGCTGTATTCAAACATTAATTTAGATTGTATGTTTCAGCAAGACTGTGTCTTGTAATATTCATATGGAATGTTCTTTTTGTTATGTTTTGGGTATATAATGTGCCGTGTTGTAGCTCATTATACAGAAGCATAATATTCTCACATCTTAATACTTGCATTATTATTATTATTATTATTATTATTATTATTATTATTATTATTACAACATATAAAACACAAATGCAATAAAATAGGTGTTTCCGTAAATCAATTAGGTATATACTGTGCCATCATGTTTTATTTTTTCTTTATCACTTTGCATTTTCATGTCTTCATTACAGTCACTGTATTTTCATGTTACTTTTGACACCTACTGTATTTTCATGTTACTTTTGACACCTACTGTTAACTTTACTGATAGTCACATGTAACACAGACAAATCTGTTTTCAGTCATTTATCTTCTTTCATACACAGTTTTTGTTGTACTAGAGCTGCAAAAAAAAAAAACAAGGGCCCTTTTCCTCTTTGTGCTTCTGTAAATTATGTTGTTTGGAGTAATTACTTAATAACATTGCATACATAATTCGCTGCTTGCAGGTCTATATTAGTTTTAAAAGATTGAGGTTAGGTTACCTTTGAAATGTTTTGTAAAAGGAAATAAAGTTTTGTTTTTTCCCTTGATATTGTTTGTGTGCATATTTTAGTAGTGATATTAGAATGATAACCAATTAGCGAAGATTGTTTTACCTACAAACTATAGTTCATTTTTAAGATCATTTTTCACATGGAAGCAGATCTCCAAAAAAAAAAAATTTATATATATATATATATATATATATATATATATATATATATATATATATATATATATATATATTTTATATATATATTATATATATATATATATATATATATTATATATATTTTATATATATATATATATATATATATATATATATATACAGTACTGTGCAACCTGGTTAGCTAGTGGTGCCAGAATGAAACTTAAAAAATTAATTAAATAATTATGGTGAAGTAACATTTGGCTTCTATACTACTGGAGCGACCTCCAATGTGCTCATACTGAGATCTGGCCATTTAGACTGAAAATATTTATGTTTTAATGTACCTGTACTAACCCCAATTTTTTTTTTTTTCACCCCATCCCACCTTTTTTTTTCCCCCTCCCTTTTCTCAGAAGAATGATTACTTTTTGAGTCTCCAATGTTATGTCTTTTTTTTTTTTATTTTTTAAAAAAAAAAAGAAAGGATATTTTTTTTTTTCTTTACTTCCTCATGTCATCTCAGGCAGTTTTTCCTTGCCACTGATTTAAATATTAAAGCTACACACAGATTCTGTAAAGCTGGTTTGTGACCAGGTTTATTGTCAAAAGCACTATACAAATAAAATTGAAATGAATGGAAATCATTTGGGGGAATTGTCATCTTAGGACAGTAGTACATGTTACTGACATTATGTGATATTTCTGCTTTAAAAGAGCTATGTTTAGGATGTCAGCATTCTCCATGAAATCAGTTTGTTGTTTCCTTGCTCATCCTAAGCTTATATCAACCAGGGAAAAGCACTGTGCTCGTAGTAACAGTTCCAGTGAACCATTGTGTTTCAAAATTAGCACCATTACTCCAGGGAGAGCTGAGGTCACATCCAGACTGCCTCTGTTCCTTCTCCAATCGAGTTTTCTCTTGGCTGGAAATAAGATAAAGCAGCCCCTGATTGCTTTCCCTGAGTCCCCAAAAGCATTTGCTTGTCTGAATCCCTTCCACCAGAAAAATAAATAAATTACAAAAAAGTGAAAAGCAAGATAAACATGCTAGTGTAGCAGGGTTCAGACTATTATCTCTGCCAGTTGGCATGGACATTTATCCAACATATGACTTTCAATTTATTGTATGAGTTGACAGCAGGCACACACAAACACCCACACACACACACACACACAGAGAGAGATACTACTAGGCTGTGACATGATCACAAGGGTCTTAGTCATTTAACCAGGTCTGTAGACCCCTAGCTCCAGTAGAATGTCAGAAATATTTTTTTTCTAAAGTAAAATATTATTTTCCTAAAGTTTGTGGCCAGAAAATTGTACAGAAACTATCCAACCTTTAAAAAAATAAAATAAAATAACTGTCCATATTATTCTGATGAAAATGTGAAGACCATAAACTAGGCTACATTTTAGAAATTGCTTTGACGTGTTAGACCAGAGAATGTGCACAACCACAAGTACTACAGAACCTAAAATCATAAAGTAAAATAAAAGTGCTGCAGAATGACTGGTCTTTGTTATTATGAAACAAGAAGTTGATTTACAGCCACTAGAACAGCAATCTTCAATGTTATCCACAAAGGGCCAGTGTGACTGCAGGCTTTCATCCCACTCAGGCAGGAGCCACACCTGATTCCACTTCATCTCGGTCTCCAATCAACTATCAAGTGTGTCTCCTATTTGATTGTGTCCATTCAACCACAAGAGCATTAGTGCGGTCAGGCACTGATGTCAGGCGAGAGGACAGAGGTGTTACACTTCATCCTGAAGGTGTTCAGTGGGGTTGAGGTTTGGGCCTCTTAGTACCAGTGAAGGGAAATTGTAATGCTACAACATAAAAAGACATCCTATGCAATTATGTGGCTCCAACTTTGTGGCAAATATTTGGAGAAGATCCACAAATAGGTTTGATGGTCATGTGTCCACAAAACTTTGGTCATATAGTGAATGAAAACTCAGATTTCAACATACCACTAGTCAGTTTAGTGAAATATATAGATATTAATATTCAGAAAGTTCCAAGGATGCAGACTAATGCCTCAGGGAACTTGAGTTTGTGCTCTGTCTGCTAAGGATCTGCTTCTCTGTCTGTGATTTAGGTTGTTGTTTTCCAGCTGCCTCTTGACACTTTAGACAATGGAAGATTATTCAATTAAAAGTAGTCCCCTGAGGACTGCCTTGAATAAAGTTGTAATTAAAGTCAGTATGCCTAAATGCCCACATGTAATTCCAGACTGGCATGTAGGTTAAAACTGGCTCATCAAGGAATAGTGTGATTTTCTATAATGTCAAATTAATTAGCTATATAATGCAGGTACAGGGCCTAAGCAGCCCAGGAGCGTTCCATGTGTGTTTACAAGATAAGACTCAGGATTTGCTAACAGCCGCTATTTCAGGGTGCCAAAGTCTTTCTTTTTTTTTACCATTTGCATGACGAATCTACCAGATGAACACATATTTAACTGTAAAATCATCATCAGGTTTACATTATTTATACAATAAACAACAGCTATATGAATATACATATAGTAGGCTCATATTACATTAATTAATTTTGTAGAAAATTCCTTTAAATAATTTAAAATTAATTTTCTTGTGAAGTGGCAGAAATGCCTTAACTCCCTGCCACCATTCAACCCAGTTGGCTTGCCTTATTTCCACATACAGTACACTCCTAATTCTCTCTTCTAACTTCACTACTTTTTTCCCCTATTGCAGTTCCTTCTTTTAGTCTAATGAACATTTGTTTGAGGCTCTAAAGCTTTTATTGATTTAACATGAAAGCATGTGTTCTGAATCACCTCTGAGAAGATCAGAAGTTGACTTTTGTTGACCTTTAAAATGCTCTGAAGTGCATAAGAGTTGGACTTGGCAGACTGAGTAGCTGCCGAGCTTGGTGTGGTCAGACCATTTACCCGTGAGGGCCAGTAATTGTGATGCATCTGCTGGGACAAAAGGTCTTTCTAATCAGAATCCATTACACAAGAGATGGAGATGGATTTGCTTTGTCATAGCATTGCTGCGCTTGAATTAGCAAAATACTTACAGAAGCAGATTTCACTCCTGCCATTTGGCACTTGCAATTTGGCTGTAAAACAGACTTGAGCATGGGGAATTCAAGGTCTAGGTGTACATAGATGGAAAGAGAACAATGATGCTGTGATGATCAGTGTGAAGTTTTTCGTCATGTACCATTTTAAATTCTGTAAGTAACATTATTATGCTGATATAAACTTATTTTTGCATGATTTTTAATAGTTAAATATGTTTGTTAAATTCTTAATGGTGCATTTTATAATAAAGCACAACGCAGCTATAATTACAAATGTTTTCCAGTCGAACTTTGCTAATGTAGCCATTTATTAACGATATTTTTAATTATGGTTTTGTGATGGTATGACAACTGAGATATCAAATGATTCTTTATTTGATTTGAAATAGCATAGAAGTTAATAAACATAATCATAGTTTAATCATGTATTTCTGTGAGAAAGAACATGACAGCTATTTCTGAGACCAGTTAGTGATGTTTTTCTGGTCAGACTTTGCCAACATTGCTATTAATTAACAAGATTTTCATCATGATTTTGTGAAGGTATGATTATGGAGATGTCAAATTATTTCTTATTTGACTTGTGAGATCTAAACATTTTTGTTAAAGTCTTAATCGTGTGTTTCTGTGTGAGAAAGAACATGTCAGCTACTGCTGAGACCAATAAAGACAGCTTATTGCCATTGTAGCCAGTGACATACATCTGCTCCTATTTCCCAGTCAAGTTTTTACGGGCAAACTTAGCCAATGTCGCCGTTAATTAACAATATTTTCATGATTTTGTGGTTATGATTGCGAAGGAAACTTATTTCATATTTTGACTTGTGAGACGCAAATATTTCGTAAAGAATCATAGGTTAAGCTCATGTTTTGAGAAACAACATAGCTAATTATATTCTTTTGTCGTAAAACAGAGTACTCACGTCGCTTCACAAAACTGAGGTTAACCCACTGGAGTCATATGGATTACTTTTATGTTGTCTTTACTAACTTTCTGGGGTTGAAAGTAATTGGTAGTTGTGTAGGCTGTCAGTGGAGGGACAGAAAGCTCAGATTACATCAAAAAGATCTTCATTTGTGTTTCGAAGATGAATAAAAATCTTTCGGGTTTGGAATGATATGAGGGTAAGCAATTAATGACAGAATTTTCATTTTTGAGTGAACTAACACTTTAATACACATTTGACACAATTTTGGAATTTTACTCATATTTCATCATTAATAATTACCATGATTTCTTTTGCTGGCTTGATGTCTTCTAATGAGAAAACTCTTCTATGATTTATATTGACAGAAGTGGAACATAAGGAAGGTCTCCCTTGCCAAGAAGCCTGATTCAATTGACAACTTTTGTTGTTGCTCTAAAGGATAGTTTGGGGCTTCATTGCAACCTTTCATTTCAGTATGAAGATCCAGACTTTGCAAGTGCACTTTGCAACCTAACAGATATATAAGAGCTTCAAGATAGAGCTACACTGAAAATCATTCCTATAATTGAACATGTATCACTTGATCCAGAGGAAGCACTGGATGACTCAGCAAGCTCAGCGGATAAATATACTGTCTATCTTATCACAGGAAAGGAAAAAACAATTGCCAAAAAAATTTGAGATACATTCCTTTACAGTTGATGTAAAGGACAACACATACCTCAAACTAACAAAAGAACTAAAGCATGAAATCCTGGATAAATTAGCAGAAACCGTGTTCCGCTTCAAAGACTATCCAAAAAATGATGACCATGCACAGGTTGCTGTTGCTATGGTAAATAAGCATCCACGTCATCTGGAAAGTGATGGGGAGGGTGGAAGAGCAGTCTTAAATTTCAAATGGGAAACTTTATATCCAAGATGAGTAATTTAGGATATACCTGATGTAATGGTCAATGGACAGAAGCGAGGCATAAACAACCCTGACGGAAATCCATCAAAAAAAAATAATAAAGAAGCTGAAGAAATGTGAAATCAACTTTCTGCCAAACTTTCCAGAAAGACATAATGATGACAACCTTGAAGTGGTTGATAAAGAAATTCACACTGAAATGAAGTTGCAGATGGACCTGACTTTCACACTTAGGCGTAAAGAGACCTGCAATCAGTGATGTGCTTGAACGTTGGCCTGCTCTTTTCCGTGAGACTTCTTCCTGTTTTCAATGTAGTAAAAGGGCTCTCTCATCACTTAGTCACCTTATGGAATGTCAAGTTTGTACGATTAAGTTATTTTGCAGAAAACATTTAAATAAGAAAGAATGAATTATATAATTTCATATGTGATCAGTGAATTATCGTTTTAGGTAGTCCACCTAAAAATGAAAATTCTGAACCAAACTGTTCCTGGAACTCATTGACTTCCATATTATGGAAAATACTATGGAGTTCAGTGGCAAGCAGCAATTGTTTGGTTACCAACATGCTTCATCTTTTGTGTTCGACAAAATAATCAAATTCATACAAGTTGACAGAATTTTCATTTTTGGGTGGTCTATCCCTTTAACATAATAAAGCAACATATATTATATAATATATAATTTTATATATATATATATATATATATATATATATATATATATATATATATATATATATATATATATATATATATATATATTTATATATATATATAAATATTATATAATTAGAGTTCACAGTATCTGTTTTATGACCTGAGGTTAACATAGGTCAGGGTGACCTGGAGGAATGAACTCTTTTTTGCACAGTTGCTTTAATCCAGCCATACTGGTAGGCTTTCAAGTATGAGCTGGAAAGCCTAGGTCTTGCCACAGCACCTCAATTCAGGTCTTTGACTAGGCCACTCCACTTGAGCTTAGGATCATGGACTGATGACTGGATATTCTCCTTCAGGATGTTTGACTGTGAAGTTCCTACTGTCAAACTGTGTTAGCTTTATGTTAGATGTAATGTGACCCAAGACTTCCAATAAGCTCCACTTTTGACTTGAAGAATACAAAGACTTATAAAGGGGGGAATGTTTGATGAGCCTGTATGTTCTTCCTTGTTAGCAGTAGTTTTTACCTTGTAACTCTGCCATGTATACCATTTTTGCCTGTTGACCTGACCCCAACGATTTCTTTCACATATTGTGCTTACAAACTGTCAGACAGTGGCCCTGGACTTAATATTGCACCTCACTTGAGTCAATATCATGTAAGAAACATGGATTGCCCTTCAACCTAGGGAGGTTGGGAGGAAATATTCTGAACTTGCTATTCAACGCCGTATATCAACATCAAAGTTGAAAGTAAAAAAAGATCACAAATAGGTGTAGATCTCCTCTCATACCTCTTTCTTCTATCAAGGTTCTTTTCTAACGGGACTGCTGCTAATTCATCTTTATACAATGGAAAGCTGTCAAAATCACAATTTGATCCACACAAGCTTCATTAGATTTTTATTCACTTCTCAAGTCTTCGAGTTCCAGCCTCATCCCCAACTGCTGATGACTTTGCCACCTCCTGTGATGAGAAGATGAACAAAATCTGCCAAGCCTTTCTTCTAACCCCTATTCTTTCACTGCACTATTTCTGTTCTTTCTACAGATGACATTCTGAAACTTCATCACCTCAAATGTAATCCTAGTATGTCTTAATATACAACCCCATGTCAGTGCCTTGTGATCTCTCTGCAGAACCAGCTGACAATGCATGCAATGGAGTATTTCTGGACAACCCATTACCATCTTGTACAGGTTTCTCTTTTACAACATCAGAGGAATCTAGCAAACCCTGTCTATGGAGGCAACAAACGTGCTTATTCAGCACCAAACTGGACTCCTGGCATGTCTTCCCTTGCATACCATTCAGACCTTGAATCTGTAAGGTGATAACATTACCCCCTGCATTACTATCCCACACATAAGTTAATCAAATTAATGTTATACTAGTAATTTCTTCCTGTCAGCACTAACAGTCTCATAAGTTTTTATAATGTAATTGGATCATGTGAATATTAGTTCAATTGATCACATTCACTCTAAACAATTCATAGTAGGAGATTACATATTTGTTTTTAAAATGAATTTAGTGTAAGCAATGAAATCATGTATTTTCTCTTAAATCTGTCGTACTTTAGTGTATTCCTCCTGACTGTCTGAACACCTGAGTCATTCTTCAAATAAAGACTGAAGACCTACCTCTTCACCAAGCATTTAAATGAGCACTAAATAACAATTAAAGTGCTAGAATTACATCCTGGCTTATTTATACTAGCAAAAGGATGTTTTTTCTTGACAACAAATCGCTTCAAATTACAAGTCACTCTGGATAATGATGTCTGCTAAATGCTGTAAATGTGGATGTATAGTTAAACTGTCACTTTAGTACTGCTTATTATAGTACCACTACCTACTTAATTTAGTTGATTTTCAGGCAGGCCACATTGATTCTTTTCACCCTCTCATGTATGCCTTTGTTGTCTGAGTTCAGACTTGGGTAAATAAATGTGCACTTATATAGCGCTTTTATCCAAAGAGCTTTTCACTGTGTCTCATTCACCCATTCACACACACACACACACACACACCAATGGTAGCAGAGCTGCCATGCAAGGTGCTAGCTTGCCATCGGGAGCAACTTGGGGTTCAGTGCCTTGCCCAAGTGGCATGTGGAATCACCCAGGCCGGGAATCGAACCGCCAACCCTACGATTAGTGGACAATCCACTCTACCAACTGCGCCACAGCTGCCCGGCGTTGTAATTTTAGCCGTCTTTATAATTTTACAATATTTAAAATGCAGTCATAGGCTGTTTGGGTTTTTAAATCTTTAACATTTGAAAAATGTGACAGTTAAATCACTGTATGTACAGTATCACTGACAGTTTAAAAGTATTTTGTACCATGTTTGCACTTTAAAGTACTTTAATACTATGATAAAGCCACACTGAGCCACATTTTAACACAGGCTGTCAAACATTTTTTAGGCTGCTTAGTTTCACAAGTAATTAGAGCTACACCAACTAATCAATAAAATGGATAATGATTGATTATGAAAATCGTTCTCGATAAAAATCATTATTGATTAGTTGGTTTGCGCACAACACAGGGCACATTTACACACATTTATCTTACCTCTGTTCCAAAAACACGCTTCTTAAGAGAGTAAATACTAAAGTTGTGTCCCAAATGACGTACTATACACTTACATTATGCAATATGCACTCTACCATCTCGTGTGTGAATTTTAGTAGGGTAGTATCGCCTCAAATGGAACATTAGCAGTTTTTTTACTAACCAGAAGCATAAGCCGCTTCCTAGGTGATGGCACATGACGTCAAACACACAATAAACAACGCCGCTAGTCAGATACCCACAGTCAACAAAAATTACTTTCTTCACAGTACTGTCTCCATTAGCTTTTATGCTCAACATGACAATCACGATCAAACGTGAAAGGTGTGTGACCACCAAGTCCTCTAAAACAGGGAGGCATTTTATATTAAACACAGCGAAGATTATCAAACTATACAAAGCAGAGCTTATGTAGCATGGACACTGAAAGGAAATTCTCTTATATCATGTACTCTCTTATATTATGAACTGTTATCAAATACCTATGATGAATGTATACATTTAATTACCTCTTTAAATAAGCTGATCAACTGCCATCCTTTCTTGCAGCAGGCACATGTAATTTCTGTCTCTTGAAAAGACTTATATTCATAGTGTGCTGTGTGTTTTGTTTTGTCTATCTGGCTGGCACCTGCACCAGTAGAAACCATCCATGCACTGCTGTTATCAATGTGTATAAATACTTCTGTTTAGCATGAATAAACCGGACGTCTTTTGAGCATGCATGTGTCCGTGTGTGTTCACTTAGGCTCCCCAGATCTGAAACGCTCTGAGGAAAACCACACTTTCTAGCTAATAGCAGCACAGACCTAAAAGTTAATAGAAGTAAATAATTGTAGAACAGGCTGAAAGGGCTGACTGAGATCTGAAGACATAATATGAGATTCCTGAGATCCTGTTAGAAATCTAACAGACACACGACACACACACAAACTTGTGTTTATATCCAAAATGCTACATGGTCTACAAGGGTTTGGGTGAACTGGTTGCTTAAAAGGTTTAGTTTAATTCAAGTTTATTGTCATTATATGCTCTATTTGCATGATAAACTTCTGTTGATTATTATAACAGGAGCAATCTGTTAGTAACGAGGCTGCGTTGCTTCACACTCACAGTGTAGATGCAGTGATAAACAGTTGGAGCTCAAGTAAGATCTGTAATGTCCAATTAAAATGGTATGATCAAAGTAAACTATAAGTAAAACAATATGCTTAAAGGCAGTGAGTAACAGAAAGCATAAGGTGCAGTGATTTTATATATATATATATATATATAAAATCACTGCACCTTATGCTTTCTGTTACTATACTATATATATATAGCCTGAAGTTTATATTTGTAGCACTCAGTTTATTAGTACTGAAAGTTTGCCATTTATGCAATTAATCGAGAGAGAGAATCAATTATGAACATAATCGTTAGTTGCAGCCCTAGAAAGAAATAGCATTTGGTTGCATTATGCCCTATTTCCCCAAGGAGAATTGCAGTACATTAGAGCAGTCACATCTGCACATCAAGTCTGTTAAGCTAAAGCTATAGCAAGCAGCATCTTATCTAGTTCATTATGTATGACATACAGTAAATACAGAGATCTTGTGAGGGAAAGTAAAGTTTTTGAGGTTTTCTTTTTGAAAATCAGATTCTCTTGCCAATAATTCTGATGCATGCTCACAGAGAACTTTATAGCCAAGGGAATTTAACGGCACAATTATTCACAATTATTTAAACTGCATTCCCTGGTGAACTCATCATCTATGACAGAGCATTTATCGATACATTTTGTTTATTATAAATAAACTAATTAATATCAGAATCAACAGTGCATCCTCAATAACTTAAACCAATTCCTAAAACAGAGTGTATAAGTATTTAAATTAGAAGTCCATATCTACCTTTAATTTCCACCTGGGTCAAAAATACAAGCATCAAATGTAGACAGTACCTTTTACTAAAGCTGCCAGTCATAGGTCTTTCCTATAAGGGCACTACACGTTACACAAAAGAAATGTAGGGGGAAAATCCTATCCATTTGCTCTGCTCCCCATGCATTATAACGAAATGAAAATAAATGAGTTCCCCTGTGAATTTCTCTATGGTTCAATATTCTAACAATGATTTCTGAAGGTGTTTTCACTCATTCAGATTCACAGCACTCATGGGGCACAGAAGTGCAGCAGATAGAATCGCCACCTCACAGCTACAGAGCCCCCGGTTCGATCCTGAGCTTGGGTGTCTTCTGTATTTGGATGATTAATTGGCTACACTAAATTGCTCCTGGGTGTGAATGTGTGAGTGCATAGTGCCCTGCAAACACTCCAGACCCACAGCAACCCTGACCAGGATAAAGCGCTTACTGAAGATGAATGCATCTTTTCTACTAAAGAGCAGACTAGAGCTCTCACAGAATAACACATGTGTATTATATTTTGAACTAGCAGTAATTTACTAGTTTGCATCAAATCAGTGTTGTTTGTCAAGTCTGTACTCAAATGAAATGAACCCACATTGCTTTTCTAACTATTCTGTATACAATGTATACACTGCTTTACATACATCCAAAATAGACACATACATCCAAATAATTTCTAAGAAACCCAAAATATTTTTGTGTGTGCACAGAAACCTGTACAATTTTTTTTTATCTTAATAAAATTTGCCTACACATTAATATATTAAGGTTAGGTCGAGGTCTGTGGTCAGGAAGTACTTGAATATATTGGCTACTGGCTACTAAAATGAATGAGAGACAGAGAAATTGATTGAGTTGGATGGAGATGACTGATAATATTACCCCCTGCTTTAATCCTGAAATGAAACATGAAGACATACTGAAGTCATTGGCATTGAGACCCAGAAAAACTTTTACGCTCTCATCATGAATTCTCTTTTTTTTTTACTTGTTTTAAGCCAAGTAATTACCTGGAGTCCACATATTAAATGTGACATTCTACCGCATAATATCTTGTGTGCTCTAGTTATACAATTAGTAGCCACAACTTAGTTTGTGGCCACCAAATATTAACTTCAATATATTCATTTTTGTCATTGTTTATAAGAAACAACAACCATGTCACCTCAGTACTCTGTAAAGTACACTATAGCACTACACTTCAGCTTAGTAATATGCAGCTGGTTATGCTTTGATTTCACCTCACGTACTAACACATTACATGGTATATTTTTACTGAATATATTTCATATGCGTTGGCCAAGATAAAATATAGCAAAATGTCCCTAATGGATAGTGTTATAGGAACCTAATTCACACTAGAGCGGTTTGGATGATTTTCCCAAAACAGCATGGCCCTGAACCGTGTCATTTCACTTACACCACAGCAATTTTCCAATTATCACATTTTTAAAAAACAAACAAACAAACAAACATAATTTTTCTCTCTCTCTTTTTTTCTTACATTTAATGTAATGGAATACCCTCAAGACAAATTGGTTCCAGTTTTCTCTTACTGTAGATTGTCTAGAACCAATATTTCCCTTGCCAGCATCTCTTTTTTTTCCTCCCTCTTGAAGACAAAAAATTAAACACACCTTGTTACTTAGAAACTGAAAATCATAATCTCTCGCCTGTGTCTGCCAGAAAACATTTGACTGCTACAAACCACTGACAGCCAGGACTTACACAAAACATCACCAAATCAACAGTTATACATTTTTTATTTATAAGATACTTTAAAAAAATACACCTTCTATCAAAGAAGTCCCTGTGTACAAGTTGTTAAATATGTTACAACGACCACAATATTAAGTGACTATCATTTATGTTAAAACCGTGCTATTTCAGAAAATTAATCCGTACTTTCTGATTTGAGAATTCATACGTGGTGTGAGACATGCTAACACTCAAACATTTCCACAACAGAATGCTTTCACTTAAAACCAATAGCAGCCATTTTACATGCTTTCCACTTTACATGGCGGAAATGGTATATATTACTTCATGCTGCGGAGCTGCATATTGATGGCTCTAAGATGACAAAGAGATCCATAAATTGATCCATAGTGTACAACACAACACGTTGTATTGGTCTCCTGCTGAACAAGCTATTTTCTCTCCTTAACTACAAGCTTTTTACAACATACTGACAGATGAACTGCTCGGTATTTTAAAAAGATGTTTGCTTTTACCAGTATGATGTTAAATTCCCTGTTTGATTAAATTGATGTGGTTAGATGAGCAGCAAAACTGCTTTGATGAATAAGTGCCAGGCCTGGAGGACTTTCACACAGAAAGACTTGCCAGCACAGATTTCAACCCATCGAGTGAATTATGCCAAGCAGAAAGAAATGAATGGAATCTTGCCATTCATGCATTCTTGCCATGCAACTGGTGTAATTTTTGATAATACATTTTTACTACAGATAAATGACATCAGCAGTACAGACCATACAAAATCCACAATAAACACAAGACATACACTGTACAGGATATAAATTGTGTACACTGACATTTGAGAGGTGACTATGTATCGAATGTGAAAAAAAAAAAAAGTGCCGTAAAGTGTCAGTAATGGGGAAGAAACTATTATTAAAACCATCTACCTGAATCATCTTACCTGTAAGGAGCAATGGAAATAGGTCATGAGTAAGGTGTAATGGGTTTTCAATAATGCTTTTTTGCGCCGTTGACGCTCATTTAAATTTATATATACTTACATACAAAACTAGACTCTTCTTCAACTGTCCAGTGAGACTGTGCCCATGATAGCCTCAGATTACTGTTCTTGGCTGACCGACGTTCTGCTGTTGTTGCCTATCAATCTCAAGGTTTGATGTGTTGTGTGTTCATTGTGTGAATGTAAAGAATGATTATGTGAGTTATTATATCCCTCCTGGCAGCTAGACCCAATCTGGTCATGTTCCTCTGACCTCTCTTATCAACAAGGCGTTTCCATCCACAGAACTGTGGCTCACTCAATGTTTTTTTCATTTGTTTTTTGTACCATTCTGAGTAAACCCTAGAGACTGCTTTGTGTGAAAATCCCAGGAAATTAGCCATTTCTAAAATTATCAAACTTGCCCATCTGGCACCAACAACCAAGCCACGATTAAAATCACAGAGATAACGCTTTTTCTACATTCTGATGTTTGACATGAACGTTAACTGAAGCCCTTGGCCTGTATCTGCATGATCTTATGCATTGTGCTGCTGTCGCATATATACACACACAGTGTATTTGTATATACAATCCAGCATTGAACTCCCATGAAACATGAAATGTATGATACAGTATGCATATTGGTTTATATGTGAGTGAAAAGAACGGAAGTTTTATTAAAATAGTCTCCAAGTTCTCCAGACACCCGTTGCATCAATGCTTATTTGTTTGCCAACGTGTTTGTCATTTTCTCATTAACCACATGTCTGAGCCCCTTGCACACAGAAGTGTTTTTACAGAGCTCATGTGCCAAGAGTGCTTGGCATATTAAATATATTTGCCACATGCTGCCTTGTCTTGATGTCTTAATACACTTTTTGGACTGTTCAGTGGAACCTGCCATACAGTATTTTGTGTGTGTGTGTGTGTGTGTGTGTGTGTGTGTGTGTGGGCACGGGCTCACCGAAACTGGACATTTGAGGATTGGAAAAACCAGGTCTTTTTCCAATCTTAATTTGGATGAAGATTTGCATGAGAGAATACTTAAGCAAGAACAATTCTAGTTTCTTTATTTGGGAATAAACTTAAACGACGGTATATTGTTACCCCCCCTTCAATATTATGGGCTACTTTATGTACATTTATAACACAGGTTCATGAATAGGTTGTGATGAGTTCCTGTCCAACATCATGTTGTGACATTAACAATCCATCAGTTTACTCCGAAGAGTCGTTTGAAAGCGACACTTTGACGTGATTTGAGACGGAGAAGGAGTCTGTAAGTGTTGCTCGGTCTGAATTGTCAGCTGTTACTGACAGACTGCGCATTATGTTGAGTCATTACATAAGCTGCCAAAATCACACACGGTGCGGCTATTTTAGATTTCATCACGAAAAGTGAATCATTAACGCGTGATTAACGCATGAAAGCACCACGCATGACGTCGTTCATTACAATATGCGTTTTTGATAAATACACATTTCTAGTCTGTTAGAAATTAAGGTGCAAGATCTTCTTCTTCTCTTCTTCTTCTTCTTCTTTAACCTCTAGTTTTATTATTCAGCAGGAATAACGCCTACATGGGTTATTTGCACATCCAAACTGCACGCGCGCAATATGGTCCAAGTGTAGAGACGTAGGTCAATATTCTTAAGGAAATACAAAATAAAGAATGAAAATAAATTGCAGTTTGTTGCACGGAAAATCCACTACAAATATTAAACTCAGATCGTTGCCGTCTTTTGCCACAACACTTTGCACGGACCCCTCCACGGACTCCCCAGCTCGCCGTTCAGACACGCGCAGCTTCGCGTCTAAGCGCGCGCCGGCTCCTGCAGCTGAGTGTGGGCGGAGCGAGCGGCACTCCGTAACCAATCAGCGCTCAGTATTATTTCCCATAGCGCCTCGTTCACATTCATTTGAACATTAGAACGCGGTTACAGGGAATGCTCCAACAAGTGTAGTGGACTCTCTTCGGTCATCTACGGCACGGTACAGTATTTGCCTTTCTCTACTGAGACGCTGTAATATTATTGTTGTGTATTGTTCACTATCTGTAACCGGTAAATGCCTTAGGATTAAATCATCGCATCCGCTCTCTGGGTCTGTTCTAGGATGTCTTAGAGTGGCCAGGATTTTCAGCCTTACAAGCACACTGAAATAACTGAAGAGTAAAAATATTGCCCCCAAGTGGAAAGCTATTCAGTTTGGGGAACTATAATTGTTATTATTATTATTATTATTATTATTATTATTATTAAGTAGTAGTAGTAGTAGTAGTAGTAGTGGTGGTAATAGTATTAGTAGTGGTAGTAGTGGTGGTGGTAGTAATAGTATTAGTAGTAGTAGTAGTAGTAGTAGTAGTAGTAGTAGTAGTAGTAGAGATAGGAGTGGTAGTAGTAGTAGTGGTAGTAGTGGTAGTAGTGGTGGTAGTAATAGTATTAGTAGTAGTAGTGGTAGTAGAAGTAGTAGTAGTGGTAGTAGTAGTAGTAATAGTATTAGCAGTAGTAGTAGTTGTAGTAGTAGAGGTAGGAGTGGTAGTAGTAGTAGTAGTGGTAATAGAAGTTTGAGTGGTAGTAGGAGTAGTAATAGTATTAGTAGTAGTGGTAGTAGAAGTAGGAGTGTTAGTAGTAGTAGTAGTAGTAGTAGTAGTAGTAGTAGTAGTGGTGGTGGTGGTGGTGGTGGTCTGTTGAAGCTGTCTAACAAAAGCCAGATATTCCAGAATTAGCCCAACTGAGAACCCTTCCAGCTTATGTTAGGGTTATTCTGAGAATTAAGGCTCATCCTCTGTTAAAATGGAAACCCTCTGTTATCGGGTTGTACACTGACCATTTTAAAGTCACCCAAAAAGGACAGCTGGAGTAGGCTAAACATAAGGGTTTTATAAATAACCTTCTTCATTACACTGTGGGTTTCGTCCTGCTAACAAAGCTTTACTGGATGAATTGAATGCGTTGGTCATAACTGCATTATGATACTATTTTTTTTTTCTTTGCAATGCATATTTTAGTATGCTGTAATACAAACGCAAAGCATGTGGTCAGTTATGACAGACTGTTAACTGCCTATCAGTTACAGTAAAAGTAGATTTTCCAGTATACTGTAGGAGTAAGTAGATTTGTCAAAGCTGGCAAATATTGCATTTGGTTTAGGTGTGTGCTGAATTTGGTCATGAGGCACTTTTAAAGGGGTTTAATGTGATATTTATCAGATTTTAAACCTTATTTGGACCATATTTTATTATTTCATATTTCATAATTTTCATAAACTCTTGTTTGTTCATTTGCTTAACTATGGTACTTTTTCTTTTTTTTATAATTATATTTTTAGGTATTTCTCATAATAACAGAATAGTTTTAATAGTGTTTATGATATGGGAATGTGAATTAGATTCCCTGTGAATATTTAGAGAGTTGAACTTTGGATAAGAAAATATGCATGACATTTTAGCACATACTGTTATAAAGCAAATGCGATAATTCAAAATGTCTCAGGGCAGACAGGTCTTTTTCTTATTTGTTCCATCATCAAAGAGTGTAATTATACAAAAAAAAAGAAAGAAAAAAAAAAGAAAATTCAACTGGGAGGAATACATATTTTATTCTTAAGCATCTACTCTTCTCTAATGCAATGTTTTCTTGGAGTACATTTATGGCTATACAGCCCATATTTAAAAAAATAATAATAAGATGAAGCCTATGGGAAACGTCTATATAATCTATATAGTACATGCATATGAATAATTGAAACGTTTAACTGCTATCCACACATGGATGCAAAATGAAATGTTTGTCAAAAAAAACCTCATTGTGCTTTAAGTGTTTATCCACTGTGCAGTTTGTCACCATGTACAGTGTGATATAAGTGGACATTTTACATTTGCTGGTGTGCCACATTATAATGAATGTATTTTCACATCATCCTCATAAGGCAACATGTTAACTTATGTTATGCTTAACTAGCCAAGGTAATGGTCTCCCTATTACATTAACAACATTTTTCAATTGACAGAGAGCAAGCAGTCCCACTTTGAATTTTATACAAATCTGAAATCTGTCTCTGTTGTCACTTACTTTTTAAAACCTCAACCACTGAGACACACTGTATTGTGAGAAATGTGTCAGCTTGTACAGAAAAAGCACCAAATCAGTTGCATATTTACAGCAAACCTGAGATAAAATACTGCACAACAACATGCTATTTGCACGACAGATAGCCATTACACAAACAAGGGTGGTCCTGTGAGTAAATCCATAATGTGAACATGTTTGATGGTACAGTGCATCGACCATGCAGTGAGCAACACCTTTCCAACACCTCTGTTTACCAAAACTGTATGTGCTTACTATTAAATAATACTCAGAAGCATATTCAATTTTAGATTTTAAGACCCTCTTGATTATTGAACAGTATTCTAGAATATCAAATCCTTAAAGGACTCATTAAGGAGCTGCACTTCAACATTATCATCATTCATATGGTGTTGTGCAGTAACATTTTCATCTGTGTTCTCAAGCTGAAATTTTTATTCGTGATCTATCTGCCATTCGCAGAAGACCTTTAATACTCTGTGTTTTGTACATGATACTGGATATGATGTGTGTCAGGTCAGCCTGGACAAATAATGGAAGATTGCTCAGACAATGCTCACTGGAAAGCTTTAGGGAAGAACATATTGCCTGTCTGGGGTACTGGATTTACTCTTAAGGCTTAATGACTAACAAATCTACATTTGAAATATATTCCACATGTAATTTGATCTTAAAGGCCTCCGCATGTATATAATTTGTTTTCTTGTTCTTTTCTATTTTACAGGAGCTATATCCAGCCCCACTTTCAGCGTCCTCCTGCTTTCAGAATGCACTTGGTTCAACCTGGTGCAGACATGTCTCTCTCAAACACTCAACTGCCAGTCTCAATGCCCTTCTGGATTGATTTCTAGACACTTGCAGTAAACAATAATATACACTGTCTCCCTGAACTTCAACTTTAAAACATCAGGCCAGCTAAGTCAGCATTCTACATTTGACCTAATGGATTACTAATGAGAAAAGTTACTTTGGGAATGCTCCTCATACTTTGTATGGATTAATAATGACCGCCCTTGAACTCTAGTCTGGAGGAAACCATGAGTTTCCCTGTGGGCATTTCTGCATCCAGGAAGTATTTCTTCCACTCAGTGTATTCCCACGTGCTGAGATTGCATTTCACAGTGCTTTTTCTGTGCACCATGGCATCCGCATGCCCCAAGAGCTGCTTGTGCACAGATAGGAATGGTCTGGTGGTGGTGCAGTGTTCTTCCCGCAATCTTGAGACCATCCCATCCGATCTACCGCATGACACCGTCGCTCTGCTGCTCTCCTCTAATCACATAACAAAGATCCCTGGCCAGGCTTTTAAACAGCTCCCTCGTCTGCAGGAGCTTGATTTGTCACGCAATGCGATTGACAGTGTGGACGGTAGCGCTTTTCAGGGCATCTCAGAGACCCTGCGTATGCTTAATCTGTCCCACAACCGCCTGCGTGGAGTACCCAAGGGGGCCTTTGCACGGCTCCATGCCAAGATTGGCCTGGCCAACAACCCATGGCACTGTGAATGCACGCTACAGGAGGTGCTGCGTGAATTAGAACTTGACCCTGAGACTGCCAGTGAGGTAAGTTGCCATACAGCTGTGCAAGATGAGTATGCCGGCAAGCCCGTCATTCAGGTCCTGGACTCCGGCATCAACTTCTGCAATTTTCATCACAAAACAACGGACGTGGCCATGTTTGTCACCATGTTCGGCTGGTTCACCATGGTGATTGCTTATGTCATATACTATGTGCGGCACAACCAAGAGGATGCCCGCAGGCACTTGGAGTATCTCAAGTCTCTGCCAAGCAGTTCCCAAATTAACAAGGACTTGGACACAATCAGTACTGTTCTGTAGCTTCTGCATCAAAGCCTTAGGTCAGGAATGTATTCAACTAATGGGGCACAGCCATGATGGCACAGCAACAAGCCTTAAAGCTCCTGATGAGCACTCCATAAATACAAAATGCTGTTTTCTTTACTCATTTCTAAATAAGCAAATCTTACAGCTCAAAATGTATGGCTTTCAATAGGAAGGCCTGCTAATAAATGTTAACATTATTTGCATTTTCAAGTTAGTAGTTAAATATTGGTTAGCAATGAATAGCATTGTGTTCCTACTTGGTATTTCCATATGCATGATTTGCTTCCAAGTATGCATTCAGTAATAATAGAAGTGATCTTTTGTGGCTCTTGCAGAAAAGCTCTGCAGAGCTAAATCCTCCCTCCCTCTGCTTCCTAGTAGGTGCATAATTTCTCTCTTTATGTCAGTTCATTTGTCCATTTATGTGCTAATGTTAATAACGAGAAAATAGGGCAGAATCAGAGATCGGAAGGCCTTATTTCCAATATATTTATTATAATGCGGCATAGAAAACTCAGGAAAAGCCACTGAATATAGGAATTAACATCACTGCCAAATACTGTTCATTAAAGCTCTGCCTTGTATTTGATCAATATCAGCTCATCCATTAGGGGCAGTTGGAACAGAGCCCTACCAAATATATCTGCCATTCAACAAATGTTAATCTTAATCAAGTCCTCATTCACAATTTTATACGTTTTAAATCCCATTGATATACTATACCATATTTACACCATTTAAAAAAGGCAGATATCTGTTATTTGACAGATATATGCCAATGTTCCATTGATTTGCTCACATTTCTAGATGTTGTGCAATCATGGGACAACAATGCACCAAGTGCTCAAAGTGGGATTGGCAACAAACACAAACAAGTGCCAATAGGGGCAAGAATCATGCTCCCCCATAATTGTGAGAAGAGCGGCAGACAGAACAGTTAATGACAGGGCTGTCAGGACCATTTATTTATTTATTTTTGTCAGATTCAGTTAGTTTTTTTTTTTAATCAGCTTAGACTCCTAAGATCTTATTTTATTAAATGTATTAAATGTCTATAAACAAAGGGTAGTGTAAGTGCAGAGAGTGTATATATGATGTACAGAATTTCTAGTGTAAGTTATAATGCAAAGATTGGGAAAGGGGATTGTCAATAAATGTGTCTCCCTTTTCCAATGGGCAGATTTTTTGTGCTAGATGCAAGTCCTTTGTGTGGTTTTTAAGCTGCAGATTTGGGTTAATTATATTAGCCATTGTGTGTATGACAGAAAACACACCTGCAGTTAACCAATAGTATGTCTAAATCTGCTCAAAATGAGCTGCTAGATTGTATGCTGGGTGGCTGTGTGTTGTCGATGGTCAACTGTCAATTACAGGGTTATTCTAAAAATTCACTAGATATTAGCATATAGCCTAAGTCAATTATGTTATATTTTAGCCGGTATAGCTGTGATAGCCTTGGCTTCATTTTGTTTGAGTCTGTCATTGTTAAAATCCTCCCTACCAAACTGTATGGTCACAACCCATTGCTGTATTTTATTAAAAAAAAATTTTGGTCAAGATGTAACTGCCAAAGTGCCTATATGGTACCAAGAAACCTAAACACTGTGCTTTGATTAAGTTATTCAGTCCCTCATGGTCCCTCCGCCATTGACAAGAGACCTTTAATAATTTATGTAGTTTGTGTCGTAGCCATATAGTATGTGTTTAATGAGACATAGACGTGCTGTCACATTGTTGCAGTGCTTGTATCAAGTATATGTTATTTGATCATAAAGGGCTCCTTTAGTAGTGTGTTTCTTCAGTGAATGTACATTTATTTGTTTGTCCTTCATAGTGGTTGACAAGATTTTTAATAAGTATGTAAAAACACAATTACCTTCGGCTGTCTAGCCCATTATATGCGCCAGACCCTAAGAGCTCTCTGACACACTAATAGCTCTATCTCCAACAGTTCATCTATGAATCCATTATATTCAAACACATTGGTTTTATGGTTAACAATTTACTTTTGACACTTTGTAATGGGTTGAATTATCTATCAGTTTTGTTTATCTGGTAGCACGAAAATGTTGCTTATTCTGGCAACATACAGAAAATGCCACTAAGCAACTGAATATGCATTTGAAAGTAATGTGTTTCTCAAACTATGACCATTACATTTACATTTACATTTACATTTACATTTATGTAGTGCTTTTCTAGACACTCTAAGAGCTTTGCATAGTATGGGGGGATTCACCTCAACCACCACTAGTATGTAGCATCAATCTGAATGATGCCATAGTGCACCAGAACACCCACCACACACCAGCTATTATTGAAGAGGAGAGAGTGACGTAGCCAGTTCAGAGATGGGGATTATTAGGGGGCCATGACATAGAAGGGCCAATTTCATCAGGGCACCAGGGTATACCCCTACTGTTTTATTATAAGTGTCCAGGACTTTTTAATGACCACAGAGAGTCAGGACATCGGTTAAAAGTCTCATCCAAAAGTGTCCCCGTCACTAAACCGGGGCATTAGCCCCAACACAGACCACAGTGTGAGCTCCCCCTGCTGGCCTCACTAATACCACTTCCAGCAGCAACCTTAGTTTTCCAGGAGGTCAGGCTCAGCCCTGCTTAACTTCAGTGGGAAACCAGGCGAGAACTGCAGGGCGTTAAAACCAACCATTAGACCCTTCTATGCTTATTTATTTTACTTTTCAGAATTGTTTTTTGTTTTGTTTTTTAACCCGCTGATAGTCATGAGAGAATGTGTTACAATTGTGTTCATGCCTCACCGGATTGTGTTTGGCTCATTTAGGGTTCTCTGACTCTATGAAATTGATGCTAGTTTTATTTCATTGATATCTTTGGATAGCTGTTCCAAACATTAATGTTCTTGATTTGAGTGTTGTTCTTGATGCTGTGTATCCAATTCAGGTCTGACTGAATATGTTTGACAAGCAATTTTTAAATTCCAAGACAATAGATTGTTAAATTCAAGGTTTTACTGACCTAAGCATTTAATCCCAGACTCCGAGACAGTTAGATTTTTACCATGCAGCCTGCAAGAATTACTGATTTACATAGTTTACTTGGTAGTACTTAATGGCAGTGTTCACAGGGATACATAAGTACTTCTTAACAAATAACAAACCTTCATGAATATGTATAAAGACTTATTCCAACATGAGTCGACTGGGAGCTATTTTTCTCAGTTTTGAAGTGGCACAACACACTTGATTCTCAAGTGACAGATTTTTGTTGAAATTAGGTTGTATAATGACAATGACTTGCATTTAAATGTCATGACAAAATTCAGATACATTAATACTCGTCCATTATGGTGTGATGACATTCTTGTAGTTCTTCAAAAAAATAATAATAATAATTTATTTAGTATATTCAGGGTTGGGAGGGTTCATTTAAAAATCTATTTCATTACAGTTACAAATTATTTCATAAACATTGTGACCAGTAATGTAATCCAAGTATTACAATATGAAGGTAATGTAATACAATTATTTTATGGTCAAATATGTAAATAAAGTCAAGAGAAAAGCAATATGATCTAAACCATTTTATTTATAACTTATTTTGCAGCTTAAAACATGTTCAATGTTTGGATTTGTTTTAATAAAACAAATAAATAAAAGATCAATGTCTTTGATGAGGGTATTATTTTGAATGTCCATGGAATAAAATAAAAAATTATAAGATGCCACAAGTGAACCATCGTCATTTAAACATTTGAATGGGCATGTAATATGAAGCAATGTAGTAACATGAAATTAAAAATTACCTTATATGGCCATAGGCATTGTTTTGACTCAGGACAGCTGTCATTTGCTGTCAATAGGTGTGCAAGAAAGTGAAAATTACAGAGAGGGGTTAAAGCAATGCAAACATGTCCACATATGATGCAATATTATACCATAAGCACACAATAATTTGGTTTTAAATGTAAAAAAGTAATCCAGATTGTATTCCCATTTTCTACTAAATGTACCTGGAATCTGATTACTTTGTTTTTGATGTAACTGTAACGGATTACAGTTACCAGTTTTTTTGTATCCTGATTACATAACACCGTTACATGTATTCCGTCACTCCCCAAGCCTGAGTACATTTCCTAAAATGAAACATGTAACTACTTATATCCTCAGTTTAGAATTCAGTTTAAACATAGAATTCAGTAACTGCCTTATTCAAAAACAGTAACTGATTTATTCAATAGCTATAGTAAAACTAACAGAAATTGTATGTAGTTACATCATAGATTAATTTTTGGACCTGCCAACATGCCCTAAGATTTATAGTGATTACATAAAATATACATTTACTCAAACTATGTCATTACAGTGGAGTTACACTGCAATAAATAAGGAAGAAAACAGTTGGGGGGCATTTAATGTTGAGGAACGTCTCAAAAAGTAGTTAGATCCTGTAAACACTACAACTATATGGCCAAATCTGGACAAATGATCATCACATTCATATGTGCCTTTTGAAAATCCTACTCCAGATGTAGTCCCTCCTTTGCTGTTATAATAACCTCCACTCTTCTGTGAAGACTTTCCACTAGATTTTGGAGTGTGTCTGTGGGGATTTGCTCATCCAGCCACAAGAGCATTAGTGAGCTCAGGCACTGATGTTGCGTGAGGAGGTCTGGGGTACAGTCAGCGTTCTACTTTATCCCAAAGATTTTCAGTGGAGCTGAAGTCCGGCGATGAATGGAAATTGTAATACTATGGCAAAGACATCCTATACAATTGCTTCAAACGTTGCAGCAACAGTTTGTGGAAGGCTTACATATGAGTGTGGTGGTCAGGTGTCCACAAACACCATATAGTGTTCATTAGAGCAGCTATAAGCAGTTGTTCCTTCATCAGCCATTTTTATTTCTCTCTCTTTTTAAGTTAATAAGACAAAAAATGCAGATTGCGCAGCCCTTTATCCTGAAAAATTTCCCATGTCTTAGAACTTCAAAGAAGAACTTTAACTTTAACTAAAAAATAAATAAATAACTTTTTATGTGGATCAGTCACCATACAAAATTACGATGTAAATTACTATAGAAATAATACGATTAAAACAAGTGCACTAATATAAACCTGGGATCTGACTTGCATTCAAATCTGTTGTCAGAGCTGCTGTTAGAGAATATTAATCAATAGCTTCTACCCAATCAGATTTGAGATTTCAACAGTAATGTGGTATAAGTATTCATAAAACCTAACAAAGGCCCAGAGTAATTGATAACTATTTTGTGACAGTGTTGTCATCATCACTGGCAAAACCTTCCCTATATAACAATGGTACAGCATATCAGAGTTTTATGATGTTTCCACCAAGTGTGAATTTCAGATGATTAGAAACATGTTCATTTTCCCAATGAATCTCACTTGGCAAGTGTTGTAACATCATTACCAATATCAGACTCTAACATACAAGAAGTACACTGGACTGCAAAATCAGTCATGACATCATCATACCGCAAAGAGGCATAACAAAATCTTATGTCAACAAAGCTATATCAACTGGAAAGCAAAACTGATTAAAACAGTCTTTATGACAGCTGACACCTTTTGATAATAAGGTTTATATTAGTTGTTACTAAGGGCTTATGTAGGTCACATGTAGGCCTATGAAAAGAACCCATAAGTAAAGTGATAACTTACAATGATCAGCCATAACATTAAAACCACCTGCCTAATATTGTGTAGGTCCCCGTTGTGCCACCAAAACAGCTCTGGCCCATTGAGGCATTGACTCCACAAGACCTCTGAAGGTGCACCATGGTATCTGGCACCAAGACGCTGGCAGTGTCTTTAAGCTTTAAATCCTCCTGTAAGTTGCAAGGTGGGTCCTCCATGGATCGGACTTGCTTGTCCAGTACATCCCACAGATGCTTGACTAGATTGAGATCTGCGGAATTTGGAAGCCAACACCTTGAACTCTTTGTTATGTTCCTCAAACCATTCCTGAACAAGTTTTGCAGTATGGCAGGGTGCGTTATCCTGTTGAAAGAGGCCACTGTCATTAAAGAATACTGTTGCCACGAAGGAATGTACTTGGTCTGCAGAAATGTTTAGGTAGGTGGTACATGTCAAAGTAACATCCACATGAATTCCAGGACCCCAGGTTTCCATGCAAAACATTGCCCAGTGCATCACACTGCCTCTGCCAGCTTGCCTTCTTCCCATAGTGCATCCTGTTGCCATCTCTTCCCCAGGTAAGCAACACAGACGCACTCAGTCATCCACATGATGTGAAAGAAAATGTGATTCATCAGACCAGGCCACCTTCTTCCGTTGCTCTATGGTCCCGTCTGAATGCTCATGTGCACACTATAGGCGCTTTTGGCAGTGGGCAAGAGTCTGCATGGGCACTCATACCAGTCTGTCATATGCTGTACCAGTCTGTCAAATGTCTGCAGCTATGCAACCCCATACACAGCAAGTTGCAGTGCATTGTGTGTTCTGACACCTTTCTATCGTAGCCAGGTTTAACTTTATCAGCAATTTGGGCTACACTAGCTCTTCTGTGGGATCAGACCAAATGGGTTAGCCTTCTCTCCCCACAAATCAATGAGCCTCAGGCACCCATAACCTTGTTGCTGCCAGTTGTCTTTCCTTGGACCACTTTTTATAGGTACTAACCACTGTATTCCTGGAACCCCCAACAGCACCTGCCATTTTTGGAGATGCTCTGACCCAGACATCTAGCCATCACAGTTTGGCCCTTGTCAAAGTCTCTCAGATCCTTATGCTTGTGGATTTTTCCTGCTTCCAACACATCAACACATATATCCCATTACATCCCATTACATGTGCCATTGTAACAAGATAATTAATGTTATTCACTTCACCTGTCAGTGGTGTGTCAATGTTATGGCTGATGAATGTTGGTACTTGAAAATTTGTCATGACCATCTTTTTTACAATAATGAAGGCAGAAATTAAATTTTATTCAATTATAAAACAAAGTTGATGTATTTAAATATGTTTGTGCAAGTATGAGATGTTCATTATGCATAAGATAATCATAACATTGATTAAATCTGTTAGTCATTTCATTTTTGTTTATGAAATTCTATAGTTTGCTCTTTCGGTGGGGAAAAAGCCATTAAAATGTTCTGGGGACAGAAAAAACATGAGAATTTAGCATTTTTTTAAACGGTAGAATTCCTGAGTCGATAATAAATTTAGCTTGTCTGGGAAGTACCTGCTTCATAGTGATTCAAGCATAGAAAATGCCTGATGAGAGCTGACACCAGTGGTAAGGGGATTTTTTTTCCACAGCTATAATACAATCCAATGGCTTCCATGGCCAGTCATGATATATGCAGAGGTCATGTGTACCACAGCAATTTTGATGACCTGTAGTCTGGTAAATAATGCAAGTCAGTGGTCTGGAGAAGAAAAATAATATATTAAAAAACAAACTACTGTGATAAGGAGCAAAGGTAAAGTTGGTCCTATAGGATAGCAAAAACACAACAGTTATATTTCTTTTCTGCAAGGAGCAATGTTTCTGCCATATTTTACCTCTAGACAGTAGAGAGCTGCACATTTTGTCAGATTCCGATAGCCTGGATGTGACAGCTATCAAACTCCACTTTAATATATTTTGTAATAAAATTTATTCAGTGGTGAATTCACAGTAAATAGCACTGGGATAACCGATAATATTTCAGACGTTCTACAGTTCTAAGTGTTTTTCATGGTAGAAGCATTTCAAGGTGGTCTGTGTAGTGTGAAAAGGTTTACATTATCCTGGTTATTGAAAGGGGGGATTTTTTTTGTAATTTACAAAGAAAGTTTCAATAAAATGAATGTCTGTGCATCCTATCAGAAGACTATACAAAGCATAAGCAAAAAAAAAGTAATAGTGTAATACATATTTTGCCATGAACCTCTCCGTCCTGGAAAAAAAGCAATATGTAACAGATTTATTATCATCATCATCATCACCACAACACCATTATTATTTTCAATTAGAATTATTTTTAATATGTTTTAGCAATAAGAAAAATCACTTTAACAACTTTCTTACAATCACAGTTGTAAGGAGCCAATAATGTAATAACAGAGCTTGCAGTGAACCTTTTGTCCCTAATTAGGAATCTCCAGTAAAGCAGAACAAGAGAACCCAAGAGTGTAAGTCTGGAGATGGATACATGTGCAGAAACAGGAGCATGCGCTTAAACTGTGAGGGACAGTCAGTCAATCCAACTATTGAACTAAAGGTGCAATATGTTCAGGAAAAAGTGATATGGATAAATCACGGTACATCAATTTTAAATATATTCTAACTAAATCCAGGGATAGACATGTAATACTAGGAAGATAAAGAAAAGCAAACGGTTATAACCCAGATCCAGTCACTTGACTGCTACTATATATATATATATATATATATATATATATATATATATATATATATATATATATATATATATATATATATATATAGTAGCAGTCAAGTGACTGGATCTGGAGACCTCTTGTTGCTTATATATATATATATATATATATATATATATATATATATATATATATATATATATATATATATATATATAATATATATATATATATATATGTATATATATATATATATATATATATATATATATATATATATATATATATATATATATATACATATATATATATATAATATATATATATATATATATATATATATATATATATATATATATATATATATATAAAAGCAAACGGTTATAACATATAATATATATATAGTACACCTATATATAGTACACGGTTATAACATATAATATATATATAGTACACCTTTAGTTCAATAGTTGGATTGACTGACTGTCCCTCACAGTTTAAGCGCATGCTCCTGTTTCTGCACATGTATCCATCTCCAGACTTACACTCTTGGGTTCTCTTGTTCTGCTTTACTGGAGATTCCTAATTAGGGACAAAAGGTTCACTGCAAGCTCTGTTATTACATTATTGGCTCCTTACAACTGTGATTGTAAGAAAGTTGTTAAAGTGATTTTTCTTATTGCTCATCAGCTCGGATGAAATCTCCATGTTTGTGACTGTGTCAGTGTAAAGGGGCTTACAGAATAGTGATGGTATGATGCCCAATGAAAGAAATTGAAATCACTTAAATAGCACAATTTCACATTTTCATGTGTGAGCAGATTCCTTTTATTCATTTTGTCATTGTGTTTATTTTTGCTGTGCAAAAAAAAATCACTCCAATCCATGTAACATGTTTTTCTAATTATACAATTTCATGAAGAGAAAATGAGTTGGCAAAACCTCGGCTACTCACAGACAGCATAACATTCTGTTTACACTAAACCTAAAGTGACAGGTTTCACACAGCCAGCATTCTAGCAGCACAGCACTGTTCTCCTGGATTTTCTTTAGGTGACCTTTAATAGCCACTCGACAGACACCATCCCTGACACGGTTCTCTCAAGAGAGATTTATTTAACTTATTTGATTGTGCTACCATTACTTATCCGTCACTATCTGACAGCAGGGATGATGGGTTCCTGAGAGGGAGACGCTATATTAGTGTATTAGCTAGCGATACAGTTTCTGCAGCCAAAACTTCCTGCCCTTTCCTTCCCCTCAAAACTCTAAACCCTCCTAAAAATCTATCAAAACTTCATCTAGGCCAAGATAATATCACTCTATGTTTTTCTGTTGCATATGTAAGGAATAATGCATGACAGGGGCATGCAGTTATAGAAAAATATTAACCATCTGTGTGGTGTAATATTTGCTGACGAGTCAAATATCAGTGTTATAGATTTTATAGATTATAGATTTTATATATATATATATATATATATATATATATATATATATATATATATATATATATATATATATATATATATAAATGACCATGTATTTTATTCAGTTATACTCATGGAACATCTGCGAAACAAGTTAGTTCCTGTTATCCCTTATGTTGTAGCTGCTATAAATTGTCATCCCCTCACCAACCTAATCCAACAGGATTATGAAACAACAATAATGTGCTGTGATCTCACACTAAAATCCTGTATGCTGTGGAACTCAATTGAGCATGGCATTCCAACTGAATATGCATCAATTACAAAAAATTATGTAATCAATGGGAATTTCTATGAGTATCACTGAAGTTTTACCAGACATAAATTAGTACTGCTAAAATATAATAATTGCATCATTTCCATGTCACCTCAATGGCAACATATAAATATTCAACCTATGCAATATTTGGTCGGAAAATATTAATTAGGAGCTTTCCTGTTTAAGTACCCTTAATAGATATATACTGATCATCAATATACAACACTTGCACAGTAGCTTACATCATTTTAGCTTATATAATTTATCAGCCTTTAACACTATTTCTATAATGAGTAATAAATTTAGCTCAGTTTATTAGGAAATGCAAAATGTAATAAGATTTTCTTTATAGAGTTGTCACTGACACGCATGATGCATTGCTTTGCAATAACATGACCAATATTGAATCTGGCATTTCCGCTCTATTATTATGTGCAACTTTTTCTTAAAGAAGAAGAAGAAGAAAACATGAATCAAAAACTGAAGATATTTTTCTAATGATTAAACTTAGTCTACAATGGAATTTTATTGATAAATGCATTTTGCTTTAAGAGCTTGTACAGCAAACTCCAGCATATGGTGTCAAAAACTGAAAAATTGCCTCAGGAAAGCAGGAAAGTATCAACACAGGGAAGTTCACTGAAAAGGACAGCATGACACAAGCTCCCTGTACAAGTGCTGTATAAATCCTACAATACTTTAATTAAAGTGAAATTAAACTATTAAATAATTGAAAGTGATCTTTGAATTTTTATCAAACAAAAGCTCAGATGCACTCAGTTAAATATATTTTATTCTACTACCAAGTTATCTACTTCTACTTAATTCTATTTTGATCATATAAATAGGTTAAAACTCTTATTCTCTCACTCTTGCTGTTTTGTTTTATTATTTTTATTGTTTATTTTATTTCAGGGGAGGGTTTAATATGTTTTAATCCTATATTAAAACCCTTTCTTCTTCTTCTTTATGATGGGATAAAAAGGCAAAAAGCTATCATCAATAATTTGCAAAAGCTTTTTTTTGTAATCTACATAATTTTAATAAAATAAAATAAAAAATTCAACAACCATGAAATCGACACTGTATTTGTGGTCATTAACCTTGTGTATTAATATGAATATTCTACATAAGCAAATTGAACTTGGCTCGAGATACTGATTTTCAGTAACATTACTGAAATGGATAGGCACAATCACATACACATACACATGCTCATTCATACACTACGGACAATTTAGACACGCCAATCAACCTACCATGCATGTCTTTGGACTGGGGGAGGAAATACATAAATATGTATGCAGGGGCTTCCTCCGGGTACTCCGGTTTATATATATACAGTGGTGTGAAAAAGTGTTTGCCCCCTTCCTCATTTCCTGTTCCTTTGCATGTTTGTCACACTTAAGTGTTTCGGAACATCAAACCAATTTAAACAATAGTCAAGGACAACACAAGTAAACACAAAATGCAATTTGTAAATGAAGGTGTTTATTATTAAAGGTGAAAAAAATCCAAACCATGATGGCCCTGTGTGAAAAAGTGATTGCCCCCTAAACCTAATAACTGGTTGGGCCACCCTTAGCAGCAACAACTGCAACCAAGCGTTTGCGATAACGTGCAATGAGGCTTTTACAGCGTCCTGGAGGAATTTTGGCCCACTCATCTTTGCAGAATTGTCCTAATTCAGTTACATTAGAGGGTTTTCGAGCATGAACGGCCTTTTTAAGGTCATACCACAACATCTCAATAGGATTCAGCTCAGGACTTTGGCTAGGCCACTCCAAAGTCTTCATTTTGTTTTTCTTCAGCCATTCGGTGGTGGACTTGCTGGTGTGTTTAGGATCATTGTCCTGCTGCAGAACCCAAGTTCGTTTCAGCTTGAGTACACGAACAGATGGTCGGACATTCTCCTTCAGGATCTCTTGGTAGACAGCAGAATTCATAGTTCCTTTTATCACGGCAAGTCTTCCAGGTCCTGAAGCAGCAAAACAGCCCCAAACCATCACACTACCACCACCATATTTTACTGTTGGTATAATGTTCTTTTTATGAAATGCAGTGTTCCTTCTACGCCAGATATACTTGGACACACACCTTCCAATGAGTTCCACTTTTGTCTCATCGGTCCACAGAATGTTGTCCCAAAATCTTGGGGATCATCAAGGTGTTGTGGAGAAATTGAGACGAGCTTTGATGTTCTTTTTGCTCAGCAGTGGTTTTCTCCTTGGAACTCTGCCATGCAGGCCATTTTTGCCCAGTCTTTTCCTGATGGTGGAGGCATGAACGCTGACCTTAACTGAGGCAAGTGAGGCCTGCAGTTCTTTGGACGTTGTTGTGGGGTCTTTTGTGACCTCTTGGATGAGTCGTCACTGCGCTCTTGGGGTAATTTTGGGCGGCCGGCCACTCCTGGGAAGGTTCACCACTGTTCCATGTCTTCGCCATTTGTGGATAATGGCTCTCACTGTGGTTCGCTGGATTCCCAAAGCTTTGGAAATGGCTTTATAACCCTTTCCAGACTGATAGATCTCAATTACTTTCTTTCTCAATTGTTCCTGAATTTCTTTGGGTCTCGGCATGATGTGTAGCTTTTAAGGATCTTCTGGTGGACCTTACTGTGTCAAGCAGCTCCTGTTTAAGTGATGCCTTGATTGTGAACAGGTGTGGCAATAATCAGGCCTGGGTGTGGCTAGAGAAATTGAACTCAGGTGTGGACAACCACAGTTATAGTATGTTTTAACAAGGGGGGCAATCACTTTTTCACACAGGGCCATGATGGTTTGGATTTTTTTTCACCTTTAATAATAAACACCTTCATTTACAAATTGCATTTTGTGTTTACTTGTGTTGTCCTTGACTATTGTTTAAATTGGTTTGATGTTCCGAAACACTTAAGTGTGACAAACATGCAAAGGAACAGGAAATGAGGAAGGGGGCAAACACTTTTTCACACCACTGTATATATATATATGAGATGGAATGCAAAATGACATCCTAGTAATTAGAGGAGAAAGGAATTATACACACACACACACACACATATATATATATATATATATATATATATATATATATATATATATATATATATATATATATATATATATTATATGTATATGTATGTGTTTTTTTTGTGTGTGTATGTATAATTCCTTTCTCCTCTAATTACTAGGATTTCATCTTGCAAGACATGGCAGGCAGACAATTAGGTGAAGTTGGGTGGGGTATTAAGAATAACCGGATGTGAACTAAATGAGATGGAATTCAGTATGACATTTTCAACAAGGAACTTTTATCAGCATATCTGAAGGCATTAGTCTTTCTAAACCGCATTCATCTGAGTTAATGAGTTTGCAACAGTTTTCTACAGGCTGCTGATTTAAAACTTAATGTGCCTGCCACACATAATCAGAACTAAAAGGCCATATTTGCATGTCAATACGAACTGTGTTATCATAACATCTGAGCATCATTTACACCAAGTATTCTTCTATAGGATTTTACTGAGAGCTTCAATGAAATTGAGATGCTGGAAAATGGCATCATTTAGACTCTGTTTATTTATATATATCCATTCACATTTGGAAAACTTTGTTATTACTTTCCTTAATGTGTGTCTATGTGTGTGTGTGTGTGTGTGTGTGTGTGTGTGTGTGTGTGTGTGTGTGTGTGTGTGTGTGTGTGTGTGTGTGTGTGTGTGTGTGTGTTTGCGCATGTATCACAGTGCATTAACACACTATGATGTATTGATAAAGAGTGCCTGAAAAATGTACAACCCCAATTGCAAAAAAGTTGGGACAGTATGGAAAATGCTAATAAAAACAAAGAGGAATGATTTGATTTGTATTTAAACAATAATATATATATATATATATATATATATATATATATATATATATATATATATATATATATATATATATATATATATATATATATATATATAGACAAGGTATTTGATGTTTTACCTAATCAATCGTATAGTGTTTTGAAGATTGAAATTGATGCATATAATACATTCCAAAAAATTTGGGACAGGGGAAGTTGAGGACTAATAGCAATGTGACAAGTTGAAATAAGAAGGTGATGTGAAACAGGTGAGGCAATCATCTAATCATAGTTTATAAGGAGCCTCCAATAAAGGCTCGTCAATCTGCCAACAGATGTGTCAGCAAATAATCCAACACATTGAGAACAACATTTCCCAAAGACAAATCGGTAGGATTTGGGGCATTTCACATTCTACAGTGCACAATATAATTAAAAGATTCAAGGAATCTGGTCAAATCTCGGTGCGTAAAGGGCAAAACCGAAAACCATTTCTGAATGGGCGTGATCTCTGATCCCTCAGACATCACCGTCTTAAAAACTGTTATGAGTCTGTAATGGATATTCTGACATCGGCTGGGGAATACTTTGGTAAACCTTTGTCAGACAACGCGCTTCACCGCTGCATCCTCCGATGCAAGTTAAGGCTTTACTATGCAAAGCAGAAGCCAAACATCAATACTGTCCAGAAGCACCGGCGACTTCTCTGGACTCAGTCTCATCTGAGATGGACAGTAGCACAGTGGAATCGTGTTTTGTGGTCCGATGAGTCGACATTTCCAATAGTTTTTGGACGAAACAGCTGTCTTGTTTTCCGAGCCAAAGAGGAAAAGGACCATCCAAGCTGTTATCAACGTCAGGTCCAAAAGCCAGCATCTGTCATGGTACGGGGTGATTCAGTGACCATGGCATGGATAATATGTGCATCTGTGTGGACACCATTAATGCAGAAAGATATGTACACAGTTTTGAGCAACATATTCTGCCATCCAGAGCAGGACAACGTTAAACCACATTCTGCCCAGATTACAAGCACATGGTCGTGTAAGCAGAGAGTGCGGGTTCTAGAATGACCTGCCTGCAGTCCTGACCTGTCTCCCATTGAGAATGTCTGGCGCATTATGAAGTGCAAAATAAAGCAACGAAGGCACTGTACAGTTGTGAGGTGAAGAAAAGCATAATGGATAACTGTGGAAAATTCTGCTTGCCTTGCTAAACTTAACCAACTGGTGTCTTCAGTGCCCAAATGCTTAATAAGTGTTATTAAAGGAAAAGGTGATGTTACACAGTGGTAAACAGTCGACCGTCCCAACTTTTTTGGAGTGTCTTGCAGTCATCCGATTTTAAATGAGTGTATATTTTCAAAAATAAATAAAATTCTCAGTAAAACATCAAATAATGTGTTAATAATGTGTTTTTAATAAAGTACAGGGTGCACTGAATTTTCAAATGACTCTTTCCATTTGTTTTCTCTTGCATTTTCCATCCTGTCCCAAATTGTTCGGAATTGCTTACTTGCCAAGATTCATTGTATGGTTTCCGGCAAACATTTACTATAAATGTATGAGCACCTACACAAATGATCCCTGTATAATTTTTAATTTTCTATGTTAGGTCTTGCCGAGTACCTAGAGGTCACATACTGGTAGCTTGTGTGAATCTGCATAAGCTATTCTTCTTATGCAAGAGGCCCTGTCCCAGATAGTGCACTTGCATTGTCGCAGTCCTTGTGAGGTGGTAGGGTGTCCCATTTCTCATTATTTTTCAACGGAGAATTGAGTGCCGTCTATGCCATCTGGCACACTCCTAATCAAAGTGGATTAGAGTTTTTGTGATTATTTGTGAGACCAGTCACAGCTGCCGGAGTTGTTGAGAGCACAGCAAGGCAGATGCAGCTATTGTAAAGCCAACAATGGTGAAAAAGATGGAATTAGAGGAATCTGGGTCATTTTCTGAACTTTTAACTATTGAGTCATATTTCAGTATTTACTTAGGTTTACTTACCAAAAAGGACTTTAATACTTGAGATATGTTTTTCAAAATATTTTATGCTCAATATAAAGAAATAAATATTTGTTGGTCAGCTAATCAATGACGGGCATGAACAACTTCTGAAATGCATGAAATTATATTTGCATTCAGATTGAAGAGCTTGGACATGATTGCTTAAAATCTATCAGATAGCTACACTTGTTGGACAACTTACATCAAAATCTGGGAGACTAGGTTATGAAAGGTCTAAATCACCTTAATTTGAGCAGCTAAAGCTTCTCTGGCCATAGCCATTAAATTCAGTTCAATTTTATAGTGCTTTAACAATGCCCATTGTCACAAAGCAGCTTTCCAGAAGTATATAATTTCAGGATATACATTTTTAATTTATAAATTTATCCCTAATGGGATAAAGCCAGAGGCACCGGTGGCAAGGAAAAACTCCCTGAGACGATATGAGGAACAGACCTTGAGAGGAACCAGAATCAAAAGGAAACCCAGCCTCACCTGGGTGACACTGGATAGTGCAATTATAAAACATTACGTTCTCTAACCTGGCGCATGGTGGCTTAGTGGTTAGCACGTTCGCCTTACACCTCCAGGTTCCAGGGTTTGCATGCTCTCCCTGTGCTGCTGCGGTTTCCTCGCCCAGTCCAAAGACATAGTAGGCTGATTGGCATGTCTAAATTGTCCGTGGTGTGTGATTGTGCCCTGCGATGGACTGGCACCCTGTCCAGGGTGTACCCAGCCTTGTGCCCGATGCTTCCTGGGATAGGCTCCTTTTTCACCGCGACCCTGAAGAAGGAGTAAGCAGTAGAAGATGGATGGATGGATGGACCTCCTATAACCGTGTACTACATGGTGAAATAATGCAATTGGTAACCATTAAATTCATTATAGTTTTAACATGGTATTTTATTATTATTTAGTTGAACTGTTCACTGATGGAGACCTGAATGTGAAACTGTTTGTGGCAAGTGCAGTCCTAAAGCTATCATAGCAATTGTAGCTCTAAGCCATCGTAGTAAAACTGTTCATATCAACTGCAGACTAAAGCCATCATCATGATAAGTGGTACCATGCACAGTAATCTTTTTAAGCCACACCATGTGGGGCCATCCTTAGCAACAGCAAGTGATTTCCAAGTGATGAGAACTCCAACCTGATGTAGGGCATTAGGATGGATCAGGCAGGTCAGAAGAGCAGAAAGGGTCAGGATCAATGATTCAATTTTAGTTAAATGTTTTTATTTTCATTGAAAAAGTCTTGTCGTGCTGTATTTCTTCTTATTATGTGCCTTAAGCTTCACTGCAGAAAATATTTTGATCTAAAGTTACCGCTTTAAGTTACAAAATGATCCTCTATGATGTCACCAAAGTTCAGACTTGGAGGACAACTGAAAATGTTGGGGCACCATTTGGGACAATACCAATTAGGAAATGCATCACTGATAATCATCCTCAGTTGATGACATCATCAGTTATTTCAGACTGCATACATGCTTTAAGCATAGAAACACAGCATTTCATTTAAGCTTTTACACCATTTTCTCACACCTCTGTGCAGAGGTTTATCACATCTTGCTGTGAGTGAAAATAATAATGAAATTAATATTTGATGTCACATCCTGAGAATGTTTATGATGTTTATGTGCAGTATTTTATGTAAAGTATTTTTCATCAGTATTCATCAGTGTGATAATATGTGATAATTAAAAATTCATCAAGCATTAAAAATGTAGTACCCTAAATTTAATTATTTCAATTTATTGTCCCATTAGTCAAAATGTTTTGCACTTTGTGCACCCAAGTAATAAATGAATGTAGTGCAGGTGGAATAAATGAATACGTTTTACTACAGCACTAATGAGCCAAAACATAGCACCTGGAGGTGCTAAAGGATGGCAATGTTGTCATCTTTTTTTTTTTTAAGCAACTACCTTTAAAAGATTCTGTGGCTAGCTACATCTAGTGAACATGCAGGTTGTTTCCACGCATTCATTGTACATTTAAAAAAATATATTTTTGAATAAAAGAGGTACACAGATATTGCTGGCTGTCCACTAATTAGAGGCAGGTGACATTTGTATGAAATAAAACATTCAAATGAGCACTAATAAAAATAACAAATAATAATAATAATAATAATCATAATAATAATAATAATAATTATTATTATTATTATTATTATTATTATTATTATTATTATTATTATTATTATTATTATTATTATTATTATAGGGTGGCTTAGTGGTTAGCACGTTTGCCTCACACCAGGGTTGAGGGTTCGATACACACCATGGCCCAGTGTATATGGAGTTTGCATGTTTTCCCCCTGTGTTTTGGGGGTCTCTTCTGGGTACTCCAGTTTTCATCCCACAGTCCAAAGGCATGTAATGTAGGCTGATGTGCATGTTCAAAAAGTGTCCGTAGTGTATGGATGAAATGAAATTAGTCTTTATTGGGTACCTATACATTACAGCACAGTGAAATCATTTCTTCGAATACACCAGCTTGCCGGGAAGTTGGGTTCAGAGCGCAGGGTCAGCCATGATACAGAGCCTTGCTCAAGGGCCGAATAGTAGGGCTTGAACCCCCAACCTTCCGATCAGTAACCCAGAGCCTTAACTGCTAAGCCGTCACTGCTGAATGTGTGGGTGGATTGGCACAACATCCAGGGTGTCCAGCGCCTTGTGCCCCATGCCTCCTGGGATAGGTTCCAGGTTCCCCGTGAACCAGGATAGATAGGCGGTACAGAAAATGGATTGATAGATGAACAATAATAATAATATTAATAAATAAATAAATAAACCCAACTTGTATGTTTTTTCTTGCCAGTCCCTCCAGGATTTTGCAATCAAGAAATTCGGAAGAAATTACCACAAAATCAAGCAAACTCCACAACATTTGGACGAGCTTGCAATTTTGCTAAATTACCGCAGATTTGGGCAAAGACGCATCATGTGACGTTGTGACGTCATAACAACCTGCATTCAGTCAAAGTTCTCTTCATGTTGAACATGTGTACAGCTAAAAGGTCTCATTCATCACTGTGAAAAACCATGCGATTGCAATTTTACCTATTCAAGTAGTTTTCCACAAAAAAGCACAAGCAACTCAAATGTTTTTAAGCTGCAAAAAAATTAAGTATCGCCACAACGATAGCAAAAAAAAAACTTGAACAAGGCTGTATATCACATCAACAGATACAATTTGCCTCAAAGTCATGGTGTCTATTTGTGTTTTGTTTTGAGTAACTTGAGTAATTTTGCACTTGCATCCGTCTCCACCTTGAATTCATGACACCATGACTTTTGTTTGTCCAGTGAAATTCTTAGAGTCCCTGATTGTGTGTTTGTGTGTGTGAATATATACGCACACAGTATACAGTCATGGATGAAAGTATTGGCACCACTGGAACTTTTCCAGAAAATGCACCATTTCTCCCAGAAAAGTGTTGCAATGAAAAATGTTTTGGTATACACATGTTTATTACATTTAAGTGCATTGGAACAGCACAAAAAAGCAGAAGAAAAAAAGGCAAATTTGATCATTTGAAAATCATTTTACACAAAACTCAAAAATTAGGTTGGACAAAATTGTTGGCACTCTCAACTTAATATTTGGTTGCACACCCTTTGGAGAAAATAACTGAAACCAATCGCTTCCTATAACCATCAACAAGCTTCCTACACCTCTCAACTGGAATTTTGGACCACTCTTCTTTTGAAAACTGCTCCAGGTCTCTCAGATTTAAAGGGTGCCTTCTCGCTACAGCAATTTGGAGATCTCTCCATAGGTGTTCTATGGGATTTAGATCCGGTCTCATTGATGGCCACTTCAGAAATCTCCAGCGCTGTGTCTCCAACCATTTCTGGGTGCTTTTTGAGGTATGTTTCGGGTCATTGTCCTGCTGAAACACTCATGATCTCTGATGCAGACCCAGCTTTCTGAGACTAGGCCCTACATTATGGGTCAAAATCTTTTGATAGCCTCTAGATTTCATGATTCCTTGCACACAGTCAATGCACCCAGTGCCAGAGGCAGCAAAACAACCCCAAAACATCCTTGAACCTCCACCATGTTTGACTGTAGGTACTATGTTCTTTTCTTTGTTGGCCTCTTTCCATTTTTCTTTAAACAGTAGAATGACATGCTTTGCCAAAAAGCGCTACCTTAGTCTCATCTGTCCACAAAACGTTCTCCCAGAAGGATTGAGGCTTACTCAGGTACATTTTTGCAAACTGCAGTCTTGCTTTTTTATGCCTCTGTGTCAGAAGTGGGGTTCTACCTCGGTCTCCTGCCATAGCGCTTCTTCTCATTCAGATGACGACGTATGGTTCGAGCTGACACTGATGCACCCTGAGTCTGCAGGACAGTCTGAATTTGCGTGGAAGTTAACTGAGGTTGTTTATCCACCATTCAAACTATCCTGCGTTGCATTCTTTCATCAATTTTCTCTTCCGTCCACTTCCAGGGAGATTTGCCACAGTTCCATGGGTTATAAACTTCTTGATTATATTGCGTACAGTGGACAAAGGAACTTTAAGATCTCTGGAGATTGACTTGTAACCTTGAGTTTGTTGATATTTTCCCACAATTTTGCTTCTTAAGTCCTCAGACAATTCTCAGCTCTTGTTTCTCTTCTCCATGCTTGGTGTGGCACACACAGGCACACAACACAAAGGTTGAGCCAACTTTTATACACTCTAACTGACTTCAGTTTTGATTTCTATATTGCCAGCACCTGTTACTTGCCACAAGTGAGTTTAAATGAACATCACATGCTTGAAATGAAATTATTTACCCACAGTTTTAATAGGGTGCCAATGATTTTGTCCAGTCCATTTTGGGAGTTTTGTGTAAAATTATGTCAAATTTGCCTTTTTTCTTCTGCTTTTTTGTGCTGTTCCAATGCACTTAAAGGTAATAAACATGTGTATACCAAAACATTTGTCATTGCAATACTTTTCTGGAAGAAATGGTGCATTTTCTGGAAAAGTTCCAGGGGTGCCAATACTTTCGTCCATGACTGTATATGGTCTAATATTCACAGCTTATTAAGTAAGGAGTAAAATACAACAATGCATGCTGTTATAATAAATTCATCAACAATGTGGTGGCATGATATAGCTGATGTGAAGCAGCATTACTGTTACCAACTTGAAGTTGATTACTTTCCAATAACAGCATGCAATGTTTTATTCCTCTTATACCACAATCATTTGTCAAGGATAATAATTTATATAACAACAATTTATTCTTAATGTTGTGGAACATCACTTACATTATAGCAGCTATAAACTACATTTCCTTCATCACCCTGTCTTTTCTCTCTCTCAAAGTTAAATTCAATAAAAAAAAAATAATAATATTCAGCTTGACAAATAATATTGTTAATTTATTATTATTATTAATAATATTGTGAATGCCAACTGTGTTTGAAAGGGCAAAAAAACCCAGTCATTTCACATTCTGATAAATCAGCCTCGGCACTGAATTCTATCAAAAGCTAAAGTATATATTTCTATCAGCACCGTTTAATAGCAACATTTTGGTATATCCTGGTAAGCAAAATTCAAGATATAGCATCTGTATGGTGTCTTAGTTCAAGTAGAAAAAAGCTATCATGAGGAATGGATGGAAACACGATTAGTCAGAGAATTATTCAGTATTATTTGGGTTGCTGATGCTGATTAGCAGATGAAAATAAACAAGAAGCCTTTGATGGAGGATCACATTTAGGCCATGTTGTTGACATTTCTATTTGAATTTAGTTAAGGGCCGTAGTCTTAATTTTGGGGGTTGTGACATTTAAATATCCAATATATTGTTTTTCAGCAAAGGATGTAACCCTCTTCCATGTTTTGTACAAGTCTCATTTTTCTTGAAGACTTCATCATCAAGTGTACACTCTGAATGCATAAAAATGTGTATTCAGTGACTGTCAGCTCCCACTGACGATCCTGTCAAGGCACAGCATGGTGTCCTTTTACCCATTAATGTAGCAATATTTTGCCTTTTGGGAAGATGGCTCCTTGAATTTATCTTAATTTATCTTGAAGTTCCTGAGGAGTTTTTTTTTCCTTCATGTGTGAGGGCATCAGACTGATGTCCCTAAAGATGACTGATCTTGCCATGGTGTGAATGTGAAATAACTAAATATATGTTATCAAAGAAAAACAGAATGTTTTTATGATGCTCCTTGTAGCTGTAAATATTGCAAATATAAGTTCAGAGGATTTGAGTTATCAGTAATTGGCAAGGCAACTGCAGTTGGACCTTGGATGTGGTGCCAACCCATCACAGAGCACAATCGCACCGATTCACAAACCCATGCTCACATTACGGGCTACTACATATTCCAATCAGCCTACAACTGAGGTCTTTGGACTGGGGGAAGAAACCAGAGTTCACGAGGACACGGCCGAAGCACAGGGTGGAGGCAGAATTCAAATCCCCAACCCCCGAGCTGCAAGGCAAATGTGCTAACCACTATGCCACCGTACCCCTGGCAGACAATATCATTACTGAATAACAACTGTGGTTGTGACAGCAGCAGCAGTTACACCATGCAAAAAGGAAAGGACAGTCATAATTTAATAGACGCAGACAAAGGTTCTTGTCAGTGGGTGTTTCAGACAATCTTCATACTGTTAATAATGCATAGTCACAAAACTTGCCAATCACACAGTCCCAAAGCAGTCATATGTGTCCTTAAACCCAGTCCCAGTTGGGCCTCGGACGCGGAAAATGTGCAGCACTGTTTTTTCATCCATGTGTGGAATGTTTGCCTCTACAGTATGCTTCTGAGCAACTCTTTTGCTTCTGGAAACCCTTCGAAGATAATAAACCATTTTAATGATGTTGTGAAAAGATCATTGTTTTGTGATCATGATTTTATGTTATTGCTGTTATAGATATTGATGTTGCTTTTCTACTACTTTCAGTTTTTACATTATTAAAATAAGATTATACACTGCTGCATGGAATGACATGATTTAAATAATCAGTTGTTTTTAGACCAAGCAGTTTCATGCAGCAGTGTCTCATCTTATTAGTATATTGGGCTCCTCAAATAAAAATCTAGAAACAAGGCTTTGTGTGATGCAGGGCTTAGCTGGGTCAATGATATATGATTAGATTGAGTCTCTAGTGATTTGTGTGAATGTGGTTTCCATGGAGAGGGCTTAGGAAGGGGTCAGGACTGTTGATCATTAGAGGATCTAATACGAGAACATCTAAAGCTAAGTTTTCGTTCTATGATCCTGGGTACCTTTGCAACCGACTTCGTTAAGACATGCAGGTTCCTGGCACTAAGGCCAACATAGCTTCCCTTGCTTTTTCCTCTCCAGTTCCTCATTTGTACAGCCTTTATTTACCACTTTAATTGCATTATTGCTCATTTCGTAATTGTTTTAAGCAAAAAAAAAACATCCATTTAATTCAAAAGTTGTCATCTGTCTGCCTAGACAAACCATGAATTGATTTATTCAGCAAGCATGTTTCCATATTTTGATCATTGTGCCATACTTAATAATAAACGACATAAAAAGAAGTCTGATTATTTGAAATTTTTTTTAAATAATAATAAGATTCAAATAAAAGTCCTAATACGTGAAATCTGATTGTGTTTGGGCAGCAAGAAGTTCCAGTAAAAAGTTATTTTGCCACACTGCAGACCTCTTCATGATTCCAGCGTGATTGTCTTGCTGTGAAATCTCAAACTCACAGACTCCATTTCCTAGACTCATTTTAAAACCTGGCCTTTAGTTACTAAAGTGAAACTGAAAAATAATGTCCCTCTGTTTGGTCTCAGAGTTGAAAGATTTCCCCATGCAAAGTATGTCTCAAATTTTAGTTCTAGATAACCTTTGGATATATGGCTTGAAGATTTGTAGTCAATCAGAAAGCTTCTGTAACTGCATGTTAATTTTGATCCATCTACCATGTTCAAACTATGACTCCCATAACAGGGTCGTTGAGACATTGATAATCTGGGAAAGAGAAGATTAAAAATCTACTCAGAGCTGCTCTAGGAATCAGATGTTAAATTCAGTGTTTTGTTGGTCTCTGTTAACTACATTCAACCAGTATTCTGGAACTTTGCTTAAGCCACTGATTGCAGTCTCTTTTGTTTCACCTTCAGTGCAGCAATCACAGAAAGCACTGGGTGTGTGATTGTATTGGTTTGCTGATGTGAAAGTCATCTATTAAACTTTAGTAATGTGAACTTACAACTTCGCTGCAATTATGTATAATATTTATCATTCCGTTATTCACTCATTTTAAGAAAGTGTTATATCATTACTGTGAGGCAAGTATACTCCACGCTATATACAGTACAGCACCTCACTGTAACTTTTTTGGCTTGTTTGTTTGTTTGTTTTTAATCAACTAAACATTTAGGGATTTTTTAATTGTCTTCTTCTTCTTCTTATTATTATTATTATTATTATTATTATTATTATTATTATTATTATTATTATGTACAGTAGACTCGAATGATAACTGGACAGCTAACATTTGAAGGCATAACTCAAAAGTGTATACTAAACTACCTTCTGGATGTTAATTTAAACAAAATCTCAATTCATCCTCCTTTCTTCTTCTTCCATTCAAGTGCACTGCAATGGCTCTATTCTCCATAGTGACTAAGTGACAGAAGGAAGCTCCATCCTGGAATGCATCTAACCACCATCTGCCTCTGGCCCCCTTCTCTGATAGTGGAGCTCCCAAAAACCCATGGGCAGGGTTTAATCCATTTAGGAATTGCCTTCTGAAAGGGTGTGATAACTATAGCGGTACTCTGGGCTTGATTTGTGGCCAAACACAAGGGTAAGTTGTTAAAACATTATTCTAAAATTGATTTTTAAAAATACCTGTTTTTCCATCTTTGGTGGATTATGTCATTACATCACTTATTATTCATGACCATAAATTTTGGTGGAGCAGGATAATATTATTAATGACATAGCCTCAAACAAAATTTAGTCAAGAGGCTATCTAACTTGACTTATGATATAGGCTAATGTGTAATGAACTTTTAGACCAGTGGTCACCAACCCTTCCTGCAGATTTCATCTAAAACCAAAATCTAACACACCTCTAATACACTTCTTAAGGCAATGATTAGATGATCAAGTGGGCACGATTATGATTGTATCTAAAGTCTTCAGGAAGGTAGGTCTCCAGGAACAGGTTGGTGACCACTGTTTAAGAGTAACCCTGTAATAGGCAATTAAGAGTCAACAACAAGCAATCATCCAGCATACACTCTAGCAGTTCGTTTTGAGTGGTTTTAAATTTAACTTTGTTAAACTGTGTTTGATATAGCAGGTTTTGTTTCCTGTTGTCAGAGATGTGTAAAAATTAAGCAGGGTTGCCAGGTTTCAGCCAAGTTTCAACCCAACTATGGGGCAAGGGGAATAGGGAGACATATTCCTTCTTTTTCTCTGTGTTTATGTAGGAAACAGGGTCTAGGTGGTGCACACCTTTCTGATGTACAGACATTATTCCTTTTTCCCTCACCTAATCTTTGCAATATCTTACTATATAAATTGTTTGGTACATTATAGACACACTATCTGCACTTACATTTGGCCTTATTTTGCAGAAATTTATTGGATTTAATACCAATTACTTTATTTTAAAAATGGCAGCCACAGAGCCACAACCCTGCCAACCTTATTATTAAGTGTCCTTTCCACTTTTCCTCCTTCACGGACAATGTTAGTAGAGCAATCATGCAGCAGTATGATTCCTGCTCCAGTGGGCTTCTATTAGTGGTCAAAATTAGGTAAACCCTGCAATGCTGCAATAACTGTTAAATTGAACTAAATAGGGCCGTGAATACGCCGCCACATGACTGTGAAACATCTCGAGATGTGGGAAAATAATTGAATATCAGGTAAACATCAGTCAAATTGCAACATTTAAACAAATTGTTAGTGATTCAAAAGACTTAATTAGTATTTCAGCGGAATGTATAACGTATTGAGTTGTAGAAGTTCCCAAGTGATGCAACAGAAAAGTGTTCATTCTATCATCCGGAGACCAAGAGTATGAATCCTAATGATGCCACAGCCATCCAAGGACAGGAAGACAAACATTTCTATCTGGGAGGGATGGCATTACTCTTCCACCCCCGTCGATCGCATTGAACGTAACCAATCATGGCATCTGTAAGCTCATGTATGTGGGAGAGGGCGATAGTGCCTTCCTCTGAGTGTGTTACGCTGTGCTGTGATACAGCATGAGCAGCAGGTCAAAAAGATGCCGTTGGCTGGCTTCACATGTCTCAGAGGAAGCATGTGTTAGCTTTAGTCCTCCCTCATTGGTAGTTGTCATAAAAAATAATTTTAAAAAACAATAATAATTGTTCAATGCAGCATTTCAGTCTTCAAAAATGGGAATACTACAACAAGATCTAACGACTAAAAGTAAAACAAGGGTGATATAGGTGTCTGGAGTTAAGAGAGATTGTCTTAATATTTCCTTATTATGATTTCCTCAATTTACCCTCATATCTATCTAAATTACATGAAAAACACCCGTATATTTTCATCCAGAAGAAAAAATATACTACTTGCACCTGAAACTGATATATAAATTTCCCCACAGAAGCTATAGATAATAAAGTACTGTAAAATGAATTGTTACTGAATTTTTTTTCTTGTCTAAAATCAACAATTATTAAATTTACCGTATTTCTGTCCATTTGTTTTCTCTTGTATTGTGAATACAAAGAGTTTCGTATTATAGATTAATCCAAAATGTCACTAGAGTAAGTAGGTACAATTGTTTCCCATCCATCTTCTGATCAATTCTTGTAGGTGACACAGCACAAAAGGAGCTCTGAAAGTCATTTAACGTGGTCACTGCCAAATTTCTTATAGTTCATGTTCTTAACCCTGTTTCAAGTCTCACTAGGTCAAATCATGACATGATTTTTCACTTAGTGCAAGAGCATGGCCATCACACTTTCTATAATTATAGATGGAGCATTGGATAGATGAAGTGCTGCATCTGTTTCTCAATACCATGCCTTGTAGTATTAACAATGGCAGGTAAAGTTTGAGATGTGAGGAAGTGTCGTTTACAAAGAACAGACTTGTAATGTCAAGTGCCATCATGAGGTGTATTATGTAGTGTATTTGAAGCATTTCTTGGAGCTGTTCTTCTGCATTACACTTTCAGGACTGATTGCTGGGGCCTCATCTAAATATGCAATATTTCAGAGTGACATCAATATTTAATACTTATTAAACTAGTTGTATACCACAATGCAATTGAACTCTTGACTCAGATGTTGTGGATTCATTTTCTATAACAGAAGCTCTGACAATAGTTCAGGCTGTAACGTAAATGAAAGTTTATATTAAGCACTTATAATAGCAAATTGTCAAATATGTTATGTTATGGTTATGGTTTCTATAGTAACAGCTGCTTGACAGGGACTTGAAAGCTAGACCATCTACATAATCAAAGCCTAATTATATTTTTTTTAAGCATGTTTGTTACACAATGTAACTATAAATTATTTTTAAAAATGCAATGTGTGATACTTTAGTAAATAAAATTTTTTAATCCTTATCAATTTGATATTATACATGTGGAACAACACACTTCTGGCCATGCTGTTAGAGAAAGTTTATCTACTTTGGGGTGGAAACACACCAGGTGTTACAGAGGGCTCTAGAAACCTAAGGGGACCTTAAGGTTATGTAGACAGCACCATCATTTAAAGGAAAAGTAAAGCATAGAATAGCCTAATGGTCATAATAATGATTAATTCTTTGGGTTAAACAAATTTGGTGTGTATACTTTTGGGAAAGAGTGTCACACCACTCAACTGTGTCACCATTACTTTTGCTGCAGTGAACTGTTTAGGGTAAAGGGGCTTATTTAGTTTTGTTGTACAGAAAGGTAAAATGATGATAATGATTAAAATGCTTGATGTAAAATTCAAACAAACATGTCTGGGGGTACAAAATTTAAATAAATAAAAGAGTAAAATAAAATTAAAAAAGAAAGCTGTCTACAAGGCAACATTTAAAGAAATCAAAGGGAAAAGCTATCCTATACTAAAATCCTTTTATCTATTTGTTTAATTCTTGTTAATTTCTTGAGTGTATGTACATGTGTAGTGTATGTACATTTGATCATCAAGGCAGAATCTTTTTTATATTGCTGGATTAGAGGCTTTACTGTATTATTTATCCTTGCCAGAAAAAAAATTAAAAATAATATTTTGATAACAAAACTGATAAATAATAAATATTGAAACTTAGTCTCTGGTTTCTTCACTGTAGTTATGTAAAAGTTCGTAACCCCATATAGCGCAGTAATTGAACTGTACTATTCTCATCTTTTTCACAATCATGAAAATATTGGGGGAGGTTTTGAAAGTTTGCACAGATAAGAAAATATATCGCACTGTCCCATAAAAGTCACTATGATTTGGAATACATTATTGATTGTGTGAAATTAAATCTGAGGAGCTGTGCAATGATGGGGGGTGTTTGGGGTGAGAGATGAACAGATAGGACAAAGATCAGAGAAACACGCTGAGATGAAGGAAAATTCTCAGGCCAGTTCTTTTGATTTCCTGCATTTCCAGGATGGCAGTGATTAATCTCATGTGTTGCTGTGACACCTGTATTGACTGACCTCTTCCATAGAAGACTATTGGGATTTGATCACTCTCTAGGAGCATCAAGACTATTTTTAGGCTCCTGCCTGCATATCAGCCAATGAGCAAGCCGTGACAATTACTTTATGGCTCCATATGTCCTTCCGGACTCGTGTGTACAATTAGACCTTCCTTGAAAGCATAAAGGTTTGTACTGTAGTTCTCTGTTTCTCTTATATATCTAGAAACATTATACAATATTTAATGTAGTTGTATAATTAAAACATTGATTTGACAGGGTTTTGGCCATAACTGTTACAACATAACAAAGAGTGCTGTAAGTATAATATTCGATGATGGAATGGTGCTTATTCACCATATCAATGGTTATACATTTGTTTTTATTATGTTTTTGTAAGTTTCAAAATTAAATTTTATTCTTAGATTACATGGAGAATTTATCATACAAGTCCCTGTGTACGTTGTTACTATACAAATGATAATGTATTAGAACATGTACATTAATATAAACGTTTGCCTTGTATGCAATTTCCGTATGTATCTGTGAAGGCCATTTTGGGTCATTTGCAAATTCTCTTTTTGCAAGCATTTTTGAAATTCAATAAAAGTGCACACATTTGACTTGGCCAATTGTTGATGTAAACGTGTTTGATGCTGCATGTGAATGGCACAATCAATGTACAGAACAACAACAAAAACCCTCTATGATTAAAGTAAATATATATATATATATATATATATATATATATATATATATATATATATATATATATATATATATATATATATATATATATATATATATATATATATATATATATATATATATATATAAGTGTTAAAGTAAAAAGATATGACATGATTTATGTTAACGCCATTCTTTTACTTCACAAAACCCTGCGTTTTAACAGGGGTGTGTAGATTTATATATATATATATATATATATATATATATAAAAAATATATATATATATATATATATATATATATATATATATATATATTTATGTATATAAAGTCTACACACCCCTGTATTATATATATATATACACATCTTGACTTGCCAATATTTTCCCACTCTTTCTTGCAAAAACATTCTAGATCCATCAGATTGTGAGGGCATTTCCTGTACACAATCCCCATGGATTTTTAGTTGGATTCAAGTCTGGGCTCTCGCTAGGTCATTCAAAAACACTGGTCATATTTTGGGTATCCTTTGTTGATTTGGATGTGTGCTTTGGGTCATTGTCCTGCTGAAAGGTGAAATTACTTTTCATCCTCAGCTTACCAGCAGACATCTTGTCACGTAATGTAGGCTGAGATGGAAGCAATTGCAGGTATGGCAGTTTAATAAAATAAGTCCAAAGGATCAGGCAGAAATCAAGGTACATAGACAAGCAAGGGTCAAACGACAAGGCATAAACTAGGCAAGGCAGAGAATCGAGATCAACAGAGTAAACAAAGTCCAAAACCAGAAAAGCAAACACAATATAAGGCTTGGAATAATGACAGAAACTAAGCAGCATAACGTATATTTCTCAAAGACTAAATGTTTGAACAGTCTCTTTATAGCGTGGAGTGAGTGAGTATGAGATTGGTAACAGGTATGTGTGATTAGAATTCTGGAGAAGGTGAATGTGTGTGTGTGTGTGTGTGTGTGTGTGTGTGTGTGTGTGTGTGTGTGTGTGAGAGAGAGAAAAGGGTAGTCCTCTTCGGCCATGTTTGTAGTTGGTGGTGCATCTTTGGAAATGGAGTTGCCGGTTGCTGTGATATGACACATCTGAAGGTTTTGCACTAAAATTGACTGGTGTTTGCACCTATTCATGATTCCCTCCACCTTGATAAAACACGCAGATCTTACAGAAGAAAAGCAGCCTTGTGGATGCTGCCACCACAATGCTGCACTGTGGGTATGGTGCTCTTTTGATGTACTTTTATTATACCACTTGAAATTGGTCTCATCAGACCATAACACATTTTGCCACATGGGTTGGGAGTGATTTAGTTTAGATTGGATGACTTGTTGTGAGAAAGAGCTTCCATCAAATCACTCTACCCTATAGGCCAGACATCTGAAGAATACAAGAAATTGTTGTCACATGCAGAGAGTAATCAGTATTTGTCAAATATTCCTGCAGCTCCTTTGATGTTGCCGTTCGTCTCTTGGCAGCCTCCCTGGTAAGTTTTTGTCTCATAATTTTGTCAATTTTGTAAACTATGACTTCAGCAATCAGATAGCCAAGATGTCATCAAGAAATCCTAAAGAAACATCTGGTCTTTATTTGGAGTTAATCAGTATAATTTCATTGATGACAGCTGTAAGGATTATTCCACACTTAAAATCTGTATCCGGTTTTTATATATATATTTCTGTAAAGCTGTTTTGTCCATTGTGTAAAAAAAATAAAAATTAAATTAAAAATTCCAAATAAAATTGAATTGAATTGAACCGTATAATAATTACTTTGGTTCATTCTGAATACAGCCACATCCCCGAATATAAAAGGGCATGCACACTTATGCAATCAGTTTATTACAACTTATGTTATATCTTTATTTTTCTGATTGTTTTACACTTAATTTGTATACATTGTAATTACACACTGAGGGTGGAAAATGTTGACATGATTTATCTTGGTTTAATTTTTTTCCCAATCACAAAGACTTGCCTTAACTTCACATGGGTGTGTAGAGTTTTTATATCCACTATAAGAGAAACAGTCAAGAATTCTGCCAGCTCACTCCAGTCTGAAGAATACCCAAAAGTTTGTTAGCATTTGTTATTGCTGTGTGAGCCATTGCAATTCAGGGAAGGTGGCATTATAAAATCAGGTATTTCTTTAGAAAACATCAGTTAGATTAGATATTACCAGGCAATGATCTTGATTGAAACTTGAATCATATCTGAAGTAGGTTTGCTGGGTTCTTTATTGGAGCTGAGCTGGAGGAGGCAAATTGGGTTTGTCTGCAGTTACAACACACTTTGATTCAACAAGCACTCTCTTCAAATCCATCTATACTGGGGATTTGGAAAGTCAATAGTAAAGGACATCTTCAATTAGATTCATTTGTGTCCTCTCCTTTAGATAATTAAATTACACAAGAGTCAAAACACTGCCTGCTGGCTTGGCAAATAAAATGGACCCATATGTACCAAACAGGATCTAGAATCAGATTACACACGTGAGAGGCACGTGTAAGAATGCAGTTCAATGGACAGCTCCAAGACTGGATTCTAGTCCTGATAGCACATAATTCTGGTCTAAATATGGAGTTTAAATAGCAACAGGACTGTTGGCCCAACATTTACAGAGTTCAGCTGAATTACTGGCACACTCAACTAAGATTAGCAAAACAATTTCTGGAAAAACCCTTATTTTTTCCTGTCTCTGGAACAGATTTACTTCTGACTGTTACAAAACAGCGACACTGGATGCTCCTTCCACTATGTGAATAATTTCATATGTCATTTTTTAAAATCCATTTATGTCTCATGTCTGCCTGGTCAGTTAACTGTCGTGGTGAGTTAACTGTTACTATAGAAACAATACATATCAGAATGAGTATATTAAGGCAAACCTGTGATTGTTATAATGCTCAGACAGTAGCAAAGCAAAATTAATTAATATCTTTTGACCAATCAGAATCGAGAATTCAACAGTATGGTGCTATGAGCAGATATAGATAATTGACACCACTATAAAAAAAATCTAATGAATTAATCAGTTAAATTTCATTTAGGTGTTACTTGTTTGAAATTCAATGTAACTTCCTTTTTTGTACAGTCTGTTTTAGTTTCAAGGTTCCAGTGTTCCATAACCTCTAATTTAAAAAGTTTCCTGCATTTAAGTGGAAGCCTGAAATTCTGCAGTCCTGGAAGTGCCATTTTAGTCACTGACACGTAAGACATGGTAATTTAATATCTACGTGTCATGAACACTACTGTAGTGGCGCCTGGTAACACCAGGAACAAACGGGCAGTGTAATTATGGACTATATTCACACCTACTGTACTTTAGCTTTTTTTTTTTATCTGTCCTTTATCACAACTGACTGAGTAAAACTCTATTTATATGTACCCATGTGTCAAAAAAAGGACTCAGTGAATTGTAAGCTGCAATAGAAAAACATGTTGTCCCTTTCTCTTCCTATATACCTTAGAGCTAAACAAACCCTGCAAACATTAACAATTGCTGTGCGTTCATGTTTATAGGTCTCCATTTCCATTCACTTTCTGTCATGAATTCAAGCTGTATGACTTCATAACTCTGGAATGTGTCACTCATCATGCTAAGCGGAATTAATCATAAATATCGGACTTTGCCCACAGACAGGATCACAGAGATGTCTGCTGTAACTTTGTGTAAGTGAAGGTGTTCTGTGATAAGTTGTCCCGTTAGCTGCTTTTAAATATGCTAATGTTCTCATCAAAGCCATGGCAGATTGCTGAGGAATCACCAGTGGGAGTTAAAATGGTTGTCAGACTTTTTATATTTTTTTGTTACTGCATCATTATCACCTCAGCAGTGTGCTTCTGCTGTTTACTGTGCCTACAACTTCAAAAGTTATAATAAACTGGAAAACGTATTTTTATTTATTTATTTTTACATTTCAGCCTGCTTGAGTCTACCATGTAAAACAGATTCAACTATGTGGTTAGCTGAAAACTCCAGTCACGGGTATTGAAAGGATAAAGGATTCAAACAAGAAGAGAAGGTCAGAAGGGTCCACACGTCCACCCTCACTGCATTATAAAATCCAGTTAGAGAGTTACACCCTATGTTTATATGACATTTAAAGGTGTAGTTTCTAATGTTTCATGTATTTCATGATAATAATTGTATCATTTGAAAGACATGTCAGAAAAACAGTGATTGGCAACATTGTAATGCATTTAACATTTCTTTTTTTTTAGGGTTTATCCCAGAAATTAGTCATCATCAAGTTTGAGGATGAAACGACAGTCGTGGGACTCATCAACAATGATCAGGCAGCAAACATAGTGGGCGTGGAGCTTGCTAGTGGACTGGTGTTGTTGTGGTCAACAATCTGTCAGCAAGACAAAGATAAATAAAAAGATAAACCACCGGTTTTCTTAACGTCTCTGCTTTTGCTGGAACCCTACTGGCTAATCCTGAAAAGAAATACAAGAACATAATGTAATGCTCTCCTCATTAAAACATTTCTAAAATCTTTGATTATTCCTGGCTAATTACAAACAACTAGAGTACATTTCCAGGGCTCTAGTGCCTAATTGCATTTCTTGGAATTTGTAACTCTTCACAGCTCTGTAATTTATATGAACTACTCTGATTGCTTTAATTTCTAAGACAGCAGTACAAAAGACTCTGATAATTAATGACCCCTTGCATAATATGCTCATCAAATCTAATCAAAACTAATGGAAATTTGCGAATCATCCCTTTTCTTAGATGACTCTTTTTTCCCATTGAAGTATTCTCTCATAGACAAAACCTGTCAAAAAAAGATTATCTCAAAAGGGAAACAGCTTTAAAATTTATTTGCGCAACCTTTCACAAGGCACACAACGCTCAAACCTTCATTTTGCATTTGAAAGGACAGATTTCTTTTAGATATTCTTATTAGTATTTTTCTTTAAACCCTGTATAACACAGGAAATCTAAATAATTATTCTCTTTTGACAAAGCTCTTTGATGTTGATATGAACAACAATATGGAGAACGAGAACAGAAATGAAATACGATGAATTATTTCTGTAAGGCTTTATATACCAAAATCAACATTTAGTCAAACTCCATCACTAATTAATAAATGTCTGATGATGTTTGACATTTAATCTGAATCTTATCAGCTTTCTTCACCATCCTGTTCAGCGAGAGAGAGAGAGAGAGAGAGAGAGAGAGAGAGAGAGAGAGAGAGAGAGAGACAGCCAGCTTCAGCTTCATTCATTCACAAACCCTCTGGCTCATTGGATATTAAAAAGAAATACAACATATGAGATTTTGGCTTTCAAACATGTCTGTTTACTTTGAGTTGAAATCCTATTACATTTGAAAAGAAATTGATTCCTCACCCATTGCCACAGTATATCATTTTTACTTCTGTACACCAGCTTATAAAGCCATTTTAAAATGTTTTAATAAAATTTTTATAGATTATGCTGAAAATGTCCATCCAGTTCAGCATTCCTTTTTGATGCCCCTTGCAAATGTTAAATCCGATGAATAATACAGGAACATTGTGAAAAATACTTTCTGCACTTTGCCTCCTGTCGCTCTAGGCAAATCTAATTTTGTATTCTATTCCTTACCTTGGACATGATGTTGAATTTATATATATATATGGTTTTTGGTTTTTTTTTTATTAGTGAGCGCATGCAAACAGACAAATAAGATGAGGGTCTTCTTTGGCAGCAATAAAACATGCACATTAAAAAGAGGAAAGATACAATTGTCCCCCTCATATTTTACTGCGTGCAAAGCACACATGCCTTATAGCATTTTTAAAGCACCTTCGGTCTGTTATAAGGTCATATTACATTGGAGAAAACTAATTTCTCATTTTAGCCCCTGAAGTACTTTGTAGATTCCCCAGGCACAACAAATATGAAGCCTATCTGTCAGTGGCTCCAAAGCTGCAAGCTATATCTGAAGCTCAAAACAGTCAGAGGCTGCCAGCTTGGAAACTATAAGGTAATCCTGCTGTGATGTGAAATCCATTTGTCACTTCTTCGAGCTTGTGTTCAGTTGCAATGAACACCAGTTATCACCTGCCAGAATGGCTTTGATTTGTTTAATGGAGTCTCTTTATGAAGCCATATACCATAACTGATATACAGTATTTAAACGCATTGAATTAGTCTTTTCTTCAAGGCAGCTGTTACTTATGTTGGAGGTAGCTTTATCTGGTTCTAATCTAGGTTCTTTGGGACAGATATCCTACACATCTCACACCTTCTCACACATCTTAGATGATCCTATTCTTATTGGAAACAAGTACAAAGTTGAATGACTGTGAATGATGTATTGGATTCGGTTTAATTTCATATGAATAAAAACATTCTGTTAACCCTTACACTTAGCTTTACTTTTGAAACTTTTCCTATGATTTGAACCATGCAATTTGTTATTAAGCAGCATTTGACCATATTTATCACCTCATATCTCCAAATGCTCTGATTGCTTTGGTTTGAGTGTTATTATTTTAATATTTGAGGACTCTATTGGGATAGTCCACTTTAGACACTCAGTCAATAAACAATCTACAGATTGTCAAAAGCTAGTCAGGTCAGGTTACTGATTAACCATCCAATCAACTAACATTTAACAATATGTCATCAAATTACGGTTGTTGGGGTTTTGTAAATCAAGTATAGCCACTCTATAATCTCATCCCTTTTGCTTTCACTTTATCTGGATGATCCAGTGTGTGGTTCTTGATTCAGTAGATCATCTATCGACATATAGTCTACTGCAATTTTCATTTAGTTCATGTGGACCCATGTGTTGTTACAATTTACAATGTTGAAAGGTACTGTAGATAGGTAGGTAAAAATAATCTGACATCTTTGAAATAGTTGGTAGACAGTCTACAAACCACCTACATTTTGACCAGCCTAAAGTAGACTGTTTAAATAATGTTCCCTAATATGTGCAGCTTGGATAACCCATTCACAAGGTACAGTTGACATTGTTACTATATATAGTTCTGAAAATGGCAGGCTTTCCTGAACAGAAAAGAAGTACATAGCAATCCAATAACTTGATCAAAGCATAACATTCATTGTGTGAGGAAATAAGGTTTTAGACATCTTTAGACACACTGATGATGTTTACCATTGTGTTTCATAAACTGGCTCTTTACAAATCATGAACATTGTAGAAGGATCACTAAAATTCAGCCTTTTTCATTTGACAGGTTTTCCCAGACTACCATAAATATTCTTATAGCTTTATGAATCTCCTATTTAAATGAGTGTTTATATGCGACTTGGAGCCTAGTTCATCTTTACACATCATTATTATTTCTGGATCATTCTGAAGTGGATAGTGCTTCCCAGTAAGGCATTCTTCTTGTTCAGATTCAGAGTACTTGGATAAAAGAAGTTATTAAAATTAAGCTTTTTCCATTAGGCTGCATCTACACTGTAGATCTTGATGCCCAATTCCAATTTGCTGACTACATAATTTTCTTTTAAACGTGACCCATATATTATATCCGCATTTTTACTATACATTTTGTGAAATAACCCAAGGTAGACGACACCGGAAAAGATTAGGTCGAACAGGAAGTAAGAATGGCGCAATGTGCAATGGACGAAGACAAAAATATAACACAAGCTTTGGCTTTCTGCACCATATTTAAAGGTAAGCAAAACACCGGCCCCTTAAGGTGAAAGAAAAGAAGAGAGTTCCTGTTGCAGCCTGGGTGAATGTAGCAATGATCACTGCTACATCGGTTCAGAGGGGCGTGTGGATGCAGCAATGGACTCAAGAATGGTGGGATCAAGCTGTTGAAACCTTGGGTTAGGAAGAGTGGATCACCAACTTTCGTATGAGACAAGAAACTTTTAATATGTTGTGTGAAAGGTTGTCACCAAGGCTCTCTTATGAGGATACAACCTTATTTGTTGTCTACCGTCGCTTTTTCAATGACTTATGGCTCGCATTGACAGGGGAATATCCGATCTGTCCACTTACATGGGAGACACAAATGCACGTATCCGATTCATATCAGATTTAATTCCACATATGAATGAGGCCTGAAATGGATTTGAGAATATCGGAAACCATGTGATTTTCCCCTGATTACATGTTCATGAGTCATAAAAAATAAAAATAAAAATCTGAATTGGGTCACTTGAACCATGTGGTGTAAATGCGGCCTTAGTTAGCTTGAAGCCCTTTTTTGCAAATGCTGGTGTACTGATAACCCTCCATCACTTTCTGAGCTTTGCCTCATCTTGCTGTTGTCACGATCTTGCCAGCAGATATCGCTGCGGTATCAAAGTGAACAGACTGGTGCAGAGTGCGTGCGTGCGCGAGATTACGCAATGAGGACTGTTTAATATAGACACATGCCTTTGTTTTAGTTTTGTTCTCTTTCTGTTCAGGTACTGGTTGATGTTCAAGGGTGTGGCATTATTGGTCCCAGCTGTTTGAGTTCAAGCTGGATTATGTGTGTTATTTAAAGCCCTCATGTTGCTGTGCACTTTGTGCAGTTTTTACTTTAGCAAGTGAATGTAATGATGAATGTGTTGCGCATGCTAAGCGGTCCTGTTTTCGTGTCCTGATCTCATTCCATGCCTCGACTTTAGTTTATGTTTAACCACGCTGATCTTGTCCAGTATAGACCACATTTCCTGTGTTTTAACTGTTGTCTGAAAATAAAGACAATGATCTGCACTTGCTTCTGCCTTTGTTTCCTTTGCATAACATATGAAGGCTAATCTAATTCTGTATTCTGTTCCTCTTGGACATAATGTTCCTGAAATAGTGCCCTGAATTAGAAATTGGTATAAAACAAATTAAGAAGTGACATAACTTAATTTGCAATTATGAGAAATCTAAACATTTGAAAGAGTAAAAAAAATTGTAATTTAAAAAAGAAAAACCCCTTTAAAGAGCTGGAATCCTTGACTCAGAGCATGCAAGATTGAGAACATTAATAATTTCCCCTTATCCATATTCATTTTCATTAGCTTGGAGAAAATTTAATTTATTCTGGTGCAAATGCCTGAAGTAGTGTGCAGCTCTCTAGGCAAATGCTGCTGAACTGAGGTCAGAACAAGCCTTTGAGACCCAGTGTCAAGATTAAAATATACACTTTAGGTGCAAAGCACTGACATCAGGACAAGTCAGCATTAGGAAATGAAATGTGAAATGAAACTTTGCACTCCACGTTATTGGTTATAAATTGTGAGTGCTATAATGGCGACATCTCATGCCATTAATAACATGCTGTGGCACCAGCAATCCAGTTATTCCCTCTGCTTTGTCACATGTGAGAGTTGGGCAGATTTAGCAAAGTGCTGTGCTCCAGCGGGAAATACTCAGTAGCTAGCAGTGCTTAATGGATGGTTCGAGAACACACAAATAGACAAATGGCAAACAACTTGTCTACATCAGGGCCTTGGTCCCAAAGAGCACATGAAAATGGAACAGCTCACACATCTGTCGAGACGAACAGAGCCAGAAGTCCCATCACACAGCCAGGGCTTGTTTGTGAGGTGTGATAAAGAGGAAGGTCCACTGGGACACATCAGTTTGTCAAGTGTAAAAGCAATGGCTTGGCGCCTATCCTATTCTTCAACAGTCTGCCTGTGGATCCATCTTAAGACTCAACCAGGATTTTCACTGCATCATAGGCAACTGTGAGATTTAAGAGTAAAGGATTGATTGGATTTATTATTATTAAAAATGACATCATTAGGAGGAAAAAGTGGAAGGTGACAGACTGGCCTAGTCAATTATCAGATCTTAATCAAGTTGAGCAGCATTTCACCTCATGAAGAGGAGACTGAAGGAAGAAACTTCTCAAAACAAACAACAACTGAAAGAAGCTGCTGTACAAGCCTGGAAAAGCATCACAAAAGAAAAATGCAATGGTTTGGTGATGTCAGTGGGTCACTAGTTTGATGCAGTTACTACAAGCAAGGGATGTGCAACCAACTATGATGTGTTGTTTTTGTTTTGTTTTGTTTTGTTTTTTAAGTCAATCTGTTCCTACACTGGGTGGTCTACCACCAAAGGTGCCATGGTTTAAGTTGTTTAACACATCTAGGTGTAAATGAAGAAATGAAAGCTGAAATTCTGATCCATCACCTCATGTTAATCTTTTGATCTCAAACCCAAATGTCTTCAATGTTTAGTGAAAACCAGAGAATTGGCCTTGCTGTTACAATACTTTCTGAGGGGACTGTGTGTGTATTTATTTATTTATTATATATACATTTTATATTGTGTATATGTATTTATTTCACCATAATTCGCCCCACAGATTATACATTTCAGAATTATAGATTTTATGAAAGCACATCAGTCCACATTCTGACAGGAAATATCAGTGACTGGTATTGGAGCAGTATCAGACAGAACTACTCCAGTAGGTGGAGAGATCATTTGCTCAAACTACAACTTGTTCCATCTGCAGAAATAAAATTAGAGCTAATATGAACAATAAAGAAAGAAACAATAATTTTAAAATTTTCAATGTAAATCGAAAAATCCCAACCAAACCAACCAATATTTTTCTAATATTTGATACTAATATAGTCTCTGGGTTATTTATAAAACAGCTGGTTCAAGTGTAATTGCCTTTAATAAAGCTCCCATTACAATCTGAGAATGAAAAAGTCATTAAATACAAGGTATTTGTTGGAATATGTTTAATTTCATCCTGCAATTTACATGCTGCAAAACAAGAGGAAAAAAAGCTTTGTAATTTGCAATAAACCATAGCAGTTAATTGATAAAGAGGGAGCAGGGGATTGGGGCTTCCAATAACCTTGCCTGATCATTGACAAATTATTTGTACACTGACTCAAATAGGTATTTACTCTACAGATTTCACAGGTGACCTCCTTCTGTTACTGCTCCAATCTGTAAATTTGATGAAAATAAACCTATCTGGGTCACAGAAGAACTGGCACAAGTCTACCAACCCCACAACCAAAAAATAAATAAATAATAAATTTTAAAAAAAAAACCCAGTCCCAGCAGAATTGGCAATTTGCAGAGAGAAATGATCTATTACAGCATCTCATTTGCTGCAAGTGGGTATCCATTAGACATGCTCCATCATTCATCCACAGGCACTGTATGGATATAGACTGACCATTCAAAGCAGACATCAGGGATGGAGATAGTGGGAAACATTACTGCTCCTGTGGGGCCGTGAAAGAGCCGGCTGAAGAGTCCACTTCATGACACACTCACATCGTGTCTTGTCTGCTTTTAGCAAACTGCTGAATAGGGATAATTCAAGGCCAAGTGCTGAAAGGTGGCTCCAGTAATGCTAATGTGACTTATACCGACTATATCTTTAATCCTTTCTTAATTATGTCAGTTAGACGCTGGAGGTAATATTTGAAAAGAGGATCCTGGTTAATGCTAGATTTTTTTATGCAGTCATGTGTACAGTGCCCTTGTACTGTCAGCCCGGTGGGAACAATATTTCACCCCACTGTATACATATGAATAAAATTGGGTTGAATTAATATCTTGTGTCATCCTGGAGCAGATTTAGCCACCAAGTCATTCCACTAAAGTATGTTAGAAAACACTATTGCCTCTTGCCTCTAACAGACATTCCTGCCTTCATCCTAACCAGTCATAATAACTGGGCATGTTACGAAATGTGTTCACATCTTTTCAGATTGTATTATGCTGTACTCTGCTTCATACTATACTTAATGTATTAGATACTTGTTTTTATAAAGCATTTTCTGCATTTTATTTTTTAATATACTCCCTGACCTCTTGATTAAGAACACCTATATAAACTCAGCAAAAAATAAATGTCTTCTCACATTCAGCTGCTTTTATTTCCAACAGATTTCTTAACATGTGTAAATATTTGTATTAACATACAAATATTCAACAACTGAGATTTAAACTGAACAAGTTTCACAGTCATTCGACGAAAAGAAATGGAATAATGAGTGCCTGAAGAAAGGTGGAGTCAATCTCAAAAGTAATAGTCAGTATCTGGTGTGGCTTTAAGTACTAAGTGGAGAGCACTTTTAATGATTGTGCGAACGGGTGTAATTATGTAACTTATCGATCAAATCGTCATCTGTTTGGTGAAAAGAATCAAAATATTTGAGTCACTGAGAATCTAAATTACCATGGCTTATAAGCAGATTATTAATTTTTATGAAATGCTTTATCCTGGTTAGGGTCACGGAGAATCCAAAACCTCATTACACACAAATTCATATCTGGAGCAACTTATTGTAGCCAATCCACATTCCTGCATGTTTTGAGAACCCCGAGTAAACCCACATGGACATGGGGGAAACATGCTAAATTCAGGAGTTGTGAGGTAGCAAGATAGCCACTTGTACCTCAACATTAGTTTAACTTCAAAACCATATTGAAATGGATTCAGACTGCTGTAACATTGTTTTGTCATTGTCATAGTTTGTTACTTTGCTAATCAATTTGAATTCAAAAGAATCCAATTTTGTTGCCTTGCTTATCACATCTGACAGATAATTACTTTTAAACTAATTTTTCACGTCTGAATTGTCAGATGCTATCATTTGCCCAGGAATAACAGTACCACCATTCATCTCACATTATTGATTTTGTTTCTTATCCTGATTTCTTTGCCTGGTTAGTGCCTTGCTGACCCTCTCAATTTCCTACTCTGTAATCTAAAATCTACAGCAGGCTATTTGCTTGGTGAGCAGTTCTACAAGAATTTCTCTAAATGAAGCTTGAAATTACACTGATGCATAGCTATAATAGCGGATTATACATTTAGAACATTTATACAGCTGTCAGATATCGGTTTTTGTATTGTGCTGTATGCACCATTACAGACACTCTGCTAATCCTCCTTTTCATGGTCTAGAATCTTTAAAAGTGCATTTGTTTCTGAGTCTGGTTGTGTCAACATGCATTTTTGCAGGTGCACAAACACAGAGAAATACTTCAGAAACATTGCAGGCCCCCTGTCTCCTTGAACTAGTGTGCTGTGGGTTTTTTCTGCTGGTTCATCTCTTTATAAAGAAACTGAGAAACAGCTGAATGGTTGATATATGTGCTGCTGATTTAGCCACTGCGCAACCCGCTTGTAATAAATCACACAACAACTGAGTTCAGCTTAATTCGGAAAAGGGTTTGGAGGCAGCTGGAAAGTGAACATGTTACACTGCTTCTCTCTAGTGGCCGTGTGTAGTGCTGCACATTGGTCAGTCATATACAGTATTTATAAGCAATTATTATTTGAAATGTCTTAATTTCTGCAAGGGTTGGTGAGTACCATAATCTGTGTGTGAACAGGGTAATCAGTGCCTTTTTGTTGTTGTTGTTGTTGTTGTTGTTGCAAATATTACTTTTCTTTTGACTTTTCTGTCATCAAGCCGATCTTTTAAAACCAGAAATGTTGTGAAATTCCCAGGATGCTGTATAATCATATCATTTTATACTCAGGAGAGATTAACAACCATTCAGTGCTGCTTTTGCACTGGTTATAAGGTTCACGTATGCATTTAGAAAATACAAAATCTGCTTCATTCATGCCTGCAAAAGTTTCTTCTCATATTGTGCCTATTGTATTTAATCTGTTTTCATTTTTTTCATGTCAGTGTTTTAATTCTCTTTAAATTATTCTTTTATTTTACTCTCTTTACTTTTAATGAATCATATCTGTTAGGACTTTAAACCGATTTGTGTCGAGTCTTTGCTTTCTGGAGATAGCAAACATGCTCAAAGTCAAAAGCTGCAAAGTAAAATATTAAAGCGTATTTAATTAGCTCATAAGAAAGCAAAACATATCATTGGAAACTTTTATAATAAACTATGTGCAGTTAATTCAATATCACTCCTTTAGTATTAGGACACACGGTGGCTTAGTGGTTAGCACGTTCACCTTACATATGTACGCCACACATCACATCTCCAGGGTCCGGGGCCGTGTGTGCGGGGGTTTCCTCCGGGTTCTCCGGTTTCCTCCCCCAGTCTCCCCAAAAACATGATTGGCGTGTCTAAAGTGTCTGTGGTGTATGAAAGGGGGTGTGAGTGTGTATGTGATTGTGCCCTGCGATGGACTGGCACTCTGTCCAGGGTGTACCCCGCCTTGTGCCTAATGCTTCCTGGGATAGGCTCCAGGTTCCCCATGACTCTGAAAAGGAGTAAGCGGTAGAAGATGGATAGATGGAAGTTTTAGTATTAGGGCTTAGTGGTTAGTTGGCTTAGTGGTTAGCAAGTTCACCTCACATATGTACGCCTCACATCACACCTCCAGGGTCTCTGACCCTGAAGAAGGAATAAGCGGTAGAAGATGGATGGATGGAAGTTTAGCTTTATAACGTCATATCTCTTATTCATCCTTAACACAGATATTATAATACTATACGTTATGTTGATTTGATGAGGATCAGGAAGACCTTCAATTATTGCTAAAGTACACTGCAATACCATATATATATATATATATATATATATATATATATATATATATATATATATATATATATATATATATATATATATATATATATATATATATATATATATATATATATATATATATATATATATATATATATATATATATATATATATATATATATATATATATATATATATATATATATATATATACACAGATTATAAATGGATGGCTCTGCTGTGATGTGGAAGGTATTTTGCTAGAATTGTTAGGGTTAACAAAGTTATTCTGACTGATCACCTTTATTTTGTGATAAAACATTTCAAGAGTGTTCTTTTCCGGGATTACTCTGCCCTCAACCACAGGGCATGAGGGTATACTGAACGGTTAATGAGGGGGGAATTTATGTAAATCATATTCTATGACCTTCATAGTCATTAGCTCTCAACCCAGAACACCCAGTTGAATTTGGAGACTTGAGTGGGGTTGGACAAGGCTTTTCACCATTAAAACACTAATTGTGGGAATATCATTTGTGTTCATTGTTCGAGTACAATATTTCAGACACTTCTTGTTGAATATCCGGTGCATTAAAGCTGTTCTGACAGTTTAAATTAAAACACACTTTAAATTGAATTTACATTTAAATTGTCAAGCATCCGTATGTATGCTGCAGAAGCCTGCAGTTTTGTAGTCAACATTATAGATTCTATATAAATTCTAAATTCAGAAATCTCTGTGTATTTCCGATGCAGAATCTTTGCTTAAATTTATATTACATTTTAAAATATAAGGTTTTGTTTTGTATTGTGCACTTATCTTATTCTGTATTCCAAACATGTAATTATTAGCAGATTTACATAATTATTTCTTTCCAAACTAACTTCAGCACAAACATAATGCATTCCTATCCAAGTTCCTTGGCAAAATTTTTATTTAATTAAATTATTATTATTATTATTATTTTTTAAGTTAAGAAAATATGGTTGCTTGTATAGGTGGACACAATTTATTCTTTTTCTAATGTTATTGTTTTTACTGTTATTGCTATTGTTATTATTATTAATATATTTTTCCAAAGCCACTGTTTAATACAATACAAAATACTATTATAAGAAGAAAACTTTTTTTATTTGAATTATAGTGAAGTGGTCATTACTTCTGAGTATGAAATTAACCAAGTCGTAGTTGCAAGCTTGAACCAGTAGATGGAATCCTAAAATGCCATCATTCCCACAGTCCCTCCCTCCCTTAGCAAATAGATTTTAGCAGCATGCATTTACAAACCAAACCATGTTTACTCAGCTTACACACACACTCCAATACATCCAAATGGAGGAATCAGGAAGGGACTGCTGTCTGCTGTTATAGCACTGCTCTCACAACTATGCCTCCCTTTTCCCTTTTCTGCCATGGACAAGCTAATCATGCTCTTGTTTTTGCTGACATTGTTCATATTCAGCAAGGATGGCAGAGTCACGGCTGGCTTTAAAGGCTCGGCCCGTGCCAGCCTCACCCTTATTGATGGCACTCAGGACCAGCTGGCATACCATCACAACCGTCAGGACCATCATGATGGAGGGTTCTCTGGCCAAAAAGGTAGGATTTGCATGTCTCTTACTGTGTGTTATGATTTCACCTACTTTATTTTAACTCATTCCAAAGCTACAGGATAAATATGCACAAACAGGAAGTGCTTTTGTTGGCTACCAGTACCAGGTTGTTTCTCTGTTTCTCAGACGCTTTTCTACTTCATGTGCACAACTCTACATAGGAGACTCTCACAGGATGAAAAATAGATGCCTGTCATGGGCTACACTAGATATCTAATAGGGATCCATTTGTCTATTTGCTAATCCAAGAAATTCGACAATGGGAGTCCTTCCTAACTAAAGTGAAAACTTTTTATATATGCAGAAATGACAAATTTGCTGGTGACTAATGTATTGACTAATAATCATCACAACAGACAACATAAAAACAAAATTACAGCTGCGGACCTGATCTCTCAATACACACAGCTTTTATATTTTACCTTCATTTATTCAATAATTCTATCCTGAATCTACTCTGATATATTGTGGTAGAAACTTAAACTAGGAATTAAAGTGTGTGGGTGTGTGCTGGTACATTAACGACCATCAGAACATCATGATGTTACAGTATAAGAGCAGGATTCCTACTGAACATGAATTCCAGTCTCTAACAGGAGCAACATGGCCTCAATGACCCCCAACATTCACTCTCTCTCTCTCTCTCTCTCTCTCTCTCTCTCTCTCTCTCTCTCACACTCACTCACTCACTCACTCGCTCTTTCTCACACACACACACACACACACACACAAACCCATTATATATTGTTCTGTAGAAAGGTTTTGAGTTGTGTCTGCACAGTATCACTGTATATATGGATTAAATATTCCATCATCCCTAAATGCCCTCAAAATGACTTTTTTTTAAAAAGTATGTGTGGTATTCACAGGTAACATGCCATAAACCTAGGTTCGCATTACAGTGTTGAAACAACTTGAAATTATGAACACAATTACCTATCTGGGGCGGGGGGGGGGTGTTGAGGGTGTTTGATAGTTTGCCCACATACTTCTTATTATGCTATCGATGAGATCTTGTAATGACATTTATTGTTCAGCACTAATAATTTCATTGGCAAGTAATTGATGGGTGTTCAGTGTCTTCACCAAGTCAAGTCAATATAAATGATTTTGTCCTAGCGCTTCAGCAACGTTCTTTCATACAGGAAACTGCTCAATGCATAGCTTGAATCTGCCAAACTGCTCCCTCCTGCTCTCCTCTCCATCTGTTGTTTTTAACAGTGCCATACAGTGAAGCTTACAAAATAACTCTTCAATCTTAACCAGTCAATCTTAACCCACGTCCTCAAAGTCCATGTTATTGCTCCATTTTGACTGCTGACTGATGCTAGAATACAACTCAACCCCAGCCAGAGTATAAAAACAAAAATGATCAAATGGGCCATTTAGGAAACTGAAACATTCAGCCATGGAGCAATCCCTGTATTCAAATGTGCCTAGAGGAGTTTAGTGATTAACTGTATATGCTGGTTACTAAACCTGACCATTCTTAGTTATCCAGAAGAAAGTTACAAGGTGGAGTACAATTGCTACACTGGAGCAATAGTTCATCCTGAGATGCTAATATGGCTAGCTACTGAATGCTAATGAAGATCTCCTTGTAATGCTAGCATTCATGTAGTATTTGCAAACTTTAGTGTTGTTGGATGAAGTATCAAATTAAGGCAGTTTACATATTATAGATATGTCAAGGAGCAAAACAGTCACCCCTCACACTTGTTTATGGTTGTTGCTGCATAGTATATGTAGTGAAAACATGCATTAATGTAGTGAAAACATGTAGTGTATTCTCCCTACTAATTACCTCAATATAGTGTTTAATTTTGAAGAAGAATAAAATGAAGCCTGTTTGGCCATGGCTGGGGAAATAATTAATCTTTTTATTGGGATATACACTCACTGAGCAATTAGGAACACTACAACAATAATGGGTAGAGCCTCCCTTTGCTCTCAAAACAGCCTCAATTCTTTGTGGCATGAATTCCAGAAGATGATGGAAACATTCCTTTGAGGTTCTGGACCATGTTGATCACATCTCAAAGGTGTTCTATTGTATTCAGATCTGGTAACTGGGAAGGCCACTGAAGAACATTGAACTCATTGTCATGTTCATGAAACCAGTTTGAGAGACTTTTGCTTCATGACATTGACATGCTTCATGTGCATTATCATGCTGGAAATAGCCATTAGAAGGTGGGCAACAATATTTAAATAGGCTGTGACATTAAATTGATGATTGATTGGTATTAACTGGCCCAAAGTGTGCCAAGAAAACATTCCTCACACCATTAAACCACCTCCACCAACCTGAACTGTTGACACCAGCCAGGTTGGGTCCATGGATTCATGCTGTTGGCGCCAAATACTGTCTCTACCATCTGTGTGCATCAGCAGAAACAGAGATTCATCAGGCCAAGCTACATTTTTCCCGTCTCCAGCTGTCCAGTTTTGCTGAACCTTTGCCCACAGCAGCCTCAGCTTTCTGTTCTTGGCTGACAGAGGTGGAACCCAACATGGTCTTCTGCTGTTGTGGCACATCTGTATCAAGGCAGTTGTTGTGGCTCACATTGTGCATTCTGAAATGCTTTTCTGCTCACCACAATTGTATAGAGTGGTTATCAAATATACTGTAGCCTTTCTGTCAGCTCAGACTAGTCTGGCCATTTTCCATTGACCTTTTTAATCAACAAGGTAAACTAGAGTAAACTCTAGAGACTGTTGTGTGAAAATCCAGATCAATAGTTATAGAAATACTTAAACTAGCCCGTCTGGCAATAGCAATCATGCCACGGTCAAAATCACTGAAATCACATTTTCCCCATTCTGATGGCTGACCAAAACTGCTGGCCCATATCTGCATGACTTGATGTATTGCTAGAACTATTGACTAGAACTACTGCCACACGATTGGCTGATTAGATATAGTTGCATCAATGAATAGGTGTAGAGGAGTTCCTAATAAAGTGCTCAGTGTGTGCAGTTCTCTACATTACAATTATAAGTATTTTTAACTTCTTCTTTATCTTCTGTGTTAGTGAATTGCTATATATTACTAACCTGCTAAAGAGCTGGAACTGACGATATAAAAGTTATTGCTTAGATTTTTTTTAATTGTTCTTTAATCAGCAAGATGATTTCTTTCAAAAGCCTTGAGAAATACAAAACTGTCTCATCAGTTGTAAACAAACAAAACTCTTTCGTGTTCTAGCAATGCAAGTGACATAATGGCATTTGTGCAAGAGAAATCCCTACCCATGCTTATAAGTGTCTTTTCATCTTCTCTGACATCTAAATCTCCACCCTCTGTGTGTGTGCATGTGTGTGTAGTAAATGTGATACAATCTGGCTGATATTAATGATTTATTCATGTAATGTGTGAGTGTGTTATGGTGTTTGAAAGGAGATCTGTGCTAGAACATGAACAATTTTGTAAAGGAAGGAAGGATCCACCCTGGAAGCTTTTTTGGTGGCAAGTCATGCAGTTTTAAACAAAATGTTTTGGCCGTCCAGTCCAAAACATTACACAAAAAGTCAAATAGGAACTTGAATTATAATTTGAATTTTATAATTTGAATATAATGCTACATAGGTCACATTGCTATGATAGTAGAAGCATAAATATGTGCAGCCATTCAACGTAAAATATTTGGGAAGCGCAGTTTTTGATAGATCAAACCACCCTGTTTCGCCAGGATCAAATAAATATAATTTTTGCCAAATTGCTTTTATACTTGAATTACAGTGAATATCTTTTTCCACTGAAGATGAGCTCAGAGTGGATTATGCTGGATTTAGCTATTTCCTTAGGTGAGCTCCAGTGATATGAGAGCACTTTAAGAATATTGATTTTCTGATCTACAGAATAATTGGAGTGTATAAAGTAGGAAAGAGTAGCTCCACTCCTTGTGTACCAAAGCACTACACAGTAAAGCATGACTGGGTGTATATACGTATATTTTTTGCCGAATTATGATAATGATTTTTGAAAAAAAAAAAAAATATTTTAATTAAAAATAATCTTTTGACCCATATACATACTATATCACTAAGTGCATGATAATGTCGTATCGTTTTCTTTTTTTTTCTTTTTTTACTGCCCAGTAAAATCTGCATTGTTTGATAAAACTAGTCCAACTCTGGCTAAACCTAGCCATCATTTAATGTATTAGCCTGAGGATACAGCATAACTCATTTCATCAGTACAATGAATCTCCTGTAGCTCTTGAAAGTAGGCCAGTTGTAAAAGATAAACTGATTTTGACATGGATGCAGTTTAACCTTATAGTACTTCTGGCATTATAGAATTTCTTCATGCTTTGCACCAGAATTCCTCTGAGGTGAACCCTGATTGCAGTTTCCCAGTCAGCAAAGTGTGCTCTGTCTCATTTTGTTACTATGTGAGGTAACTTTTCACATTCTTAATCCCAAGGTTGCTATACGTATGGACCAGACAAACAGATGTCAACAAAAGCTAACCTATATTCCATTATACACATTAGAAACAAAGCAAAAGAGCTTTCAGAGTTTTCTAAAAGCTGGAGAGAGAAAAAAAAACAGGAGGCAGATCTGTGATAATCTGATAAGAGAATACATTCACATACCACTTAGGACTCAGGCCATTTAAATGCAATTAAAGGTAAAAGCATTTCTTGAGCACCACTATGCTACACCAATATCAGGATGGCTTGATGACGGTAACAAGGCTTGCATTTAGCACTCTCAGGCTGACACCCCACATTTCGTGTTATTGAGAAAAGTGACACAAACAGGAAAAGATATGAAACATCACGTAGATAGACTAAGCACATGTGCAGCACTGAAATATGCACCATGCATGACAAACCATTTTTACTGTAGCTCCATTAAATATAGTAGGATTATAGTAAACTGTCATCATTTTACCCCAAGGCAAACTTATTATGGCTTCTGTCAGCCTGATTACCTCTTCACAAGAGTAATGGCATATTAAAGATGAAATGTCATCACAGAGCATGCTTGCTGATCATGACTGTTAAAAATCTATTACTTGTGAAAATATTTCCACTCCAATAAGATGCAAGTGTAAAAATCCCTCTGTTCAGTGTGTAAAGTGGACTAGTTCATCACAAACATCACATCAATGAAGTTTCATATTAATGACCATCTAAAATTTATGCACTCTCTGATACGGTTTTGGTTTATGTAAAAGGAAAGCTCATAGGGGTTGTTAATAGGCCTGTAATTTTCCAGTATTTACCGGTAAGTCTGGTTACCACCAAAAATGAAAAGGAAGAAAATTGCATTTACATTCTGACTTTGGCACAGGAGCATCACAGACATCCAGGATCTGATAACAAACTGAACTGACTTGTTATCAGATGTACTACAGCAATCCATATATTTCACTACAGCTATCCAAAAACATCAAGGCCTGATATTCACTGTGTGAGAAACTTGCACTTAGCTAGTGTTGTTTTGTGTGGGCTTTTTTATGTTAATCAGAATTCCAACAGTTTTCTTTCAGCTTGCCACACATTTGTTTATTCTTTTTTTGTAAGTTTTTGTCTAAAAAATACCCAAACTGAAGACAGGGCATTCAAGCTTTTTAAAACTGACCTCAGCTTTTGTAAAGTGCTGATTGTCGGTCATTTACTCTCAAGCATGAATTACAAATGAATGTACATGAATTTACAAATAATCTGATCTTCTCCTCATTTAATCACTTCCATTTCGAAGTGATTAAAGTTATTAAATCACTTGCTTAGAGAAAAGAACATGCAGTGCCTTGCAAAAGTATTCACACCCCCAAAGACACACACACGAGTTCAGAGACATGGGAAAGTGTTTTCCATTAGGGGTGTTGGAATTTAAGTAGCATGAGCTATGATGTCACACCTGAATGATAAATTATTTGACTTTCTTTTAACAAAGGAAATGTGTTGATTTCCATAATTATACTAGTGCAGTTGATTTCTCGAATGAGAAGGTGCTGACTAGTCAAAAAACGTTCAACCTATTTGTTTATCAATATAATGTTAGTATTTTAACAGTCCCATGTTCTTGCTTGAACCTTTTATCATTTTGTAGTGTTAAAACCTCAAACTGAAATGGATTTAATTGGGATTACATGATTTTTTTTTTTTGATTATTATTATTTTTAAAAAATCTGAACATCCTGTTGAGCACAATTAAATTAATTATTTAAAAAAAAAAAACAAATGGAAAGAATATGGCACACCAATGATTCAGCCTAGATGAGGCCATCCAAGAAATGTTATGTACTTCACATATGGTGGTGGTTTATACTGCAAACATAGTTACATTTACATTTATGGCACTTGGCAGACACCCTTATCCGGAGCGACTTACATGTATCTCATTTATACAGTTGAGCAGTTGAAGGTTAAGGGCCTTGCTCAAGGGCCCAACAGTGGAAGCTTGGTGGTCAGAAGTCCAGATGCCTTAACCACTGATCTACCAATGCTGCACAGGTGGTGAACATTGATAAGGTTATGGGATTCAATGGTTTCCTGTATTTGCAGCGTTAATTTAAAAATGGCATTTAGCGATAAAAACATTGCTATTCATTGCATTCAAAATTTACACCTAAAGCACAAATGGAGCAACAAAATACTCTACATGCAGTCCAATGCAACAAGACATGATCAAATATCTGAGGTTAAAAAAAAAAAAAAAAAAAAAAAAATTAGTGCAATGCAGGAAGAAATTAACAGATTTTTACACTAGTGAGATTTTATTAAAAGCAAAATCCAAAATTCTCTGTGTGAAATCACTAAAGACCAAAATAGTCATCTCTTAATTCAAAGTGATTAATTATAACTATGCCAACTATGAAATCTTGGCATGATTAGGTCTAACAAGCCTGAAACTGTCACTACATCAGTATGAAAATTGATTTTGTAATCCATTAATAGTCTCACAGCATTAATTAAATAAGCTTTCTATTCATTTTAGTGACACCCAGGGAGTTCCTCAGCAGCGTTTTTTAATGCTGGCCATGTGAAAATAAGATGAGTTTGCATTTTGTAACATATGTGGTGCCAAAATGCCTCTGAAATCACCTCCACTGCGAAATGCCCTTCACTTAATACACAGATATTGTTGTCCCTACTAATGCGATGAATTAATCATATGTTTTTTCAGCCTCTCTGACATACTATGGGTGACTAAAGCAACTATGATGAACTGCTTACGATTTGGGTTAATTATGAAAGTGATGTAGTGTGCAAAATCCATGTAAATCAATACTAATGCCAGTACTGATGCTATTTTGGAGTATTTCCAGAAATACTTCTTTCTTTACTTGTGATAATTCTATAACTATTGAGTGCCGTGCTGAAAGAGTAATATACAGCTATTCATTACTCTGTGAGAAATCGTGTAGCTTCTATAAATGCCTTTTAAATAAAGGTGGCGTAATAGTTCAGTGTTTATCTCAGAGAGGTCTTTCTCTACTCTGTGATTACTGAGATACAAGTAATTTTTTCTACCCTGCTTGTCACTCTATGATCCATCCCTCAGATTTCGCTATGTGCTGTGTGTTTCATTCATATTAGAGATCACAATGTTTTGAGAGCATGTTATTGAATGAGGGAGTTCCTCTTATGTACATAGCTATTATAGTGAACTCATAAATAAAAGGCATCAATAATGATACTGAAATTGCTGCAGGCCTGTGCTCTACACTGTTGGGACTGCTTAGATGCACTGTTAGCATAATTGAACTTATTTTAAGCCTAGTTTAAGCGCTCTGCTATATCCCTGTGTTGGGATAAATTAGCCTTGAAATGTCATGAGCTCTGTAAACATGGTTAACCTGCAGTCCCTGGAGAAACAGGCCTTTTTGTGTGTAGTAGGAGAGAAGAACAGAATGCAAATAGAAAAATTCCTTAAAGGTGTATATTAACACATGTAAGACACTGTCAAATCTTATTTATCAACCATAAATTTGCCATATATAATGTCCCAGTTGGGGACAAAAACCCACATTTTTGACCAAATAATTCTTGATCAAGAAATGCTTATTCCATGTGGGTAGATCCTCTGGACACCTGTTTTAAAGATATGTTTTGGTAATGTTATTAATATGACAAAATTGGTTGATGGGAGATTATGCTTTAAATGATTAAATAACAAATTCTTGCCATTCTTGCATTCACCCACAATACATGAATACATAGCATTTATCAATATGATTGCACAGATCATGCTAAATTGTTGTGAATATTTCCTCATCCTCCTGTGGCTACACCACAGCTCTGAGGTAACTAAATGAATGACAATTTCAAATCTGCAAATCAAATTGCATGAGTAATACAAATGGCTTCCTGTGCAATGTAAGTGTGTGTGTGTGTGGGGGGGGGGTGAAAACCTTTGCTATAGAATGATTGAAACACTTTAGCAATACTGTATCTTGGTTTCATCATGCCAATAAATAATGAAAGAGGAAGAGAGAAGGAAGGACAGTGACCGGTCGAGGAATTATTGATGGTGAAAAGGACAAACTGAAATAAAGAGAGAGTATCTGATTTCATTACGTGGGTATTTGTTTTCTCCATCGCTTTTCTAAGTAGAATAGTTATTAAAAATGCATGATGGATTTATTTTTGGATGTTTTGCAAAATTGCTGGTGTAGGCGGTGTTGGAAGATTACTGTTGATCGCACATCAAATCAGCTTTTAGCCTAATAGCACAGTCCATTTGCGTTTAGGGCATTGTGTCTTTTTGAAACCATTTAGAAAGCTAATGGGTTCGATTGTAGAGCATTTTTATGCACAAAACATGCAAGTAAACAGCACAGCTGGTTCTAACAGAATTAAGAGACATAAGCAGGGCAGTATTAAAGCTATTATAGGCTCAATGCTTTACATACCAGTGGGAAATTGCTTTTTTATTCAAGTTGGGGTGGAAGAATTACACAAAATCTAAAAAAGATTTAGGCCACAATGGAGACTAGGGGAATATGTGTACATCAGCCTTTTAAGGCTCTACACTTTTGTCTAAACCAAACATGCACTATATTACATCAGGTTTCTACATTCCTATACTTAAAGTGTGTTGGAAACTGGAACAGAATAGAATGTTCAGTACTGCATGTTGAGAAGTGTGCATTATTGATTTAAAAAAAGCATCTCTAATCATGCTTCTCTACGTTTCTCGACGTTCCCCCCTTAGGGTCGACGTTTACCCTCAGGGTTCAAGTGAAGAATGCCGTGAGCCAGCAGCCCCTTAGCCACGCATCAGTGGAAGTGTTTGCAAACTACACACTCATCAACTCCACCATGACCGGCAGGGATGGAGTCACAGTGCTCAGGGTGCCATACACACACAGTTGGCCTCTCATGCTGGTGGCCAGAAAAGATGGCTTCATCCAAACACCATTGCTGTGGAAAACCACCAAAATTCCAAGTAAATGAAAAAACAATGTGTAACCACTGGTGATTTTTGTGAGCGGGGTGAATGTAGTAATGCACTGCAAACCCTAAATGTTGTCTTTACTTAAACAATCAAGTAATCGTGACTAAACATTACTTAAAGTGTTACGTTTTGGACACATAAATCAAAGAGCTACGGTTGTTTATTTACCTACAAATTACATAAAATTAAGATTTCAAGTTATGAAGTCCAAATCCTGATTTATTAAAATGGCTCACACTGGTCTTTCTTTGATATGATCCACTATCTAGAGAGTTCCACCTGACAACAAGTGAACTATTGCCCTTATTGGTAGATATTTGCAAAAGGCAGTCCTCTTTGTCTCGTCTGTTACTGGTACTGGTGTAGTGAAATTCAAGAGTCATGAGTGGGAGAGACGATTCTCTGTGTTTTTACAAATAAATGGTAATTATGTGGAGAAGGTTTTGTAAATCATCAGTCCATACGGGATTTCGCTGACTTTTTTTTTGCGATTGCTGCAGCCGAAACTGCTCCTGCGGCTGTTTTTCAAAAGTTTTTTGGTGCTCATTTGTGGAAAACGACCTGAATTGGAAAAATTGCAATTGCACTAAATTGTTGTGCATGGTCTTTCACAGTGATGTTTGTTGGTAAATGAGACCTTTGAACTGTACTTTGAGCTGTAATGTTCAATGCATATGAATCAAAGAGGGCTTTGGCTGAATGCTCGTTACGATGATGTTACATGGCGTGTAGTTATGACATAACATGACACATCTTGGCCCAAATCTGCATTGATGATGATAATTTCACGTTAATTTCTGTTTAAAAAAAAAAAAAGTGTTTATTTCCCTCTGTATAGAGATTTTTGGGACACCCTGTATTTACGCACACTTGAAATGATCACCAAATTAAGTGAACTTAATTATTTAAGCACACAGGATCCCTGATGGATTAGTGTCTAGCATGCGGCACTCTTCCTAGTGCAATGATTCAGGAGTTTGATTCCCGTTCAGTAAACTATAAAGTACACTATATGAACATTCAGTGAATTTAAGTATACAAGTTTTGGGACACCCCATTACTCAAGTAATATTAGGAAATGAGTTTAGTCAATCAATTGCATACAGTCAACTTCTTAGTGTTTTTTATGATTATTCTCACAAAAGTCATACACTGAAGACACTAAGAATTATTACTTATTATTTTCTGTATTACCATTTTTTTATGTGTTTCGCTCATATTATCAAAGGGGTTTTGGGTTTCTTTCTATTTAAATTCATTGTTGATAATTAGAATGAAGATCTGATAAGTTTATTAAAGAATTTTATTAAATAAATCAAATAAACAAAATTGCTGTGATATTGCTGTGATATTACGTATCGAAGAGAGCATGATGGTTTAGATGTTTAAAGAATGACTACCAAGATGCCCTAAAGCCCATGTGTGCAATCGGCCCACTAATGAGCATATCCCACAAAACTAATGTGATATTTCCATGTTAAATTATTTAATGATGTAGTGAGATTTTATGTGTCTATTTTTCAGTTTTTTCATCTGTAACACTGCCACTTTTCTACCAAAACCAAGGAAACATATGGCTGTTTGAAGATTTGGTCATCATAACAGGCAAAATGTCTGGTAGGTACCTATGGCTCATGTACTATGACACAGTACATCATGTTGCTTACTAGCTATGCAAGTTAATCTCACTATATTATGTGTTTATTACTAGATACTGTGCCACCTGCAAATGTGCAGTTCTCAAAGAGGCTGCTCTCTATACCAGACAACAACATCTCTTCATTAATAGCCTACCTGACTGTGCCTAGACTACCTGCAGATAAAAATTTCTTCCCCAACACCACAGGCATCATCATGAGCAAGTCAGGTAAGATGTAACTGGCCTAAACATGAATGTGTAAGTTATACTGTAATGACAGTTTTTCAGTTTTTCGAGTCTGTGTATCTGTGTGTATGTTTTATATTCACAGGCTTTAGGAGTGTTGAGTTAAACCCAATTGCAGCAGTTAGTGTCCAGCTCTTGTATGATGGAATTGATGTGCAGATATCAGGCCCTGTCCAGATCACACTACCTCTTGCTGAAAGCAGCCAATCACAGCTCTCCTATACTGTCCCAGCCTGGTCATTTGACAGAAAGACTGGTAGGTTTTGTCTTCTTTGGATAACAGAGGTGCAGAAAATTGTTTGTTTGAGAAGGAAAGGAAAGATGGATGAGAGAGGAAAGAAAGAAAGAGCAAGGAAGGAAGGAATGAGCATGGAAGGAAAGAACAGCAAGAGGAAGGAAAGAACAGCAAGAGGAAGGAAGGGCAAGAGCAAGGAAGGAATGAACAGCAAGAGCCAGGTAGGAAGAAAAGAAGTAACAGCAAGTGCAAGGGAGGAAGGAAGCCAAAGAAAGGACGACTAATACAATAATGGATTCAAATGTGTATGTATGTATTAATTGTGCATTTATTAAGGCAGAAAAGGCCCTTGTGCTACTGTATACTTTCTTCCATAAACAAAAGTTTGGATTGTTTTAGAAACCTGTGAATGAAATTACTGTAATACATTAGTCATTACATTTTCATGACAACTAACAAACCCAATAAACATTTTAAAAGTTTATTCCACTTGTCTTTATAGTAGCTCTGTTGGAATAAGTATTTATGGGAGATTGTCCTGAAAAGCTTACGTAGGCACTGTGTACCCCTGTGAGCACAGTAGTGTTACTAAAATTATTATTTAGTGCTTTGAGTTTTTGTCCATGCAGGTGTATGGGTAAATTGTGGTCTGGGAACAGTTCAAATGGAGAACAGACATTTGGTTTGGGTCTACACTGCTCCCCATCTGGACTACTGGATTGCTGCCCCTTTTCCCTCATCCACTGGTATAAATATTTTGTTGCCACATGTAGAACAGTGTATGTCTTTAGTTGTTTAGGATTTTATTTCAAACATAACCATATTTTCTCATTCTTGAAAATCTAGGTTACATGGGGCATGAAAGCCCTCTGGATTTCATTTCATACAATGCATACCTTCTTGTTCCAGTAGTAGGAGGAGGTTTAATTATTGCTGTTGGATTGCTTGCTGTGGTGTCATGTTATTGTAGGTAAGGCTATTCCCTAACATTTTCCTCACTGTAAAATCATCTTAACTTGTTTAAATGGCGAATTGGTCAAACTCTCAACATTCTTGTGTAAAATGTTGATTTTTCTACAACATGTCTCATTGTGTTTTATTCCTTGCATAAGAATCTTTAGTCTTTGGAGAGTCTTTGGAAGCCTGGATACATAAAATTGGTTTTGCTTTGACAAAAAAATACTGATTTCCATTGATCTTGACAAAAAGATCTCAAACCTGAAATAAACTGAAATTATTAGCTGATTCATTACAGTGTTTGATAAAAACAGATCAGTCATAAATCATTTGTGCTGATCCACTGTGAACAAGTCCAACAGAATGTAATTCACAATGTCACAGTATTACATTTGCTGCATCAATTTGAAAGCTGTTATTGAACTTTATCACCTAAGAGAAACCAAATAGTGTACAATGGCATTTACAGGTTATCCACAAGGTTTCCAAGTATACATGCCATTTAGTCTTTCTGTATTTATTCCAGCTTTCTATTTATATATGTTTTTCCTTTAGAGACTCCCTGTGTAAGCGAAAAAGAAAGCAAGTCCACAGCCGAAAAACAGCCATTCAGAAGAAAGACCAGACCACTGGTAGAAACAACAGCAATGAGCAGTTGGACATTTCTTTTAAAGCTCCTACACGCAAACACAGGCATCGTTCAGCTGCATTTCAAAGCACATCAGTCTGTAAGAGGGATCATCACAAAAGTGTTTAAAATCTTGAAAATGTGTGTTTTGAAAGCTTAGTTATATAACCTGTCTGCTTTAGCTTCGAGTTCAAATTCACGCAACGTCACTTCATCAGACCAAGCATCAGGTAGCAGGTCCGCCACGCTACCTAGGAAGGCAGCCCAGTATAGTGGCCTGGAAAAACCAAAAATGGCACTACTCTCAGAGGTCAAACAGCAAGACCTGACTATGGACATGCCATATGGAGAGCCCAGAGCTAAAGGCTGGAGCTGCTTGTTGGAGTCTGTGTCTGTCCCAGACACCCTGAACAAAGCTACAGGGATGGACACTTCCTGTGGGACTAATCAAGGAAGCTCTGAGCAGACACTACTGGAGCTGTCCAAAAATAAACCCTTCCCTCATCCAAAAGCTTGGTTTGTTTCTCTAGAAGGAAAGCCTGCTGCACAGGTCTGCCACTCCATTCTAGACCTTCGAAAATGTCACCTCCTACTCAATGACAGTCAGGACACCAGTCTGGACTCGGGCGTCGACCTCAACGAGCAGCATCAAAAGCAGAACCAGAGCTATCTGAAAAGAAGCACAGCTCACACACAGGCAACCTACTCAGAGAATGCAGATCTGAGCAGCTGTGAGAGCGGTACAATCATAGATGGCACCCCAGAAGAGCTCTTGCTCAAAAACACACTCCAGAGAAGCGGTGGATCTGTGGCCTACTTACCAGAGGAGAAATGCGATGATGACACGTCATACGAGGGCAGCGAATGTGCACCAAGCCCTCGAGTGCAAAGGCTTAGGAAGGCAAAGGAAAAGCCAAAAAGCACCTGGCACCTGAGGGAGGAAAGACCACTTATGAAGCGAAACTAAAAGCACATTGTTAAAAATGTTTTAGTTATTATTATCATTATTATTAATGTATTAGTTATTATCATCATCACCATCATCGTCATACCATATAGACTATAAAACCTAAAATAAAATGTCCATCTACAGAAAACACTGCTAGAAGCCATCATGTTCAAACTTTAAGTGTTTCCTTTCTGTAAATTTTCTTCTTTTTTCTCTTTTAAACATAATATTATCCTTGCAAACTTATGTCATTTTTTACTTTTTAACTGCAATGGGTTTATTTATTTGTTTGTTTGTTTCTTTTACACAGATACTTATACACAGATATTTTACACAGATAATTCTACACAGATATTCCACTTAATTTCACAGTGAAATTGTACCTAAGCCATGTACGGTTGAGGTCACAAGTTTACATACACCTGGTAGAATCTGCAAAATATTAATAGCTTTAAAAAATAAAAAAAAATAAAAATGGATCATAAAAATTGCCTTTTTTTTTTTTATTTAGTACTGCACTGATTAAGCTGTTTCACATATGATGTTTACATATAGTTCATGAGATATAATAATAACTGAATTTACACAAATGAACCAGTTAAAAAGTTTAGATTTGTTCAGCATCAGTGAATGTTTGAACATTTTGTAATAGTCGTGTACGAGTCCCTCAGTTGTCCTCAGTGTGAAAAATGGATCTCAACATCATATAGCCGCTGTTGGAAAGGGGTCAATATCAAGAAGATGCTGGAAAAGTAAAGAATGTGCAGGACCTGGAGGACATTTCTGAAGAACAGTGGGGCAGTTTAACTGCTCAGGACAAACAAGGGACTCATGTACAACTATCACAAAACATAAACACAGTCGCTGATCATCCGTGTAATGACACACAGTATTAAGATTCGAGCTGTAAAGTATGTAAATGTTTGAACTGGTTCATGTGTATATTCAGTTATTATTGTGTCTTGTGGACTATATGTAAACATCTGTTATGTGAAATAGCTTATTCAGGGCAGGACTAAATAAACAAAATGCAATTATCTTTTATTATTAACATTTTATAGATTCAGCAAGGCGGATGTAAACTTGTGACCTCAGCTGTGTCATTGTAAAACTCATCATAGCTGAATGAAGCTTACTGAATACATTTAATGCTGAGCTTTTCTTTCTTTCTTTCCTTCTTTCTTTCTCCAAAGATTGTGTTAACTGCACAGGTTCCTATTTGTTCTCATGATAAAAGGCGGTGATTGCTGAAAGTATTTAATTGTATTGTATGAAATTACAAGTGCACTGTTTATATAGTTATTTTTAGTTCATTTCTAACGATCGGTCAGAAAATGAGACATTTTGTAGGCATCAGGTTTGGAAATCAATCTTAAGGATAAGCTGCTATTTCAGAAAGATGTTTCCTCATGCCATGGCTGCTTAAAAAGGCCTATTGCATGCTTAAAACATATGGTGATGTGTTATACTGCTTTGATGTCATCTGCCATGTGTTTTCAATATGCAAATAAACAATTCTGACTGTTTCGATATGCAGAATCTGTGTAAATGGTCCATTCTAGTTGTTCTTTGCTGCTGTTGTTGTTTTTTTTTTGTTTTGTTTTTTAATTACACTTGCAATGACATTAACTCTCCTGAACTGGGGATCAAACCCAGGTGGCTGACATTTTGCAACATTCACATTACCACTGCGCAACCACACATATTTTTACTCGTGGTAATTTCAATACTATAGTTATAGTACCTTTCAGTGCCAACATCCCACAAGATTTCATAATGTAATTGGCTTGCATTAATATTATGTGAACGGATCATGCTAACTTTACAAAATTAAACCTTATAATTAGAAGCCTGTTTAAATTAAGTTTATGAGCAATGAAATCACGTTTTGATGAGAAACGTCATATTTTTATGTAAACTATACATCAGAGATTTTCTTAAATATCTAACCGAACATAATCCATTTTTTCAGCGCATGGTCATAAATTCTAAGATGGCTCTCACTTAATCAAAATGTTAACTGTTTTAATAAATTCTTATTAAAACTTAACCACTCAAAATCTGATTTTACTAAATCCATTTTTATCATAACAAATTTTTGTCACTTTTAGCCATTCGGTTAAACAGCGCCCTCTGGTGGTTATCCTGTTGAAAATGTAGTCAAATTTTTGAAAGTGAAACTAACACACCAATGGAAACGGAGCACGTGGAAGAGAAGAAAACAGAGCAATAAGGTGCGTATATACAGACTTTAATAATAATAATAATAATAATAATAATAATAAGCAGAAGAAGAAGAAGAATACACTTCCTTTGGTAATGTTTAATGCACAGAGGAAAGAAGGGGGAAACGTTTTTTGTTTTTTTAAACCCCTGAAGTGAAACTATTGGCGGTTTGCTGCAAACATCTGGCTTTTATGTGAATGCGCACGCTGAGAAACTTTGTTTAGGGTTAAAGCCTGGGTTACCTGAGAAAGTCAACCCAGCGTCATGAAACCTGTTGATCTTAATTCACCTGGGTTGGATTTGTTTGGTTTTGATGGTTTGAAATTGCTTTCTTTGCATACCCCAGCATGTCTGGAGGTTGGGGTCAGAGCGCAGGGTTAGCCGTGATACAGCGCCCCCTGGTGCAGAGAGGGTTAAGGGCCTTGCTCAAGGGCTCAAAAGTGGCAGCTTGGCAGTGCTGGGGCTTGAGTTTAGGTTTTCCTCCCCTTGGCTAGTGACACCAAACTAGCCTAGTCTTGTTAGATTGCTTTATATTTTATGTGACAACACCCGAGGCAAGTTTTATGATAAATCCAACTATTTGTCCAATTTTCACATTTTTAAGCATTTAGCTCTCACATGCCTGCAGGAAAAAAAAAACAATAGAAACAATCAAAGCACTTTACACTGTGTCTCATTCACCCATTCACACACACACCAATGGTAGCAGAGCTGCCATGCAATATACTTACCTGCCATCGGGAGCAACTTGGGGTTCAGTGTCTTGCCCAAGGACACTTCGGCATGTTCACCCGGGCCGGGAATCGAACCGCCAACCCTACGATTAGGGGACAACCCGCTCTACCAACTGCGCCACACCCGCCCCATTACTATTATTGGTACTGCCAATAATAATTGTAATTGTAATAAGTAATTGTATCCACTAGACATAACGTGCCACCAATAGAAGGCAACTAATTACTAGTAGAGACCCACAGGGACATTTACAGATTCCAATAAAACCATTACAAATTCTTTGAGGGTTTCTGGGGTTTTTTCCAGCAGGGATGCAAAAAAACTGCATGGAAACAGTATGTAGAAGTAAATTTTTGAGTGTTTATTGTATTTTATTAATTAATTTATTTATTTATTTTATGGAGAAGAATTTGGGTCCTGGTGCACAGTCAGGAATTTTTTTATTTTTTTTGTTTGCACGTTTATACTTGAACTAAATTCTGCATTTTTCTATTTCAGGAAGAATGGACACAATCACAAGTAATAAGGTGAAGCTTATTAAATGGTTACGTGTAGACGAATACATTTTGCAGCACGTCCAATGTAGGAAGTTGATAACCATGGATGAATACACGAAACTGAAAAACCTCTCAAACCCTGGAACACAAATAACCGAACTCTTGGACCTTATGTTGCAAAAGGGACAAAGTGTTTGCGTGGACTTTCTACAATTGCTGAAAGAAGACGATGTGAATGAAAGCAGCCCGGAGCTGAAGGAGTGGATAACTTCAGTAAATACCTCCTCAGGTAAGCGAGATTTACACTGTTACACTGTACTCAGTGCTGTAAGCTACACGTCATCTCCAAATCAGCAAACAATAAAACACAGCCACACACACACACACAATCAGTCACATGGTCATTTCACCTAGTGTTCTGCTTATACAGTCAGGTCCATAAGTATTTAGGCAGAGACACAGTTTTCATAATATTGCCTGTGTACACCACCACAATGGATTTGAAATGATGTAATCAAGATGTGATTGAAGTGTCTTTCAGCTTTAATTCAAGAGGTTTACCAAAAATATTGCATTAACTTTTTAATAATATTAGTCCCTCCATTTTCACAGGCTCAAAAGTAACTGGACAATTATTTTATATATTAAAAATGGAATACAAAGTAGTATAAGCCAGTCCAGTCTGAGCAAAATACGTTACTGAATAAAACTAATCACCTCTATGCTTAAATCTGCATAACATTTCAGATTATTGTGCTCTTTCTAATCATTATTGGGTACTTAGGGAATATTTCAGTAACAGATGCTTTTTTTCCTAAGAAAGCATTAAAGCAAATAGCCAACAATTAGCTTATGTAAATGACATCAGCAAACAAGTAGCACCTATTTATCCAAAACAATACTTTTCTCAGCTTCTCTATTAGAACGGAAAGTAATAATATATTTTGCATATACAGTATTAAGGGACATTGTCAACACTGCATACTGCATCATGAAATAATCACATTTCCCCCTATTCAAAATATAGAATGACTGGTATCTGGATGTAATAGCTAAATATTATTCCAAACAATGTCTTCTTTCCTCTTTCTTACAGAAATAAAAGCAGCTCCACAGAGCTCAATCCAAGGCTCAGGTGTGTATAATGACCACACCATACATCCTGAATATTTAATTTTTAAAAATCCCATTCAGCCAATACCATGCCTGTTTATGCGGATGCTCACTGGAAGTTATAATGCAAATCTTTTTTCATCAACAGGTAGCTCAGTGAATATTTCTGCAGATGATACCAGCAGTGTTTACAACCCTATAAGAAGCGGCGCTAAAATTTCAGTCCAAAAAAGGACTGATGAGAAACCACTGAGAAGTGGTTTCTCAGACCGAGAACTAGGTAACTCCTGCTCCACTGACATCATTTAAGGCATTCATGAAAAAAGACCAAGTCGCACTATAAAAGGCTTTGATATAGAATACACTTTCAATCGAAAGTCATTTCATAATTAATTTCTCCTTCTCTTCCTTCTGCTCTTCACTCATTTCTTAATTTATTATACTTCAGATAAAGACTTTTTGAAGAGGAACTGGGGTAAACTTATTGATAAAGTAAAAACCGTTGATAGAATCATTGATGACCTTAACATTACTGATGAAATGGCGGCAAATGTACGAGCTGAGAAGACAGAGCAGGTCAAGATGAGGAAATTTCTGAAGTAAACAAACAGCAAAAAGGCTGCTATTCTTCTGGTTGTGGTCATGTAGGTGATGGCATGGAGGACCTGACCATGGCCTAACAGCTCAGTGCAGCATGTAAAACCTCTTCAATGATGGTGCAGGGCATAAATCACAGATCAAAGACAGTGTCTAAGATAACATTATGTGATGTGTATTATTTTATTACTGTATTTGTATTATTATCACCCATGACCTTAATTCCACTATGTTTATATATACTGCTAAAAGAAATAAAGGGAACACTTGGAGTTACATAGTGCTGTTTAAGTGTTCCCTCTATTTTTTTGAGCAGCAATATATATATATATATATATATATATATATATATAGAGAGAGAGAGAGAGAGAGAGAGAGATTGAATAATATATATTCAATTAACTCAAGTGAGGCTTGTTGAGCAAAGATAACATGAAGCAAAACACTTCAGAAACAGAAAGTGTCCAAAATTATAATTAGAGGAAATATCCTCTTCAGAATAAAAACAAAACAGCTGTCATAAATTACAATACTCATGTGACCTTGATATTGATGTCCAGTTTGGTATTTTCAAATGCCGATACTAAAATATGAAGTTTTAACAAATATCAATAATCATCCACATCTACTAAGCTTGAAAATTATTTTTTAAAACTGAAACACTTGAAACACACACAAAAAACATAGCTTAAAACACAACTTGCAGAAAACCACAGTGTTTATACAAAAACCATTTACATTGCAAAAATAACAAATTATAAATATAATAAAAGATTTATCGTAACAAATTTTTTTTTATAGTTCACTAATTCCCGAATCGAATTCCAATCTTTTCTATTTGTTACAAAATTGGCTCCATTTCATTCTTTTTCTCTCAGATAACTCAAGAAATTCTTGCTGGTATCGACACTGCTGGTTGGTTCTCTCTCTAATTGCAAAGCCCTATTGGTAGGCCTACTATAGCAAATGTCTTCTTTTTTGTCATTCATCATATATATGTTAAAAATATATTTTAAAATGAAATACAAAATGGTATAACCCAGTCCAATCTGAGCATAATACATTACTGAATAAAACTAATCACCTCTATGTTTAAATCTGTATAACATTTCAGATTATTGTGCTCCTTCTAATCATTATTTGGTACTTAATGAATAGTTCAGTCACAAATTCTTTTATTTTCTATTTTCTAACAAATTATTAATACAAATAGCCAACAGTTAGCTTATCTGAATGACATCATGCAAACAGGTAACATCTACAGTATATATCCATTCAAGCAAGCTATTTATTAATCAACACTTTTTATAGCTTCTCTGTTACAACAAAGTAATAATATACTTCACATATATTAAGTAACATTCCTAACACTGCAACAATCACTTTTCCCCCCTATGAAAAATATATAATGACTGGTATCTGGATGAACGTAATAGCTAAATATTATTCCACACAATGTCTTCTTTCCTCTTTCTCACAGAAATAAAAGCAGCTCCACAGCGCCCTGTCCAAAGCTCAGGTGTGTATAAGGACCATACTATGTACTGTATACTATGAATATTTAATTTTTAAAAATCCCATTCAGCCAATGCCATGTGTCTGTGCGGATGCTCACTGGAAGTTATAATGCAAATCTTTTTTCATCAACAGGTAGCTCAGTGAATATTTCTGCAACTGAAGCCAGCTGTGTTAGAGTCCCTATTATAAGTGGCTGTCAGATTTCTAGCCTCAGTATAGAAATGAATAATAGTCTTCAAAAAAGGACTCATGAGAAACCGCTGAGAAGTGGTTTCTCAGACCGAGAACTAGGTAACTCCTCATCCACTGATATCATCTAAAGCATTCATGAAAAAAGACCAAGTTGCACTATAAAAGGCTTTGATATACATTACACTTTCGATCTAAAGTAATTTCACCCTGAATTTCTTCTTTCTGCTCTTCACTCCTTTCTTCTTTTATTATACTCCAGATAATCAGGAATTTCTGAAGAAGAACCGGGGTGAAATTATTGATAAAGTAAAAACCGTTGATAGAATCATTGATGACCTTAACCTTACTGATGAAATGGTGGCAAACGTGCGAGCTGAGAAGACAGAGCAGGCCAAGATGAGGAAGGTTCTCGAGTACACAAACAGCACAAAAGCTGCTAAGCTTCTCATTGATGCCTTGTGGAAACATGCAGGTGATGTCATGGAGGACCTGACCATGGCCTAACAGCTCAGTGCAGCATTTAAAACCTCTTCAATGATGGTGCAGGGCATAAATCACAGATCAAATACCTCACCATTTCTGAGATAACATTATAAGAAGTGAATTTTTATTACTGTTTCTGTAAACAATATGGATTTGTTTTATATCACCCATGACCACCATTCCACTATGTTTTTACAGTTTTATATTTTTATAACTGGTGTGAGTATAAGACAATATCAGTTAATATTTTGATGTATAAATCAAAAATGCATGAATAAATAAGCATTGTTGAGTAGAAATCCATATTTGAATCCATTGGTTTTTCTGATTGTAATTAGAATACCTGTTTGGATCAAACCCATTCAGTCGAAATAACCAGTAAAATTAGCTAATAACTACAACCCCAGGCAAAAATTATGTAAATCACCACACTAAGAGGATGTTCACTTGTGTTTTTTTTTGTTTGGTTGGTTGGTTGGTTGGTTAGTTTTTTACTTCTGGGCAAATAAACAAAATCACAGATATGACACAAACCAATGTTCGTTTAATAGCTGAACATTCTGGCTTCATGAAACATACCTCAAACAAATAAAAATTATTGTAATTAATGGCATTTTTTCCAGATAAAGTACAGGAAAAAATTATGCAATCATCAAAAAATAATTAGTTTTTTGTTGCTCCTCCACAGGCATTTTATGCCTGAATTCTTTTCTTTTCATTAGATTTCCCTAATGAAAAACAATATTCTCTATCAAGCTGGTTCCAAACCTTTTTGAATAGCAGTTGACCGATCAGCTCTGCGGGATGGAGTCTTGTCATGGACCAATTTTTTTTATATTTCCACAATACATTTTCAATGTTTGCTGGCCATGTCATTAATTTGATATGCCTTTGGCAAAGAAATGCTTTAACAGTGGACTTGTTCAACAAATAGATTTCATGTAAAAAAAAAAACCATAATGAACTTTCTTTTACCTTTTCTTTTACTTTCACACTATCCGTTGTTACCCAGATGAGGACGGGTTCCCTTCTGAGTCTGGTTCCTCTCAAGGTTTATTCCACTTATCATCTTAGGTAGTTTTTCCTCGCCACCAACTCACTCAATAGGGATAAATACACACACTTGAAATATGTATCTTGTGTTTATATGTTTCTGTACAACTGCTTTGAATCAATGTCCATTGTATAAAGCGCTATACAAATAAAATTGAATTGAATTGAATTGAATTGAACACTCTTTACTCTGTGGCAAGGTGCATTATCATCACCACCAAACCTATTTTCTATCGATGGAATGAGAAAAGTGTCCAAAATTTGCATGTATACCCGTGCACTGACTGTTGAGGTCTCCCCAGGTCCTTTACCTGACATGAAACCCCATATCATAAATGACTGGGGATTTTTTTGTTGTTGTTGAGGCAGTAATATTTATATGTTTTATTAGAACAGCACCAGACAAAATTTCCATATTCATTTCCTTGGTCAATGCAGATTCGTTATTCATCACGGAATATGACTTTCATCTGATCATCCACACTGATCATCCATGATTGCTTCTCTTTAGCCCTTCTGTTCTTACAGTTCTATCAGAAACATTGACTCCTGTTTCTGCTCATTTGTTTTTCATTTGTTTTGTTGTGCATTTTCTATTTTCAAGTCATATTGCTTTAAGTTTTCTATCCTGATGTGTGCCGTCTTTCTTGGTCTACTCATATTTCTTTCATTTATAACCTTCCAATTTCATTTCTACTTGCACCAAATTTTAGACACAGCTGACTGGGAACAACCAACATCTTTTTCCACACTCTGTGTTAGATTTCCTTCTTGAAGGAGTTTTATAATAATTGACATTGTGTCAGTTGACAACTCTCTTGTTGGGGGCATGTTTCCTTTCAAAAAGTCCAAAGTTAAGGTCTGTTAACACACTTTTAAGGAGAGATCCACCGATACTAAATTTCTCAGCAGATACCGATAACTGATTATTCAGAGTGATATCAGCCGATACTGATATTGTACCGATATTTCTGCCTTTTATATCTTTTTTTTAAATGAATAATAAATCATTTCACAATTCTGAAGGAAATGCAAATAAAAACATTATTCTCTCAATTTCAACAAGTTGTTTCACAGTAACTGGTCTCATAAACAGAAAACACATTACTCTAATTAGCATTAACACATGAACTAAATTCTGAAGATTAAAGTAAGATTCATTAACTTATTGAATGTTATTAATTCATATTAACACTGAATTCTAAAAAACCTCCTGATAGTCTCACAATCACTCACCACAAAAAAAAGCATTTCTACTTCATCACTGAACATCAAACTGGTAATATATAATATCAACTTTTTTTATGTATTAACATTAACTGAATATGAAATATACTACTCTACAAATATATTTTTCTGTGCAGTACCGTAATTCTCGGACTATTGAGCGCACCTGAATATAAGCCGCACCCACTAACTTTAAAAAGAAAAACAATTTTGTACATATATAGGCCGCACTTGTCTATAAGCCGCAGGTGTCCACGTTGTAACATGAGATATTTACACAGAAATATTTTTTAACTTTTAATTAAATACGTACCCTAAATGCTTTTATTCCGAGCAGTGCATGTAACACAGCTGTTAAAAAAAATAAACAGTTGCCTACCAGGAAAAGTCAGTGACCGCTATCTTCATCTTCCTCCTGCGCACTAAAACCACTAAAGTCATCGTCTTCAGTGTCGGAATTGAACAGCCTCAGAATTACCAGTACTTGGTCACACACTTCCTCAGTCTCTCTTCTTCTTCTCTTCTGTCATCTTTTTGCATTGAGTCAGTTCTTCACGCTGCCATCTCCAACGTCTCACCATCGATTCATTGATGCCAAGCTTACGTGCAACAGCTCTAATTTCTTCTTTGACAGCCAGATCGATCATGTGTTTTCCCTGATGAGGGGGTGTGCATGAAGTGCAAAATAACTGATCTGAAGAATTTAGTGTGAGTGCGTTTGATTAATTCGAACAGTTTCATTGGTCCACTGTGACCTATTCAGTAATTTCATTTGTCCGATGTGATGAGGTTAAATGTTTTGGCAGCATGAAGCTCATTAGCCCGTAAAAATCTATAAATTAGCCGCATCATTGTTTAAGCCGCAGTGTTCAAATTCTGTGAAAAAAGTAGCGGCTTATAGTCCGGAAATTACGGTATATAACTTTTTGTCAACTCATCTCCATTTAAATCTTTCATCAATGTACTGCTGCTTTAATTCAGCTCGAGGAGTGCAAAAAAAAAAGACTCGATGCCGAAACTCCCGCTTCATTGCTGCAGTGTCCGGTGTAAAATTTTAGCAGTACGGAGCTTACAAACTGCAGTTTTGTCATCCTTCCACACAAGAGACATCATCTTTACACACAGCACAAAATCTTTGTGTTTTCCCATCCTCTTTTGATTGACAGGATATAATCGGCCAACAGCGTGAAAAATAGTCTTTATCTGCCGATACATACATAGGTGAAGCTCTACTTTTAAGGTCTGTAAGCACTCTCTTTTAACTGCAGACTCATTTGAATTTTAGACTTGTGCTGGTATTTGTTTTATGAATGCAAATTACAAGATGATTCCATAATTTTTTCCTCAATATTGAGTGATTCCATCATTTTTTTCCTCAATATTGAGTGATTCCATCATTTTTTTCCTTTACTTGATCTGGAAAAAATATGCCATTAATTAAAATAATAAAATTTAACTTGTGTTTCATAAAACCACAATGTTCAGTCAATAAACAAACATTTATTTGTGTCATATCTGTCCTTTGTATATTTGTTTACTGTATTTGCTATGAAGCAAAAAGTATAACCCAGGTGACCAACCCATCCTCTAATCCGTAATACAGCTTTGATAAAAAAATATACAGCTTTGTCATTTCCACAAACATATATATTAGTCTATCCCTAGGATAGGCTCCAGGTTCCCCACGACCCTGAAGAAGGAGAAAGGGGTAGAGGGTGGATGGATGGATGGAGAGCCTGGCTCCTGGCTCTGCTTCATTGACCACTGGTATCAATGATAAATAATGGTGACATGTATGACATAACATGGTCAGAAATGATCAAACATAGCTCATATTTCATTTTTTAAAAATTCACTGTTTGAATAAATTCTTATTCAAACTTAACAAATAAAAGGATCACCTCAAAATAATTTTTTACTAAATCCTCTTTTATCATTCAACTTGTGACACTTTCAGCCATTTGGTTAAATAGCGCCCTCTGGTGGAAGTTCTGTTGAAAATGTTATGTCAAATTTTAGAAGTGACAGACACGCATAAGCAACATCCTGAACAACCGATCATACAAGGTGCGTATATAAAGACTTTAATCATTATTATTATTATTATTATTATTATTATTATTATTATTATTGTTATTAGTATTTAAAATTATTGTTATTATTGTTATTACAATTATTATTATCTTTCTTTAGTATTATACTGTTTAATGCACTGAGGAAAGAAGAAATAAGGAAAGCAGTTGTTTTAACCACTAAATTGTTCACAGTCAGGAGTTTCTTGGATTTTTGTTTGTTTGTTTGTTTGTTTGTGTTTGTTTGTTCTTGAACTAAATTCTGCATTTTTCTATTTCAGGAAGAATGGACACAATCACAAGTAATAAGGTGAAGCTTATTAAATGGTTACGTGTAGACGAATACATTTTGCAGCACGTCCAATGTAGGAAGTTGATAACCATGGATGAATACACGAAACTGAAAAACCTCTCAAACCCTGGAACACAAATAACCGAACTCTTGGACCTAATGTTGCAAAAGGGACAAAGTGTTTGCGTGGACTTTCTACAATTGCTGAAAGAAGACGATGTGAATGAAAGCAGCCCGGAGCTGAAGGAGTGGATAACTTCAGTAAATACCTCCTCAGGTAAGCGAGATTTACATTGTTACACGTCATCTCCAAATCAGCAAACAATAAAACACACAATCAGAGCTGCCAGGAAATCACGTGGTCATTTCACCTAAGTTTCTGCTTACATATTCAGTTAACTCAAGTGAAGCTTGCTGAGCAGGTATAACCTGAAGCAGAACACTTCAGAAGCAGAACTTGTCCGAAATAAATTACAATTAGATGAAATGTCCTCTTCAGAACAAAACAAAACAGTTGTCATAAATTACAATACTCATGGGACCTTGATTTTGATGTCCAGTTCGGTATTTCCCAATACCGATACTGAAATATGAAGTTTTAACAAATATCAATAACCATCCACAGCTACTAAACTTTAAAATTATTATTTTTTTAAACAGAAACACTTGTAAAAAAAAAAAAAAAAAAAAGAGAAAGAGAAAGAAAGAAAGAAAAGAAGACAAAGGAAGAAAAAAACTATTTACATTGCGAAAACAAAATCAAATTGGCACCCTGTCCAGTGTGTAAACCACCTTGTGCACCATGCTCCCTGGGATAGGCTCCAGGTTCTCCTGTGACCCTGAAGAGTATAAGCGGTATAGAAAATTAAAAAACTTCTATATGAAAAATATAGAATGACTGGTATCTGGATGAATGAAATAGCTAAATATTATTTCACACAGTGTCTTCTTTCCTCTTTCTCACAGAAATCAAAGCAGCTCCACAGCGCTCTATCCAAAGCTCAGGTGTGTATAATGACCATTCCATGTATACCATGAATATTACATTTTTTAAAATCCCATTCAGCCAATACCATGCCTGTTTATGTGGATGTGGATTATCTGGAACTTATGATGAAAACCTTTTTTCATCAACAGGTAGCTCAGTGAATATTTCTGCAACTGATGGCAGCAGTGTTTACGCCCCTATGATAAGCGGCTGTCAGATTTCTAGCCTCAGAATGAAAACGAATATTGATCCTCAGAAAAAGAACTGATGTCATGGAGGGCCTGACCACGGCCTAACAATGATGGTGCAGGGCATGAATTACAGACCAAATACCATACCTTTTCTAAGATAATATTATGAGATGTCTTTTTATTACTGTTTCTGTACATAATATAAAAAAAATGTATATAACCCAGGAAAATCATTCCACTACATTTTTACAGTTTTATCATTTTTAATAAAGAAAATGGTGGTGTGATCATGTGATACAATCAATGTCTTTTAATGGATAAATAAATAAGCAATATTGATTAAACAGACCTTTCTACTGACTTTGAAATATACCAGAACGATGCCTAGGGTTCCTTCTTATAAAAACTGCAATGTATTTTTCTGTTAGCAGTCACATTTCTAAAACATGCACTGGTGGTTAGCCTTATTATTGCTATTGTTGTTGTTATGGTGATTATATTGCTTTTGTTGTCGTTATTACATTTTACATTACATTTGTACATTTTAAAGACACTTTTATCCAAAGCGACTTACAAATGAGGAAATACAAGCAAAACATATACAGCTTTGCCACAGCAAAGCCCACAAAAATTAGCTGAACTCATCAATGTTCCTCTCCATGGAACTCTTTAGTAAAAAGGCGAAAGATTTATGCATGAATGAAGAGAGACCTGAGCCGTCATCATTACAGATGCAATTAATGTAACTTTTTTTTATTTTACTTGTGCTCTTTTGTTGTGATGTCACAAAAATGTAGCACTGTTTGTTATTTAAACAATTCACCTTGAAACATAGATGTTTATTAGCTCTATGTATATTGCAGAAGCTGTGTACAGGACAATACATGCCAAAATGTCTGCCAAAAAGCAGAAAAGTGGATACAGAGTGTAGAGTTTGAAAAATGGACCGCTTCCTATTTATTCACAGAGATGAATGGGTAATAGTTTAAAAAAAAATTACAATTTAATGTTAGTCAACAGCTTCAGTACAAAAGAAGTGCCATAAATTTTAAGTCAAATACTATATTTTTCAGTTCCAAATACCTGTGAAGTTTTTTTTTGCATTTGTACAAACACTGTGAGCAGTTGTAATGCACATATATGTGAATGATAATCAGAAGCAAATTGCACATATTTGTCTTAAGAAATCTGAGGTTGTTCATGATATATTTTATAAAAGGATATTTCATTAAATATAAATGTCTTTGCATGAAAACAAAAGTAAAAACATGGACTTTTTGTTATTTATAGGTGATTATACTATGATTTTACTGGCCCGGCCCACTTGACATCTAATTAGGCTGTATGTGGCCCCTGAAATAAAATGAGTTTGACACCACTGATTTAGACGATCCACACCATTTTTATTTTGTGGCACACTCTACATCTGTTTTAACCATTGGTCTAAATTTGTTCATGTAAGCATACACGCTTTCCATGTGCACACCTCGCGCCATCTAGTGGTTGATCAGACGTAAGACGGTTCTTTTGTTGAGAAAAACCGAAAGCGAAGGTAAGTCCACCCGTACTTGATGTAAAAAATCTCTCTCTCTCTCTCTCTCTCTCTCTCTATATATATATATATATATATTTTTTTTTTAAACAAAAACTTTGACTCTCGGAGAAGAAGCAGCTGCATTAGGTGTGTTATTCCAGAGTAACTGTAATCAACAATTCATCTATACTCTTACTTAATGTACTGAGAGAGCTTCACAAAACCGGTGAGAAATGTAAATAGAAAATCCGAGTCTGCACGCTACAATCTCAGTCTACATTCGGCTATACAGTGTGTTTTCTTTGATGTTTGAAAGTTTACATGCAAATCTACAGCTCTGCGTGGTTTCTTTTCAGGAACAATGGACATAATCCAGGATAAAAAAGTGCAACTTATTGAATGGCTATCGGAAGAGGACCTTATCCTCCAGCATGTTCATTCCCGGAAGCTGATCACCATGCCTGAATACAAAAAGCTCAAAAGCATCCAAGATCCCATTGCGAAAGTTACTGAACTCTTGGACATAGTTTTGAAAAAAGGTGATCCCCACTGCATCGAATTTCTAGAGCTGCTGAAGAAAGACGATGTGAATGAATCCAGACCGGCGCTCCAGGACTGGATAAGAACAGTCGATACCTCAGGTAGGAAAGTACTGTGTTGTACTGTGAGCTCTCCAACTTCCAGATTTAAGTAGCTTTATTGAGATGGTAAAAAGCTTTCCATCGTCAAAGCACTTGTAACATTAAGTTACAGAAGTTTATACACAACTTTATAAATAATAATAATAATAACAAGCTGTTTTATTAGCATTGTATGCATGTTTACAATTACTTTCTTCATTTCTTCTTAGCTCTCAAAGATAAGAAAAAGGATGGCAACACCTCTCAAGCTGGTACTGGGGAAATTGCAGGTAACTCCTGGTCCACTGGCAGGGTTTAGCACTTCCATGAGCTAAAGCCTAAATAAACAGTATGAACAGATTCTTCACGATAAATGTCTTGATGAATTTCTAACCTCTTCTGTCTCTTCACTTATTTCTCCTCTTTATATACTCCAGATAATCAGGAATTTCTGAGGAAGAACCGGGGTAAACTTATTGATAATGTAAAAACTGTTGATAGAATAGTTGATGACCTTAACCTTACTGATGAAATGGTGGCAAACGTGCGAGCTGAGAGGACAGAGCAGGCCAAGATGAGGAAAGTTCTGGAGTACACAAACAGCACAAAAGCTGCTAAACTTCTGGTTGATGCCTTGTGGAAACATGCAGGTGATGTCATGGAGGAACTGACTACAGCCTAACAGCTCAGTACAGCATTTAAAACCTCTTCAATGATGGTGAGGGCATAAATTACAGTTTAAATACTTCCAGTTTTTAAAAATAATTTTATAAGATGTTAATCACCCTTTGTCATGCCACTGCATTTCTCTATTTCCATAATCATTCCAGCATTAGTAGAATATAGTCTCCATAAAATTAAGTACATTGTCAAATTTGTAAATCGACTAACAATATTGGCTTCCAAAAAAAAAAAAAACGGGTATTGCACATATTACAACAATTCGGTTTTTATTACTGATTTTCCTGTACACTATCACCTACATTTGTCGTCCCTCTTCACTTTTCTATTTTCTTTGTCTTCCATAATCATTCCAATATTTGTTCAATATGCTCTACATAAAATTTCAGCTTAACCTGTTTTTGTGTTTTCTAACCTTGTGACTGTGCTGTTTTAAAAAGTGCTGCATTTTTGTATTTTGTAAAAGATTTTTAAAACCATCCACTAATTTTATATGTATGTGGTAATGTCAATGACAGTGGGAGATTGAAAAAAATTCTCAGGAAATAAATACAAACATAAATAGAGCAAGAAAGTTTCTGTGATTATTTCAAGTCGTTTTATTGTCATTTCAACCATATACAGCTGGTACAGTACACAGTGAAATGAAAAAATGTTCCTCTAGGACCATGGTGCTACATGAAACAAAACACTAATCTCATAAGACGACACAGAACTAAATAAGATCTAAAAATTCTACATAAAGTGCACGTGCATATGTCTGCTAACAACTCAGGACAGTACAGTACTAATAAAACAGGACAAGAGGCACAGTAAGTGACAGTGTAGCACCCAAAAAAAAAAAAATTTTTTTATTGAAAGGTTTTATAAAAAAAAAATCAAAAAAAAATGTGACAAGGAATAACAATATAATTTATAAATGGTATCAGTGTTAAAAATTAGCATGCAAAGTATAGTTATTGTATTAGCAGCATATTAAAGTTGTATACAGTGACAATGAATTATACTATATATTTCAGAATACAATAGCAGCAAAAAATGCAACAGTGTCAATGCAGAAATGTGAACATATTTCAATTGGAATGGGATGGTGTTCTGTTCAGTGTGTGTGTGTGTGTGTGTGTGTGTGTGTGGATCAGTCCAGTCTGATGGCTTGGGGGAAGAAGCTGTTACACAGTCTGGTTGTGAGGGCCCGAATGCTTCGCTGCCTTTTTCTAGACAGCAGGATTTATAACAATTATTATTATTCGGATTCCTCCGTTAGACGGAAACCTATTGTTATTGATTATTATTATTATTCTCCTCATCTCCATAAAGTGCCCAAAGTTTTTAAATTTAGCACATTGATACTACAGGCTATGAGTAACTCCCATAGCACAAATGGACATGAGCACATAGGTGCTACAGACCACGCTCAAAATCTATTTGACGTTCCCTACACCCAATAAGTCCAAAATGTCTGAAATCTGGTATACATGCCTTGTTTCTCATGGGGAACATAAAAAGCCATTTGGACCCATAAAGTCCACCTTGATAGATTTTTCCATTACATTGAAAATTTGTTCAAAATGACAAAAAAAAAAAAAAAAAAAAAAAAGCTTCTCTTCATGAGCCGTAGGTCCGATTGACACGCATTACACGCGTGAGATACATGTTTTTCTATAGGGTGATAAGCAATAAGGATTCAAATCAAAATGGGCCAAACTATTTATATATTGGTGAATTCACAACTGTTGCACATTTTTATTGTTTCGCGCGAAATCAAACTTTGGAATTAAATCCTGGCTCTCAAATCATGTCATGTGGACTTTACCAGCATCTTTTTTTTTTCTTAAACCCCCATTTTGATCAGTAAGTTGTACTTCCTGAGTAAAGTTGTGAGGCTTGTGAAGGATTGTGGTTTTGGGTGAAGTACTGTGAGGCATGTTGTAATTGTTATGGAACTATAGATTAATTGATTGATTAATTAATTAATACATTAATTTTGTTACTGTGAAAAAATAAATATTGTGGCAAGTCACTGTGGGGACAAAGGCAACGAGGGACTGAAAGATGAAAAAGAGAAACAAGAAATAAGAAGTGTGGGACACGGAAGGCGGGAGTATAATGATAAACTGTGGTGGTAGAGAACGCTCTAATGTGGGAAGTAGAAGTTCCCAGTTATCGTGAAGTATCATCAACAACAACAACAGAGGTGATTTAACGTCTAATATGCCTTAAATGTTTGACATTTTACGGTGTCTTGGCATCAGTTTTATGCTGGATTCTGCTGTTAGATTTGAATTTGTTTGTATTTTATCAGTTAAATATAGCTCTAGCTAACCAGCCTTAGCATTGAGCTACACCACGGTCGCTCGACTTTAACGTCATCATCACCAAACCTCCGACAACTTTTCCAAAGTAGATTTAAAAACATTTTCCATAATACGGATTTACTCCGTAGATGAATCTTTATCCACTTTTTTGGTGGGAATTGTGCATAACGTACCTGAACCAGGTTATCTGCAACGTTTTTTTTCCTGTTCAGCGTGATGACGTTTAATGTCCGCGACAACGTCTGGAGCGCTATTTAGCAACAGCCTTTTTCAATATAGGTAAAAGCTTTTTTTGGAAAAAAAAAATACGAGTGGGGTATTACTCGTGTATTTTATGTCGTAGAATAAATCGTGAAAATATTTTTGCGCTTGTGTTCACCACAGACTGTATTTCAGGCTATTATTAAAAAAAAAAACACTGACTTCGGGGCTATGGAACCGGAAGTTCTAAAATGCTAACTCGTTTCCGGGTTTTGGCGTTACAAAAGACGTCATCCATGCGCCACTCTGTACGAGAAGCATCCATTTTAAAGCATATGTGCTTTATGAGAATAAATATGGCAAGTAGCAGCTGTCAAACATCTTTTTTCTCTCCCTATGCACCATCTGCATAGAAACACACACACACACACACAGCAAGATGACACGTTTCCATATCTTAATGTTATGTTTATGGCACCAAAAACCTGGGACATGAATAAAAATATATAAATATACACCAAATGTATGTTGAATGACTATGCATAGCAAGCTGTCTAAAATAGATAATGTGTGTGTCCAGCTCTGTGTTTAGATTAGTGACCCCGTATTGACTAAGTGGGTAAAAGATGATGCAAGACTGCAGATTGGTTATTTTGTTTATTAGCTAATGGAGTTTGCCTGATTAGCTTTTTGACTTGATTATAAACTTTAGAAAATACATTGTAAAATGTTAGAAAGCTAACAATCAATCAAATTGAAATAAAAAAACAACAATGGAATAACTGTTCCAGTCTTTACTCTATCATTTGCCCAAAAAAATCATTGTGAATCATTATAAAGTTGCTTGTACATGTTTGACAATATAGGTAGTAGAATATTATAGCTATAGTAGAGACAGTAAATTTCCCTAAAACTCTGAGAAGTGTTTTGATTTGCCAACATGACAGCATACCAAAAAAAAAAAAGTTAATCAAGAGACTTCCACAAGTCTCTGAAGGCTTTTGTCTCAATTTTTGACATGTTGGGAGTGAGAATGGATGGGAGAAAAATAATTTATACATAACCTTATCTATACAAAACTTTTCAAAAACCGTAATAAATCAATAGCCATATATATTTCTAATGTTCCATCCATCCATCCATCCATCCATCTTCTACCATTTACTCCTTTTCAGGGTCACGGGGAACCTGGAGCCTATCCCAAGGAGCATCGGGCACAAGGAGGGGTACACCCTGGACAGGGTGCCAGTCCATCGCAAGGCACAATCACATACACACTCACACACCCATTCATACACTACAGACACTTTAGACAAAAAAATCTAATCACCCTACCATGTATGTCTTTGGACTGGGGGAGTAAACCGGAGCACCCGGAGGGAACCCCCGTAGCACAGGGAGAACAAGCAAACTCCGCACACACTGGAACCCCAGACCCTGGAGGTGTGAGGCGAACGTGCTAACCACTAAGCCACCGTGCGCCCGACTTCATTATTATAATATATAATGTGTTCACTTGGCCCCATCCTGCTGACATTATTTTTTTATTATTCTAAAAATGAAATGGATAGTGCTAAACTAATATTTCAGAATGTTTTTAAATATTTTGTTCTTGTTCAATCACAGTTGATTAAGTGTATCTGACCACTCTATTGCACTTTAGTCTATTCTAGTCATTAGAATTTGGCCCTTGTCATTTTCGAGAACTGACTGTTCACTTGCTGCCTAATATATCACACCCCATGACAGGTGCCATTTTAAGAAGATAATCAATGCTATTCACGTCACTTGCCAGTGTTTTTAATGTTATAGCTGATCTGTGTATGTTTCTATGTATGTACATTCCCCTCAGAAACTATTGGAACAAGAAGGCCAATTCATTTGTTTGTACTATACACCAAATATATTTGGGTTTGAGATCAAAAGATGGATAGGAGACGAGAGTTTCAGATTTTATTTCCTGTTATTTACATCTAGATGTGTTAAACGTAGAACCTTTTGTATCAGACCACCCAATTTTTAGGCAAGCAAAAGTACAGGAACAGATCAAATGTTGGATTTCTTTTTTCCTCTCCAAATATCCAGCAAGACATCATTAATTCATTAACGACTTGAACTGCAGTGTGAACATTTTGTGAATTTTTTTGCCTCACCTACTCGGCCATCGGAGAGGAAAATATAACTGAGTAAGTCTGTGCATGTGTTGTTTACATATTTCAGATTATTCATTACTAAATTTGGTTTTTGATGCTGTTCCTGTACTGAAAAGATTCACTGACTCAGCTATATTCAGATTTACATGTTTATTTTGTGCAGGTTTTATCCAAATACTGATTTACAGAGAAAATAAAAATAAAAACAATAGCTAATGACACTGCAAAGCCTTATTTGATATTACAGTACATAAACAAAAGGGCACAAGCCATTACATGCTAACTGAACAGATCAGTCATGCTGTAAAGTTTGTATAGACACTACTATAAACCATGAAAAAAAAAGTAATTTCACTAATTTATATTTGCCTAAACTTAAACAAATAGATCAGAAATGAATACCATACATGGTTGTTGGATGCAGAACACATTTTTAAGGGGTTTAAATTCCACATTTCACTTTTGTAAATTTTAGATTAATTATAGCTGACAGATGGACATGAAAATATGTGCCCACCATTATACGTTTTACATTAGCGAAAGGGAAAAGGTATTTAGGGGTGGTAGGAAGTTTGTCCCAGCCAGAAACATTGGGCATGAGGTGGGAATACACGCTGGATGGATCGCCAGTCCATCACAGGGCACCATGTAGACACACGTTCACACCCAAGGGTAATTTTTCTTAGCCACTGCACATGTTTTTGGGAGATGGAAGAAAATCAAATAGAACCCAGAGGAAAGCCACACAGACACAGGGAGAACATGCAGAGAAAATAGGTACAGACAGTAAACAGAGCTCAGGATTGAAGTGGGAACCCTGGAGCGGTCAAAAAACAACTACCTGCTGTGCCACTGGATGTCACAAATAGCCAAATACTGTAGTTGCCAAAGTGGGTTAATTTAAATTCATAAATGTACAGAATTTATTTATTTCTGAAAAGCTGCTTTGTGACAGTGTCTGTTGTTCAAAGCACCGTACAGATAAAATTTTTAAACTGGCCTAGATTTAGTATTTTAAAGAATGAGATCATAAAAGATTTTAAGTAAAAAAACTCACAAACCTTTTTTTCTTTTTTTTTTGTTATTTTTTTTTTTTTGTGGACAATTTTTGGGGGGTTGTGGGGAACAATATTGTGGTTTTTTGGGGGGGGGGGCCCTTCCAGGTGGAAGGCTGCACAAATTAGGAATGGAGGACTTTGCACTCTACGGAAGGGTCAGTGGTTTCAGGCTCAATTCACACACTCAATGGGGTCCTTTTAGTGCACTGGGTTGTAGAATAGGATAGCTAGAGAAAGCCAGGATAGTTCAGCTAGCGGAATAGCTAAACCCTCATTTCCTAATGTACTTTCAGTGGCATGTCTGGATCAGCTTTATGTGCAGACCACACCCACTTCCCTCAGAAACAAAACCCCCACCACAATGTAAAAATAAATAAAATAAAAAAGAAATACCAAAAGGTGCCTTTTATGTGCTCATTTCTGGAGGATCTTTACTATAACATGGCTTCACAATTAGAGATAAGTCAAATGTTTGGTTAAATGGAGGGAAAGAAGGAAGAAAAAAAAAAAAAAAAAAAAAAAAAAAACACCATCCCACACTTTATTAATGCAATACATATTTATTTAAGGAGTAAACATGAGCTCATGCATTCTTTTCTGTAAGGTAATCAGACTACCAGCTGTGTTTTATATCAGTATAAAACAGCTAACGTATTAATAAACAAAGAATTTACACAGGAATCCTGCAAAGCTGCACAAATAGAAAATCCTCTGGAAGCTAAGACAGAAGTCATAAAGCAAGGAGTCAAGGATTTCAAATATGAAATTTGTCTCAGGTCCTCGATATGCACTACTCAGCTCAAATCACACATACTTCCTGTTCACTTTGCACAAACATCTCGCACACATCCTGGCTGTTAGCCATTTTGGCTCAACACTTGCGGGGTTGCTGGATGAAGAAGCAGCGCTGCATGTGCAGTTTCTCCATGCTGGGTCTGACCTTCTGGTGCCGTACTGAAACTGGAGTCTCAGGGAAGTCATGGCCCAACTGCAGAAGCAAACATTACATTTGTGGATGAAATTATACATTACTCTGTAATCAGAGCAACTCTAGCCATAAAATGGCAATTTGTCTGAAGCTCAAAATTTCTCATTTGTAAGTCACTTTGGATAAAAGCGTCTGCCAAGTGAACAAATGTAAAATCAATTATTCTAATTCACCATTTGTTTTCTTGGTAAATGAATACTCAATTGGTTCAAGAGTTACAAGTTTCATGTGCTCTTTAGACATGTGCTTTTATTTACACACACACACACACACACACACACACACACACACACACACACACACACACACACACACACACACACACACACACACACACACACACACACACACACACACACACACACACACACACACACACACACACACACACACACACACACACACACACAAAACAACCAAAGAAATTTGTTTGAGTTTATGCAGTTCATGCACAATGTTTTGTTGCAATAAAAACAAATAAATTCAAGTTTTAAGTCCAGCCTTTATAAAAAGTTTGAATGGCATAGTATAGCAGAGTAAAAGAGAAACAAACCTTCTCTAGGGGGCCGGACATTAGAATACCCATTTGCTGCATCCGAGAGAAGGTGGTCAAAGACCTGAGACACAACATATGCTGAATAAATGCACTGACAGGAAAAAAAATTTTTTACATCACTAATAATACATGCATGGTCAGTTTCACACAAGCTACCAGTACTACATCCTGTGCAGTTTCTGTTCCCTGTTCCTATACAATACTAAAACATCACTTGTAATAGTGTTCAAATATTTGTGCATCAGTGAACATGTCTTCACAGATTTTTGCTGAAAGTTCTGAAAATGCACTTTTAACAGTAGTGCTCACCAGATGATGCAGGGCTTTAAATAATTAAATTCAGCTATGTACCTGGGTGTATATGCTCTCTTGCTTTCCTTCTCCAGGGTTCCATCCTCACTGTTTTTCTTAACAACTCGTTTTCCTCCTGCTTTTACTGCAAAAGAAATAAACATGCTGCTTAATCAAAGCAGTCATAAAGTGCAATTTTATGCATCAAATCTACTTTCGGGCCACAAGACAATACACACCATTTTGACGGACCACCTATGTTAAAATAAGTGTTGCAGAAATGTTTCATTTTGCTGGTCATGCTGCACCTTGTTGGTTATTCTGCCTTAGTAATTGCTTACTAGCTTAAAAAACTTAAAGTGCACCTATTAGGTAATATTTGAAAAACCATTTCATGTAGTGTGTTCTATAGCCGTTTGTGAATGTAAAAAGTCTGCAAAGTTTCAAAAATCAAAGGGCACAACAAACGGAGTTACTGACCACGTGTACATGGACAGCAGTAATCTAATTTTGACCTTATTCTGAATAAGACAATAATCTGATTAAAGTGTGTACATGAGTCGCTTTTCAAATATTCATGTTCCCGTTTTACACGTTATAGAACATAGATTGATTAACGCCACACGTCATTACAACCCCACGCCACGCCGTCCGACGTTCCCTCCAGAATTTCACGCATCGACATACAGTTGGTCTTCGTTATGGTACCGTACACAGTTTTGGGCGTTTCATTTTTAACTTTACGAAAGCTTCAAGTGCAGTTAATTATTTGTCATGCTGTACAAATAGGAGACTGCTTGAAGCCATGGGCAGTGTCCAAAACCATATACTTGCATGCATTTCAGCTAATATGTAGTAGTTATCTCGCCTACTATATAGCAGGCAAGTACACAGTTTCAGACCATGCCATTGGATTATTGTTGTCCATGTAAACATACTAATTGCCTCCCAACAGAAGGAACCGATTCTGAACAGCTGAAACGAGTCGTTAGTGATTCCAGGCTTACTTCCTGCACAAACCTACATTAGGTTTGTAAGAAAAAGCCCTGGATCTGATCTTTATTGGCTGCTCGCGAACAGACGGAGCTGAAACTAGTTATGGTAGTGGGCGTTTCCTTTTCGACACACAACGACAGCTGTAGACCAATCACAACAGACTGGGACATTTGACCAATTAGAGCAGAGTATGCTCTCTGAAAGGCGTTTAGAATGGATCCTTTAGAACAGATCATTTAACGGGTTGTTTGTGATGGGGGAGTGGGATGCTGCAGTTTAAACTATGAGCACATTAAAGTTTTTTTGACCTTGGATGCATGTAAATCTGTTGTACGAGACCTTTAAAACACAATTAGGTGTCACAAAACCATAATAGGTGCGCTTTAATATGAAAATCAATCATTTTGTGGACCTAGAGTTTGAGACGTTCAGTAGGGCAAACTCGAACCTGAGTCTTATAAAAAAAAATAAAAAAATTTTAATTATCAAAAAAAAAACCTTTATAAATAAAAACACTAGAAGGTATTGTGTAAAACTGTTTTTTTTTATAAATTAAGAGAGGAAAAAAAAGTAAAGAAGACTGATCAATTCCTAGAAAAAGAGGCATGTAATGTATGGTGAAAAATGCTTAAATGCTTGTAGGCTCTTTGAAAATGCAAGTCATTTGTGATGTGCCCATCCCAACAAATTAGTGTACACAATAAAGCCAGTGTCTGAACCAGATGGGCAACTCCCTAAACACCCTGGAGCACTAGGATTGGCACAATAATACCCAATATTAGCTAAATATCTCCCTCCAGTTAACTCTTAGACAGCCAAATTCAGAATTGATAAAGCCAAAAAGGCTGGAGGAAGAGTGGAGAGGCACAAAATCCAAGTTGCTTGAAGCCCAGTGTGAAGTTTCCAGTCAGTGATGATTTAAGGTGCCATGTCATCTGCGGGTGTTGGTCCACTGTGTTTTCTCTAGTCGAGAGTCGATGCAGCATCTACCAGGAGATGTTAGAGCACTTAATTTTTCAATCGGCGACACGATTTATGGAGATGCTGATTTCCTTTTGCAGCAGGACTTGTCACCTGCCCACATGAGACACCAGACCAAACAATACAGACGAGCTGAAGATCGCCATCAAAACATAGGCTTCCCTAACACCTCAGCAGGGTCACAGAGCGATTGCCTCCATGCCACGCCGCATTGATGCAGTAATTTGGGCAAAAGGATTAAAGCCCCGACCAAGTACTGAGTGCATAAATTAACATACTTTTCAGAAGGTTGACATTTCTGTATTATAAATTCTTTATTCTAATGTTTTAATAAACTGGATTTTTGATTTCCATGAGCTGTAAGCCATAATCAAGATTAAAACAAAGTGAAATATTTCGAGCCTTTTTATGTATAACGAATCTAGAATATACAGTGGGGGAAATTATTGGATGCATGAACTTTTTTTCAGTCAATATATTTCCAATGAGTCTATTCATATGAAATTTTCAGACATCAGTATTAACTCAAGAAATCCACACAAAAGTAGTAATTTATTATTTTTTTTTTTTTAAATACTGAACACGTTAATTGAAATTTATTTAATACTTAGTGAAGAACCCTTTGTAATGACAGCTTCAAGATGCTTCCTGTATGAAGAAATGAATTGGCCACAGTATTCAGTTGTCATTCTTCTAAACATATCATCTTTAAATCTTGTTCAATTAGATTCAAGTCAGGTGATTGACTGGGCCATTCTAATGCCTTGATTTTTTGCCCCCCTGTTTCCTTTGCTGTACGCATTGGATCCTTGTCCTGCTGGAAGGTCCCTCCAAATCATCCTGGTGGATGGCAGCAGATTCTTCAAGAATCTCCCTGTAAAGGGCTCCATTCATTGTTCCTTCAATTATATGAAGTCTGTCAGTACCATGTGATCAAAAACAGCCCCACACCATTATGCTTCCACCTCCAAACTTCACTGTTGGTATAATTTTTTTAGGGTGATGTGCAGTGCCATTTCTTCTCCAAACATGATGTGTAGTATGAGATGGAGCCAAAAAGTTAAATGTTGCTCTCGTCTGACCAGACTACACTCTCCCAGTATTTCATAGGCTTGTCCAAACGAGTTATAGCAAACTTTAAACAAGCTTCAACATGCCTGTTCTTCAGTAATGGAGTCTTGCGTGGTGAGCGTGAGCAGTGGAGTGCATTTCCTATTGTTTTATCTGTGATGATGGCACCTGCTGCCTCCAAGTGTTTCTGGAGCTCTATGAAAGTGGTCCTTGGCTCTTGGGCTAAACGTCTGACTATTCTTCTGACTCCCTGGTCAGAAATCTTGCAAGGAGCTCCTGTGCAGGTCTGTTGATGACTGAGTGATGTTGCTTCCACTTGCGGATAATGGCCCCAATGGTGCCTAGTGTTAGATTAAGAAGTTTTGAAATACGTCTGTATTCGATTCCATCAATGTGTTTTGTAACAATAAGGTTGTGAAGGTCTTTGGAGAGCTCTTTGCTTTTACCCATCATGAGATATTTCTTGTATGACACCTTTGTAATGAAAAGCCTTTTTATAGACCATCAATTTACTAACCCATCTGATATTAACTTGCACAGATAGGGGGTATAATTACTTACAGGTTTCAGCTGGTTCTTTGCCTTGGAGAACTGTTTTTTCTCAGCGTGTTCAATATTTTTTTCCTGTCTCATTCCACTTTATTATCTATTTTATATATAACTGTCTTGTAAATCTCTCTGCTAACAATGTTCTTTTTCCTGCTTAAATCTACAGGGCTTACAGAAACAGACTTCCTCCAAACTTAGGACCTCTAAAGTAATTACATTATATTATTATTTAGGGGCCGTGGTGGCTTGGTGGTTAAGGCTCTGGGTTACTGATTGGAAGGTTAGGGGTTCAAGCCCCAGCATTGCCAGGATGCCACTGTTATCATGTCTGACCCTGCACTCTCACTCCAATTTCTTGACATGAGATTATGCAAAGAAAAGCCTTTCACTGTGCATGTGACCAATTATTTACACTATTCAAGAAGTCTCAATCTGGCTTCCTGTAACACGTTGGAGAACGAAGACTCGATGAATATGCAAATGAATCCCTCACGTCATCTGGAGACTTCGCGAGATTTTCAGCACGCATTCGCTACTTCCCCCTGAAAGGAGTTGGTAACTGCGAGGGTTGCTCATGCAGTTTCTACTCGAGTCTCCTAAAGTGGCTCTACGCAACTGTTGCCAAGCCGTTGTGCAACATTGAAAACACTGATCATGAATACGCAGACTCTCCAACTATCCATTTGATTTCATTCAGGGTAAAAATGACCCAGCTAATCTTTACTGAATATCCTGCACATGTCGAACATACACCAGGAACAAGTGACAAGAATGGAGGGGATTTTTTTATTTATTTATTTATTTCTAAACGGTGTATGAACGCAAGCAAGCTCGCTGAAATGAGCTAGCTTTATAAATATTGCGCTTTTCAGTTTCTCGGCTTTGTTGTGAAAGTGTAGAAGAGTATTTTTCATCGAGGGATTAAAAAAAAAAAAAAAAAACAACAACAACAAAATAAAAATCAGTGTCCCCAACAACAACACGCGCGCACACTCAGGACTTTCCTTATTTATGGTCTAAAACTTCCCTGCTTCACTTTAAATGCATTAAAAGCTCTTATTGAAAAACACGCTCCACATTCACGCCTAAGCAGAATCGCCAAACCAAACACAAAGCTTTCACTCACTGTGATCACATTAAAATACGATGATATACCTGCAGGAGGATGACCAGCCTTCAAAGATAACGTGCTCTTCATCCCAGCTTTAGACAGTTGCACCATGTTCAAGTTTTCCTATGTATCCTTTACACAAACACACACAGAACTATGCCCAGCCCCTCAGTCTGCTATGTTTTATACTCCTGAAATGAACGCAGCACTGAACATTCACCAGAGTGGAAAGCCCACAGTGCCAAAAACAGCCTAAAAACAGTCGCAAGGCTTTGAGTGACTTACATCAGAGAGATCAGTAAAAGCCACGGAAAACACTCCCTTAGCATGAAGTCTTGAACTTTCTAGTTTCTAGATCTAGTTTTCACAACTACCGGTTCCTTCCTCGTTTACAGAATGACATCAAACCAACATGGTCGCTCGCTGTGAACAGTGTAAAGTAGAGTGGGGGTACTCGATCCTGGGCTCGAGTCCGATTATGAACGAAATCAGACTTTCCACGCACTCGGGTAGATTGCTGAGATTACTGAGGATGGTGCCACTTGAAGTACCATGGAAATGATTTTGGACCTCAGTTTCACATACGGTTGTGCTGTGATGCTGGAAATACGGATGCTGCTATGGCCTTAGGACTACAATTTCAACAAATTCAACAAAAGGAAAATTTTTCCCATTAGGGATAAATTCACACACTTAATATCTGTATCCTTTGTCTATATATTTCTGTGAAGCTGATTAGAGACAGTTTCCATTGTAAAAAGTGCTATACAAATAAAATTGAACTCAAACTTGATAGGGACTCGGAAATTTATCAGAGTACAGTCGAGTCCGAGTCATGTGTAACATGAAACGAAAGATAAACAATAAATAACAACATAAAATTAAGATTACAAGCAGGGGCGCATCTTGTGAACAAGTGAAGGTAGGTAACTGCTTCTGATAAACTTTACTTCACAGCAATGTCTCAAAATGTGGCAACCACACCAATGGACGATATGACAGTCGGAAACCTTCTGAAAGCGGCCCCATGTTATTCCCGTCGACGTTTAGGCAGTAATATTTTCAGAAAATCAGTGAAGGAAAATGAAGAGGACTTTTCTGTTAGGAAGTGAAAAAAGAAAGAGAAAAAAAGAGAATGAGTTAAAAAGAAAGCAAGACAGTGGTAAGTGGATCAGATAATGGTGATTGTTTGTTTAAGTATAACAGTATAACAGTGAATAACCGAATGCTGTTATTTAGATATGGAGGATATAGCGGCAGCATTTGCACTAGTCAAGGCCTGTAAGCAGCATTTGTAGAATCAGTGTTTAAAGGATGTTGATGAGCACTGGCCTTATAATGTGGGTTGTGTTTCCTAAGAAAGCAAAAAAAATCTGTTTTTAAATATATAGTTTGTACTATATATAGGGGTGGCTGTGGTTCAGGTGGTAGAGCAGGTTGTCCACTAATCATAGGGTTGGCGGTTCGATTCCCGGCCCACATGACTCCACATGCCGAAGTGTCCTTGGGCAAGACACTGAACCTCTCTTGACAAGTTAGCGCCTTGCATGGCAGCTCTGCTACCATTGGCGTGTCAGTGTGTGTGTGAATGAGACACAGTGTAAAGGGCTTTGGAAAAAAGCGCTATATAAGTACAGACCATTTACTATGTTTATATTGTATTTATTTTAGTGTTTTGCAATTTTTTATCGTTCTATATATTTATATCCATCCATCCATCCATCTTCTACTGCTTACTCCTTTTCAGGGTCGTGGGGGAACCTGGAGATACATTTATATATTTGTCCTATATTTATATTTTTAAAAAATTATGTTTTTAATTTTAATTTTAATTTTTGACCTGGAGTTATTTAGTAATTTATTTATGTAGTTTATTGTTCTTTGTATTTAATGTTTGAAAATGGTACTAATGTGAACATTCAAAATAAATACAAAAGTTTTAGATTGCGTACATTTGGTTGGTGTCAGATTATTTATAACATAATAGTGATGAAGGCTGGTTAAAAGGGCCCCCTGAAAATTTTGCCTAGGGCCCCAACAGACTCTAGAATTGCCCCTGATAGCAAGAAATGAATGAATGTCTCCCTGCCTGACCAGGGGGGTTTCTGTGCAAACATATTTGAGTACTGAATTGTGTTCTCTTATTACGCTTGGATGGTCAAATAAATACACACACATCATGTCAAAATACAGGTCTGGCCGAGTATTCATGGAAACACAGTCGGTTATGTCTTAAGTGGATGTAAACAGTTGGGGGTCGAAGGTGTGTCAATAGAGTATATTGGATCTGTTCTTTATGGTCTTGAAGTCTAGTAAACCTGCTGCTGTCTGTGTCATTAATGTTAATCAAACAACAAAACACAGAGAGAAAATCACTCACTCATTTGACTGAATAACTTCAGTAAATTTTATAAGAATCATGGTATATGTCATACAGTGAGGTCTATTTTATTGTACATTTAATTGCTTTATTAAATTTCCATAGTATAAAAGTGGTTGCTTTGAAATCTGGGGTGCTTTTCAATACTCAGATTGGTGCTTCCTATTTTCCTCGCTCCTTCGTCCTCCAGCGCATGACCCGAAAATCGATCGACATCCACCATCTGGAAGGACATATCAGTTCTCAAATTGCACCATGAGGAGGCAAGAAATGAGGAATGAGTAAGCTTCCAGAGGACTTAGGAGCAAGGACACAGGCGTATCCTATATGGAAGTGTTTCTTGTCTAAAAACCTGATGCACGTATAAATTCCCCATCTCCTTTACATCTGCCACAATCTCTAACAAAAAGTCCCTTGATGATGTGATGGAATTTTGTGTGAAATATAATTAAATAATAATATGCTTACAATGCATATTTGAATGAATTGATCCTTCCATGTTTGGATATGCAAAGCTGCACAAAAGATACGAGTTATGTATTGATCATTAATACATTATTGAATAACCCAGACATTTCACATACTATCAATGAATTTTGCATGATTAAGAATGGTATAACCAAACTCCAACATCATAATGGCAGATCCTTGAAGCACAATGAGTTAATCCAGCTGTTTCTGCGTGATGTGTTCTCATCAAGCAGAGAAGAAAAGTTTGCCAGATCTACTGCAAGCTATGTTAAAGCTTACATGCTGCTCCTACATGTTGTATTACATGCTGTAGGAGATACCAGACAGCCACCTCTACATGAAAACCACACGCAGAAGAACAGCAAAAAAAAAACATGCTGCTGCTTTCATGCGGTTTTTTGATGCTTGTGTTTTCCTTTCACTTCAACATGAAAACAAAGTCAGTGTTCACTGTATTATGTCTGATAACATTTGATCCACAAGATTATCTAAAGATTGATCATAGAAATGTTTATGTATTATATGTTTTGATATACTTTATTTTACTAATACACATGCTGCTCATATAACCATTTTAAAGCGTGTGTGTGTGTGTGTGTGTGTGTGTGTGTGTGTGTGTGTGTGTGTGTGTGTGTGTGTGTATGTGTTGCGTGTGTCTGTGTGCGTGTGGGTCTGTGTGTGTGTGTGTGTTTGTGTGTGTGTGTGTGTGAGTTTATTTAAGCTACTATCTACACAAAACTAGTTCACAAAAGCGTATTTCTAAACTTCCTTTAGGACTTTACAAAAAGCAAAGTAATTTCATGAAAGACATTTAATTAGTTCCTCTACTTTCTCTGCCGATTCACATGGACATACTTATGTAAAAACTAAATTTTATATTCAATACCTTTGAATATATTATATTACCACTGGCCTCAAAACCAACCATTCATGTACAGTATAAAATTAAAGACATTTTATCATATACTGCACATGATACAGGATTCAGACTGCAGTTTGAACACAACACCAGAAGAGATCAAGGCCTTTTTAGGAATCTCAGAATACATGACATGCCTTCAATATCCAAGATATTGCTGCCAAAACAAGAGTCCCGATTATAGCTGACTTAATGACAACAGATCGTTTTTACAAGAGCAGATCTTTTTTGAAAGTAGTCAATAATCTGGATGTGACAGAAGAAAAATGATCTGCTTTGGAAAGTAAGACCATTCCTGAAGAGCGTGCTCCAAGGTTGCGTGAGTCTACCCAGGCCAGCAAAAGTCTGCATTGATGAACAAATGGTTCCCTTCACAGGTTGGTGTTCAGTTCGCCAATATGATAGTGGCAAACCAAATCCAACAGGATTAAAGGTTTTTGTTCTTGCAACTCCAAGTGGCCTTGTGTTGGATTTTGAGATCTACCAGGGAAAGAACACCTTCATTCAAGACCAGCAAATGGGAATAGGGGCAAATGCAGTTCTGCATTTGACTGAAACTGGTGTACTTTGGCCAGTATTTTACCACCATCAAGCTTCTGGAGATTCTTCTAGAAAGAAGCTTGCCTGCAACAGGAAAAATTCAACAGAATCATAGTCCAAAATAATGCCACTTCACTGCTGACAAGGTCCTGAGGAAAAAAGGAAGAGGGTCATCAGAAATGGTTGTACGGAAAGCTCATGAAATTGCACTGATCAAACAACATGCCTGTCATTATGGTTTCAACCATCCATATTATTGAGCCCCAGGATACCTTTTCCAGATGGTCAAAAAATCAAAATAAGCAAGTCCAAGTCCCAAGACCTGCAGTGGTAGAGGAATATAACAGCAACATGGGATGGGGTTGACTTGTGCGATCGAAAGCTCAGCTACTACAGAATGTCCTGCTGCACTAAGACGTGGACAGTTCATTCCATGCTTCACTTTATTGATTTGGACTCAATTGACTCAAAACCGACAAGACAGCCAGGCTTTGCAACAACCTGCAAAGAAAACCGCCTAATACTTCTTATGGCTGAGGAACTGATATTCCAGGCACAGGCATATCAACAAGATGACACTGACTGGAGCGACAGGGAATTCTCTCCGGAGATCAAGAAAAGAAAGACCCAGCCAGATGAGAGCATCAGGAAATATGGTGCAATCCATTTGCCCCAAATGCTTATAGATGCAGAATGCCTGTATCTAAAAGCAAAACCTATGTGAGATGCCTAAAGTACAATATTTACCTCCAAAAAATCAAAATGCTTCATGAAATACCATCTAGAGTCAGGTGTCTAATGTGGAAAACACAAAAGGTTCATAAGAGATGATGAAGTTAGATGAAAATCTACACTTTGTTCTGTATGAGTTCCTGTATTTTGCTGGATAAATCTAGTGGCTGTTTCCATGTACATAGTCAGATATTTTACATTTGCTGAATGAGAACAATAAAATCCAGGAGGATATGGAACTTGTTGCCACAGGATGTGCAAAACCATGAAAGTCTTCTTGTTTTTAAATCATAAAATCATATTAATAATAATAATAATGAAGTCGGGCGCACGGTGGCCTCAAACCTCCAGGGTCTGGGGTTCAAGTGTGTGCGGAGTTTGCATGTTCTCCCCGTGCTGCGGGGGTTTCCTCTGGGTACTCTGGTTTACTCCCCCAGTCCAAAGACATGCATGGTAGGCTGACTGGCGTGTCTAAACTGTCCGTAGTGTATGAATGGGTGTGTGAGTGTGTATGTGATTGTGCCATGAGATGGACTGGCACCCTGTCCAGGGTGTACCCCGCCATGTGCCCGATGATTCCTTGGATAAGCTCCAGATTCCCCGTGACCCTGAAAAGAAGTAAGCGGTAGAAGATGGATGGATGGATAATGAAGTCAAAGTATGAAGAGATGACAGAAACTTTAAGTCACAGAGGGTAAGTTTCTCTAAGTGTAGGTGTGTGTGTGTGTGGCCATGGGTTTGTTTTTGTTCTCATGAGTGTTGAGATGAGTCTTCAAAAGTCTCAGAATGTTTGTGTAAAAGTAAATAAAGCCAACATGTTTTGGTTGTAGAACTTTCAGGTGTCTCTGGCTGAAGCGGAGAGGAAATACAAGCAGGTGATGCAGTCCAGTGCTACAGAAAGCTCCCAGAAACTCCCACCTGACATCCGACTTGAACGTACTGCAGGACTGTGTGCAGGAGTTGGAGGAAAAGTTCTGTAAGATCGGGCGCAGGCATAATAAGATTTTATTTTTTTAAAAAGGTGAGAGAGAAAATCCTGCATCAAGCAGTACCTTTAGAAATAATGTGAGGACTTGTCACGCTTGTGGTGCATGAGTGACACCACAGCCTATATGTACTTGCACAAAATAAAAATTACATTTCCAGAATAAGGTGCTAGTTTATTATTGAATAGGATTAGGATTAAGAACTCAAGTTTAAAGCTCTTTTACCTCCATTGCTCTGTTTTAGGAGTGTGAGCTCAAATGTCATTGCCACTACTCTGCAAGCATTCAATAATGTAATGTCATGGTATGTAAAAGTTTAAGGTTGATTAGGTTGATATCATTTGGATGTTTATATTCACTACTTATTTAGGATTCATATTGTTTTTTGGTACCGGATGAGTAAGAAATTCCTGGAATATGAAAATGGTTCAAATGCATGAACACTAGTGTAATAATATGACATGTCATGTCTTTAATATGAGGCACTCAATTCGATGCATCTGTGTGTTGAACAATACATTCAACAGACTGAATAATGACGCAGGATATTTGTCCTAATATACCTAATTATATGCCTAATATACCTAATAAAATTATTGCAAGTAACAAATTAATCTGAATGTTAATTTTCTCCATGTCTGTGTTTTAGGATCATCAGAGAGCAGGGGAGGCTTACAGCATCCTGCAGTCACAGTACCACCAGCAGTTTGTGGTTTTGTGAAGATCAGATGGATCTGTATGTTAATCCTGCATTAGGTGCTGATTCACAATTTAAAATACAATTCAGAATAAAATAAAATCACTAAAATCATAAAACCGCCTACCCCAGGTGAATATAAATGACAGTTTGGCTGACCCCCCTGACAGTACTTGAGACTCAAAATGCCATTGAATTGCTCTCCAACAGTTGACCTCCTGGAGCTGATTCCATTCCAGCAGAAATATACAAATCTGGTGGAGCCAAGTTAATTAAGAGGCTTACTGAGATGTTCTGCGTGATGTGGAAGCAGAAACGCATCCCCGAAGACTTCAAAGATGCATCCATTATTAATCTCTACAAGCATAAGGGACAAATCTTGTGACAACCACAGAGGAATCACTTTGCTCTGTGTTGCAGGAAAGGTTCTTGCTATAATACTTCTCAGCAGACTTACACAGCACCTTGACCAGGGCCTCTTGCCGGAAAGTCAGTGTGGCTTCAGGAAGGAACGAGGTACTGCTGACATGATCTTTGCCGCCAGAAAAATACAAGAAAAATGTCAAGAACAGTATGTCCATCTCTACACTGTGTTTGTGGATCTAACTAAGGCATTTGACTCTGTGAGCCAAATTTGGATGCCCAGATACGTTCATTGAAATGGTAAAGAAATTCCATGACAACAAGCTTGCCAGAGTCCAAGATCTTGCCAATTGCTCAGAGCCATTCGCAGTTACAAACAGTGTGAAACAAGGTTGCGTTATGGCTCCCAGACACTCCAGCCTCATGTTTTCTGCCGTACTGATTGATGCCTTCAGAGACAATAATTTCGGGATGGACTTGCACTGCCGTTGTGATGGAAGGCTATTCAATCTGAGGAGGTTTCGAACCAAAACCAAGGTCTAAGTGGAGACCATTCGTGAGTTCCTATTTGATGATGACTGTGCCCTCAATTAAGGAACGTGTATGCAACACTGCATGAATCTATTCTCTGCAGCATACAACATTGGCCTCACGATCTCTGCCAAAAAAGTGCTGATCAATCACACCGGTTGAAAAAATGTGTTCTGGCCTGATATCATTGTAGGAGATTTCATGACAAATCTCAATACAATGTTATACTTAATGCAGTGTTTAACCAAATTAACCATTGTGTAGATCAGTGGTTTTCAAAGTGGGGGCCACCAGGGGGTGCCCGGGGGCCCCAACAATTTGGTGTGTCCATCCCTCCCTCTAATATGTTTTCTCTTTCTCACCTCTCTCTCTCCACACACACACACACACACACACACACACACACACAATCAATTCCTAATGTAATGTAATGTAAAGATGTAAGATGTAATTATTAATAAATAAATAAAAAGCGCGGGGGGGTTATATTCAGAAGTCAGTATTTTTAATGTGGTTTAAAGGCATCTTGCAAAAATTCCATTTTGTATTCTTTTGTAGCTTTTAATTTCTTATTCTTGTGTGTGTGTGTGTGTGTGTGTGTGTGTGTGTGTGTGTGTGTGTGTGTTTTCAGCACCTGTAACTTTGGACCCCAACACTGCTCATCCTAGACTCATTGTCTCTGGTGATCTGACCAGCGTGAGACGCAGTGATGAGGAACAGAAGCTCCCTGATAATCCAGAGAGATTTGATTATAATTGGTGTGTCCTGGGCTCTGAGGTCTTTAACTCAGGGACACACTGCTGGGACGCTGAAGTAGGAAACTATACATGGTGGTTAGTGGGTGTGATGACAGAATCTGCTCAGAGGAAGGGAAAGATATACTCCATAAGTGGAATCAGGTGTGTGTGGTATTCTGATAGAACAAGGTCTACAACAGAGTTACCCACTCCTCTCTCAGTAACACAGAACCTCCAGAGGATCAGAGTGCAGTTGGACTGGAACAGTGGAAAGATGTTGTTCTCTGACCCTCTCAGTAACACACACATACACACTTTCAAGCACAGATTACTGACAAATTACTGCCATTTATATCTGGTGGTTGTAATAATTCTCTTGTAAAGATCCTCCCACTTCAGTGCTCTGTAAGAGTGAATCAGATCAGTTAGAGCTGTTATTGTTTTATTCAAATTCATTAATAAAAAAATGATTGCTGATAAAAAGACTCATGTACTCTGTGAAAGTCTCTTTTTACTGAAGCACTGAACACTTCATTGTGTAATTTATTTTGAAGTGTTAGATTTCTATAGTTGTCTACAGTGCATAGACAACTTAGGCGCTGGGCGAGTGCCAGCCTGTTGCAGCAGCTCTGCTCTTTTTCAGCTAAGTTTAGTGTATTTCCCTCGTGTTTCTTTCTACACTAATCCTCAGTGTTGCATTTGCAGATATGGATACGCAATTGTGTAAGTTAGCAATATTTCTTTTCCTGTTTGTTGGACTGTACCGCTCCGCACTGGGAGACCTATTCGGCCACGGCTCTATTGTTCCCACTAGGGAGCAGCTGTTAGCACTGAGCAAAACCAGGATTCTTCCTACAGAAAGACTGTTGATCCCCGAGGAAATTAGGAGAAGGAGAAAGTGAAGCAGAGCTGGACTTAAACGCCGGGTGAATAAAAAAACGGTACAAACCGTTCATTCCGTCCGTTATTATGGGGGATGTGAGATCTCTCTACAATAAGATGGAAGAGCTGATGCCACTAACTAGGCTGCAGAGAGAGAGTACCAGGAATATAGCATCATGTGCTTCATAGAGACGTGGTTGAACAATCTCAGTACGGATTCACTGGTTACACTGGACGGATCTCAATTGTGAGAGGGGACAGGAAAGCAAAGGAGAGCAGTAAGAGGAAGGGTGCAGGAATAGCGAGGTTTGTGAATGCAAGATGGTGTAACCCTGGGCATAGCAAGGTTAAAGAGCACCGTTGCACTAAGGATATTGAGTTGCTATCGGTTAGCATGCGGCCATATTACCTGCCGAGGGAGTTCTCGCACATCATTGTGATAACTGTCTACACCACTCCACGTCGGCTGACGCTGCAGCGGCATGTAAGATACTTCACACTTTTGAGTCACAGCTGCAGACATCACACCCACAGTCCCTCCTTCACATCTCAAGGGACTTTAATCATGTTTCCCTGTCCTCAATTCTCCCCACCTTCACACAGTATGTTAAATGCCACACTAGGGAAAATAAAACATTGGATCCGCTGTATGCAAACACAAAAGGTGCATACCCCTCTCCTCACTTGACCGCTCAGATTAGAGTCTGGTGCATCTGCTGTCTGTCTACATTCCTTTGATGAATAAACAACCTAATATCACAAGGTATGTGAGAAAATGGTCTGAGAAGACCAGTGAGGTACTAAGAGACTGTTTTGAGTCTACAGACTGTGAAATGCTCTGTTGTTCACATGGAGAGGACATTGACAGTTGTGTAATGGACTACATTCATTTCTGTGTGGAGAACACCATGCCTAAGAAGAAGGTTTGGTTTTTTTCCAACAACAAACTCTTTGTGACTCCAGAGCTCAAAGCTCTGTTAAAGGAAAAAAGAGATTGTTTGGATTGGGGGACAAAGATGAGCTGAGGAGGGTTCAAAAACAGCTCAGAGGGGACATAAGGAAAGGAAAAGACAGCTACAGAACAAAGTGCCTTCAACAGAAAAACATGAGGGAGGTCTGGAGGGGGACTGAAAACAATTTCAGGTCAGAACAAAGACAATGGGAGGGGCCTTGTATACGGCAACCATGACAGGGCAATTGAATTAAATATGTTTTTTAATAGATTGATTCGGCTTCATCTCCTCCCCCCTCCGACCAGACCTCAGACCTGTGAGTGACTCAACCTTTCCCTCTTTGGCCATTAGTCACCCCCTCCTCCACCCCCAGGGCTCCAGGAATATCGGCATCATCCAACTCTCACCTGAGAGCTTCTGAGATATCAGCACTACACAACTCACACCTCTCCACTGCTCACCATCCCTCACTCAAGGAGGTTTCACACCCCTCACCCCATACCGCTCATCAGGGATTGCCAATAACTCGCCCCGCAGTCTCTATCTGACAATCAGGTGAATAAGGAGCAAAAGAAGATCAAGGAAAGTAAGGCCCCAGGCCCGGATGGCTTAAAGAATGTGTAGATCAGCTCAGTGAGGTCATCCTGCACATCTATAGTCTGAGCCTGAGACTAGCACGAGTTCCAGTACTATGGAAGACTTCCTGTGTGGTTCCAGTACCCAAAATTGCGCATCCGAGTGAGCCAAAGCACTTCAGACTGGTAGCCTTAACTTCACACCTGATGAAGTCCATGGGGAGAATTGTACTGTGACAGCTGCGGACCTTGGTGAGCATAGAGCTAGACCCCCTACAATTTGCTCACCGACCAGGCATGGGGGTTGGGGACGGCATTATTTATCTGATCCACAGATCACTTCTACACCTGGAGAATACTGGGAGCACTGTGAGGATCATGTTTCTTTATTTTTCCAGTGTTTCAACACTAGTCAGCCATCACAACTTAGGGGGAAGCATTTGGGAGTTGGAGTTGATCGCCACCTGGCTGCATGGATCACCAACTATCTTACTGACAGACCACAGTATGTAAGGCTCCGGAACTGTATGTCTGATGTGGTGGACAGCAGCACAGGAGCACCGCAGGGTACAGTGCTTGCTCCATTTCTCTTCACCCTGTACACAGCAGACTTCAGGCATAACACTGACAGCTGCCTCATGCAGAACTTCTCTAATGATTTGTCATTGTTGGACGAGTATCAGAGGAGAATGATCAGGAAATCCAGGAGGTCATTGCTGACTTTGTCAACTGGTGTGTAAACCACCTCTGCCTCAATGCCAGCAAGACAAAGGAGATGCTAGCCGACCTTTGCAGGAGGCCAACCCGGTCTACGCCGGTGAGCATCCAGGGTATGGACATCGAGAGGGCGGAGACATATAAATTCCTGGGTGTTCACCTCAACAATAAACTGGATTGGTCCACAAACACAGATGTCCTGTACAAAAAGGGCCAAAGTCGTCTCCACCTGCTGAGGAGACTGAGGTCTTTTGGTGTTTGCTGGACCCTGCTTAAAACTTTCGATGACACTGTGGTAGCATCTGCTATCTTATATGCAGTAGTTTCCTGGGGAGTTGGGAGCACAGAGATGGACAGGAAACGTTTCAACAAACTGGTTAAGAGGGCTAGCTCTGTCTTGGTCTACCCTTTGGGCAACACAGAGGTGGTGGGGGACTGGAGGATGTTAGCTAAGATGCCGTCTATCATGAGCAATTCCTCTCAACTCCTGTATGAGATACTGGGGTCCCTGAGCAGCTCCTTCAGCAGCAGACTGCTGCACCCTCAGTGCAAGAAAGAGCGCTACCTACAGCAGTCAGACTCGAATGCAACAACAACAACATAATGTAGCACTGCTAGCTGTTTTTCACATCATCAACCCACACATTATTATTATTTGTTGCTCACCCCTCTGTTATTAAATGTGCAAAAATACATTTATCTACAAATGTATATAAACAAGGTGTTACACATCTGTAAATGTAATAATTTGCATTTACCTGTACATACATTGAGGTGTCCATGGTGTACATATTACCATTATTATTATTTTTTACCACTTACTCTCATTTTTCTATTCCTATTGTGTGTGTGTGTGTGTGTGTGTGTTTTTATATATATATATATATATATATATATATATATATATATATATATATATAAACACACACACACTACACACACACACATAAAGTGTATATATAAATATATATATATATATATATATATATATATATATATATATATATATATATATATATACTTTATTTCAATTCTATTCCTAGTTAATGTGTATTCTTTCCTATCTGTTTTTATGTAACTGAACTGCTGTGACAAGGGTATTTCTCCAATGTGGGATCAATAAAGGTTATCTTATCCTATCCTATCCTATATTATTATTTCGACTCACCTTATCAATTAGATCAAAAGAATGTGAAAACTCAAAATAATAAAATAATATCTTGAATATTAATATATCTTGAAATTCCAAGTTATTAAGTTAAATATTTTAAGTGAAAATAACGACCTACTGTATTGAAATAATGAATTATTAAAAAAAATAATAATGTGATAATGTTCAAATAACTACACAGTAAATTTTCCCCATAAAGTTAAGTTCAGGGCTTCCAGAAACAAATAAACCACTGAATGAATTAAAAATCATAAAAATATGTTTAAACATAGATCTCTATCTCTACAGGGTTGGATGGTTTAAGAATTGTTTTCTTTCTTTCTTCTGTGTAGTTTACTCTTGTTTTATTTGTATTGTTAAATTTTTTACATGATTATTTTTGTTGAGTGATTGATCCTAGTTTGGGGGCTGTACGCTCATGGTCTTTTTCTCTTGAGTGAGTTTCTGGCAGGCTGGCCACCACTGACCCAAAAGTCTCGAAAACTCCACATTGATCCGAGCAGGTAAACGCTCCAAATCTTTTGAGTCAGCGTGTCTGATTTCTTCATTTTTGAGTGACGTTCTCCTGTGGTAAGGATCACGGTGTCGTTGGGTTCGATACTACAGCAGTGCACAGTTGTTGGATTCTACCCAGTGAGTTAGTGTTGGAAATGAGTTGAGGGTGTCCATGCCAAGCGAGATTCCACTTAGGTGAACGGCAGCGTTCCAGGAGCCTTACATTAGGAAGATATCACTCTGTTATTATATGTGACTGAATGATAACTGAATAAGGTGTGTTTGTGAATTAGCTCCATAAAATAAGGAGACAGGTGTGTTTGATAAGCTCTGAAAATTAATTTTGGAGACAAGTGTGAGTGAAGTCCTCACTGTGTGTGTGTGTTCTACAGGGCATGCCTGCATGGGCACGGTAATTACAAACACCATATCCATATAGGGAAGATAGTGGCCTCTGGTGGTAAAACGTGGAATTGCAGAATGTGGATGTGACGTCATACTGTACTGCAGAAATACAATTAAATACTCAATGTTTACCACTGACAGTTGGCTGATGACATGATCTTCAGTGTAGATTAGAGGACCAATCGGATCGCAAATCACATCCACCAGCAAAGTACTAATTGTTTACAAATACTGTTCCTTCAGTACATTTATTCATCTTCAATACATAAATAAAACAAATCAGTGTGTGCGAGACAGTGACCCCTGGTGACAAAAGTATAATCGAGAATATATGTGTATCCCATATAGCAGTGGTGTCAAACTCATTTTAGTTCAGGGGCCACATACAGCCTAATTAGATGTCAAGTGGGCCGGGCCAGTAAAATCATAGTATAATCACCTATAAATAACAAGAAGTCCATGTTTTTACCTTTGTTTTCATGCAAAGACATTTATATTTAATGAAATATCCTTTTATAAAATATATAATGAACAACCTCAGATTTCTTAAGACAAATATGTGCAATTTGCTTCTGATTATCAGTCACATATATGTACATTACAACTACTCACAGTGTTTGTACAAATGCAAAAAAAACTTCACAGGTATTTGGAACTGAAAAATATAGTATTTGACTTAAAATTTATGGCATTGCATGAACAATAGGATTCCACCAAACCAAACTCTTTTGTACTGAAGCTGTTGACTAAAATTAAATTGCACATTTTTTTAAAACTATTACCCATTCATCTCTGTGAATAAATAGGTTGATGAACATTTCTACAGAACATTTTTACATTTCTACTGAACATTTCTACATTTCTGCTGAACATTTCTGCTAAACATTTCTGCTAAACATTTTTTCTGAACATTTCTGCAAAACGTTTCTGCTAAACATTTCTGCTGACCTTCTGATGAACATTTCTGTTGAACTGCTAAGCCTATCTAAATCGACTTTTCTGTTCTGTCCTCCCCACTATTTCCCAAAAATAAAAACAAATTGAGCAACAGCAGTAAATATTCACAGATTTTTTTCTTTTTATACAAAGGAAAACGAAATTGAACCCACAACCCACCCCTCCGGCTCATCATGGCTACCCATTAACTGTCGCTGGTTATAAAGGTATTATAAAATTCAACAACAGGCACCAACCTTTAAGTGGGTAGTGTCTGTAACTCCATAAAGTATGCAATAAAGGGATGCCATTTATGAAATTTTCCATTTTCATGGAAAACTCTACACCCTGTATCCACTTTTCTGCTTTTTGGCAGACATTTTGGTTAATGACGGTGTGGGGACGAGTAGACTTCTCCGTGATAACAAACAAAAGACGTCGCATTGCTGCCATCTGCTGTTCAGTCCCAGAGATGTGCCGCGTCTTTTACCCCCTAGCGGATGATTTAGGAATATCATTTTATTAAAAATGACAAGTCTGTGTCTTTTATGCATATATTTTTTTTTCACTTTCAAAATTCGTCCTGCGGGCCAGATTGAACCCTCTAGCGGGCCGGTTTTGGCCCGTGGGCCGTACGTTTGACACCCATGCCATATAGCAACAAGACAGTTAGTGTATTGTAGATTTGAAAGATACCTTGTGATCCTGACCAGAATAACTGTCTAAGGATGAAAGAATGAATAAATGAATAGTTTTATAGACGTTCCTCATTACGTTCATTCATCTTTAGCAAACTCTTTATCCTGGTCAGGGTCACGGCAGATTCCGAGTCTATGGCACCATGAGACACACACGTTCACAAACTTTCACACCTAGGGTCAAGTTACCAGAACCCAGAGGAAACGCCTGGGGAGAATACGTGAAAGTCTGCACAGACATCAACTTGCAGTCTGGATCAAACCCAGGAAAGCAGTGGGGTTCAGTGGTAGGCTTAAGCTTTACCTTAATAACTGCCTCCACCTTTATGTGATATTTGTCACCACTGCATTTTGAAAATTTTTTCACTTTGACTGGGAGAAATGTCACATGACCCATCAGCTTAAATATCAGAAACTAGAAAGGTGTTCATTTGTATCAGAAAGTTGCCTGTCTGCACTGTTTTAATTAATACTGAATGTTTGATGCAGCTCTTTCTTTTTGTTGTTCCTTTCTCTGCATCATCTTTAGAAAAGGTCTACGGAAAAAAAGTCTAAATATAAATGTTCCCTAACCTTTTTTTGGAGAAGAAGTCTATCAATGCATTTTGTTTTCACACAGATGTCATGAAAGCTACATTAAAACTTCTAGAGTTTTGAAATAAATATGTTTAAAAACTAGAAACTCCCTTTGTATGTGTGTTTTTATCTTTGTAAATTTCCTGGGGGTGATGTCTTTGTAATTCATGTTTGAGGATAAGGTGCAGTATGTTTGCTGTTTATAAGACTGCACTCTTCTGACTGAGATCCAGTTCATTCTATTGGTGACTGGAGCATTCTGGGCCTTGTGTCCTAAACTGGAGGAGTGACTCCAACTGATTCCAGGAATAAAAACATTATTTTCAGTCCAGAAGAGTGAAACTGGCCCTGCGATGGACTGGCACCCTGTCCAGGGAGTACCCCGCCTTTTGCCTGATGCTCCCTGGGAAAGGCTCCAGGTTCCCCGTGACCCTGAAAAGGAGTAGGCTGTAGAAGATGGATGGATGGAAGAGTGCTACTGTAAGGCCTGCCCTAGCCAAGGCCATCCCACGTTTTCAGCCTTCTCTGGTCAGCGAGCTGTCACAGGGCAACGGCAATCTGATGCTTTCACTCCAACAGGATGTGGAAAAGCTAACGTCACTGAAAGGCCATCTGGCAACATGGAAACTACTGCCAAATGTGTCTCCCTGGGTTCTGTCTACCACAGAAAAGGGTTACCGGGTCCAGTTCAGAGCTCAACCCCCCTGGTTCAGAGGTGTGCTCACCACAGTTGTCAGCACAGAGCAGGGCCCAGCGTTAGTGCAGGAAGTAAGTTCCGTTTTGGACAAAGGGGCCATAGAACATGTACCCATTTCCCTAAGGGAGTTCCTCACACCGGAACAAGAGAGGATGCACCTGCTGTGTCCAGTCAGGGCTCTCTGTACTTATGCCCACCGTGCCGGCCAGTGGCGTAAGTCAGAGCAGCTGCTGGTCTGCTTTGGCGGCGAAAGTAGAGATGATGCTGTGTCAAAGCAACGCATCTCTAATTGTATAGTGGAAGCAATCTCTATTGTTTATGAGGCACGTGGTCTCGCTACACCTCTGGATAAGGGCTCATTCCACTAGGGTGGTCGCCTCCTTGAAATCTTTGTCCAAAGGGGTATCCTTACAGGATGTGTGCTGCTGCAGGATGGTCTATGCCATACACATTCATTCTTTATTACAGCCTGGATATTGATTCCACCCCAGGCTCGAGTGTCTTGTAGTGACCCTCTTGCTTGGGTCGTACCCTCGGTATGACGGAGTGGGTATTCTTGTTACCATACTTTTATTCTAAACGCAACGTGGAAGTTAACCCAGACATGTAACCCTGTTCCCTGAGAAGGGAACGAGATGTTGCGTAGCTTTCTCATACCAGGGCAGGACTGTGAATTGCATCTTCGTGTAATTGTAAAAATGAATGTGCATTATATACAGCTCAGGAATGTAATTAGGAATCTTACTTAACCTTCCATTAACTGATTACAAATTAGACGTACAAATACCAGCTCCATGGACGTACCACTGGCCCAGTGACTGGACACATTCTTGTTTACACCTTTTCCATTGCATTCATTTTTATTATACCACAGCACTGTTGAATTCTTGATTATGATTGATCAGAAGGTGTTGGTTTATTTCCTATTACAGAGGCTGACAATAGTGCTGACTGTAAATTCGAACCACAGGCTTATATTAATGCATTTTTGCTCATTTCTCTACTAACAGCTAATTCAGAGAGACGTGTATGGAGGACAGTTCCACATTATTTAGGTCTAATAATTGAGGTGATAAGAATAACACTGTTTCATACCAACCTGCTATTCATTATTTTCTTATAACAATATGCACCATAGTGGTTTATTAGTTACATAATGGTACTAGTAGTACTGAGTGGACTGGACTTTGTTATAAATGATTTGGTTACTAGGAACGGCATTAAATTCTTAATAGGCAGTACATTCACTAGCCTACAGCTGTGAAAGCTTATGCTCCTTTTCAAATACTTTCGAACAATACAGTTTAATTTCCTGTGTACTTTCTTTCTCATTCTTTCATTTCCTATTTTCATCCATGTTCTGTCCAACTCTTATTTTCATCTTTCTACTATGCTACTCCTCTTACCATACCTCTCATCTCCTCTTTCTTTATTCTGTCTCATAAGCTGTTCCTCCTTCAAAAATGGTTTTTCTGACCTTCCATATTTATTTATATACATAAAGTGGACATCTGGGCCTGGTACTATTTTGTATATTGCACCTTGTCCTGCAGACATGAACATTCATTCTAATAAATATGTACATATAATGAGTATAATAACAGTAATCACTGACTTGATATTAATTCCCCATGACAACATTTTCTGTTTACCCAAAGTACCTCACAAAAAGAAAAAACAAACAAAAAACGCCATACTCTCCAGAAGGTGGCAGTATAGGAACGAGGATTATTGGTGACGTCATGCTCTGCCAAATGCTGATTGGAGAATGGGTTTCTGAAGCACAAACATGATGATATCTCAAGAAAAAAAAAGTGGGTATGCATCTACTGTTATATCTACTATTAATATACTATTGTTACATACAGCTACAAAGTGAAGAGCTGTTTTGAGATATAGGAAAATTGGATATAACAATATATGTAGTTTAATCCATGAACATTTCTGATGAAAAATTTAACAAAAACAAAAATATCTTGAGAACAACTAACTAACTAACTAACTAACAACAACAACATCAACAACAACAACAACAATAATAATAATAATGATAATAATAGTGCCCTGCGATGGACTGGCACCCTGTCCAGGGTGTACCCCGCTTTGTGGCCGATGCTTCCTGGGATAGGCTCCAGGTTCCCCGCGACCCTGAAGCAGGAATAAGCGGTTGAAGATGGATGGATGGATAATAATAATAATAATAATAATAATAATAATAATAATAATAATAATAATAATAATAATAATAATAATAATAACAAAAACCCTAACAAGTTGCTTGCTTGAAAGTTAATAACGAATGAGCCAATGTGGTAATCATAACACAGTGAGGAATAAGGAATAAGCCAAGGTGGCAATCATCTGAAAACAAGTTACTGACCTGAATCTGACTTGATAATCCATCAGGATTCATGACACCATCAGAGGTTTAAAGCAGTGACAGATTCTGACAGACTCAAGCCTGCAACAGACAGATGGACACATTAAACAACAACAACAACAACAATAACTACAACAAAAACAGGACAGCAAGAGAAAAGAGTGTGATTGATTAGTTCCTTCTAAACAGTAAGTTGTGACAGTAGCACTTTCTCTATCCCTGTAAACAATTTCAAGACAGAAAAACTCCCTGTCAGTGCTACACAATATTTGCCAAATGTACCTGATCTCACAGATGCTGAGAAATTACAGATCATTTCAGGACAGGAACACACTTGACTTGCAGCCACTGCTAAATTTGTCCCAAAATGTCACAGCCTGAGAAACAGGGAGTAACCACACACAGGTGACCATATGCTTTGATATAGACATTAGAGTGGAACTTCAACCAGCAGTAATGTGTAGCACCCACTTGTGATACTTTGACAGCAACATTGCACCAGTCTGTTTGCTTTAGGTGACTTATATTTGAATAGTTGGATATATTATATTCATAAAATAAATAAAAGTAAATAGTTGTCAAAGTGGGGTGTGGAGTGTATCCAGTTTAGAAGAGCTGGGTAGTAAATCACAGTCTACCAGAATTTAAATGGTTAAGACTAACTGACTAATAACAAATAGTACTATATTTTCCTTTTGTGTCATATATATATATATATATATATATATATATATATATATATATATATATATATATATATATAATATATATACATACATACATATATATGTATGTGTGTGTGTTGTCTTATATATATATATATATATATATATATATATATATATATATATATATATATATATATATATGTATATATATATATATATATATATATATATATATATATATATATATATATATATATGTAATATATATTTGTTGCATTGTTTCTTCTGTGGTTTTTTACATCATCTTGGTCCGAGAGATATTATATTTCGTTCAGCTGTATAATTTCTATGTGGATCAATGACAATGAAGTTAACCTGAACTTGAACAAAAAAGGTTTAATGTAAAGTGCAATGGAAACAAGCCTTAATGCCATCTTAATACAAGCATAAGCATTGTGTGACATTGAATTTCAATTTTAAACTTCAATTTTAAATAACACTCGGAAAAAGGTTGATTTGATAGGCTAATTTTTTTTTAATCTACATCAACTAGCTACATTTTAACACATTGTAACTGGTTTATGTGTGACATGTAAAGAACTAATTTAATGGCTCCAGTAAATAAATATGATGGTACACGTTTGCCATTTGTGCCTAATGTTTAAATAGTTAAATGAGTATACGGGTGAATGTGTGAATTCAAAGTTAACACTTGAATATGTGGCTGCAAACAACAACAACAACAACAAAACCTGATCTACAGGTTAGAACTGAATTCAAACTTTACATTTATTTCATTCACTGAAATAGTGAAACTATTTCAACATTTCAGACACAGGCCAAGAATAATAAATACCAAATCAAATCGGAATAAAACCGACCAATGACGCCATTCACGTGCGACACGCCACTTAGGATACACGCCCACATTTGCAATGCTAGGCAACCAGGACGCCAAACAAGTGCGTGCGCATACGGCAGGCCTTCGACAGAAGTTTTGTGAACAAAGCAGCTACATTTGTCGGATGTTTTTCGGATGTTTTTGTTTTTGTTTTTCTTAACAACACGCAGTTTGTTTGTTTTTTACATGATAATAGGAATCGTGTCTCTGATCTGAATGTATGAATGTTGTGTTGTAATTATTGATCACTGATCTCGTCACATTAAGGGGATTTTTATGGCTGGAAAAAAGAAAGAAGTTAGTTTACAGGTAATTCGTACTAACTAACGGAGCACACAGACTCGGTCTTTGTGTCTTTCACAGCCTTGAAAGTAGTTTTCTAATCTCAGGTGTCCATCAGTAATGACGAGCACTGGGGCGAGATGCTGACCACGAAAGGGTTAACAGGTGAGAGGACAGAGGAAGACAAAATAACGTTCATTTCACGACACAGCAGGACTTGTCCAAAGCACCATGCCTAAGGGAAATATGTAGTTATGGTTCTAATTCATTGATGAAGGACTGAATACAAAACCCAAAAAGTCAGTAGCACAGAAGTCCAGCCAAAAGCTTAATCTGGATTGTTTATTTTCTGAATATTCCTGGAGAACTTGAAATGACAGTTGTTGGGTCTAAAGGAGTGTATGTTTGGGAATATGGGAGTGTATATGCCATCCATTTGATAACTGTTGTTCAGGTTAGATTTTAAGATACTTCATCTATTTTTTCAAAACATTTAAGTGATTTGTCAGCTGCATAGTTAATATATTTATGACTGTATACTTTATCTACAGTCCGAGTCAGTTTCCAATTTCAGTTCACCCTGTGCTGTATTGACAACACATTATTAACACCTTTGTGTTAATAATGTGTTGTCGTTGAACGTAATTTGACGTTCATTTAAATTATATTTGAAAATATACACTCATTTCAAATCTGATGACTGTAACAAACTCCAAAAATGTTGGGACAGTTGACTGTTGACCACTGTGTAACATCACTTTTTAAAAATAAATAAATAATAATAATAACACTTATTAAGAGTGAAGACACCAGTTGGTTAAGTTTGGCAAGCGGAATTTTCCCCCATTCATCCATTATGCATTTCTTCAGCTGCGCAACTGTACAGATCTTTTGTTGTCTTATTTTGAGCTTCATAATGCGCCAGACATTCTCAATCGGAGGCAGGTCAGGACTGCAGGCAGGCCATGCTAGTACCCGCACTCTCTGCTTACACAACCATGTGCTTGTAATCTGGGCAGAATGTAGTTTGGTGTTGTCCTGTTCTGGATGTCAGCGTATGTTGCTTCAAATGTGTACATGTCTTTCCCCATTAATGGTGCCCTCACAGATGAACAAGTTACCCAGGCCATGGTCACTGGCTCACCCCCGTACTATGACAGACGCTGTCTTTTGGACCTGATGACAATAACAGCTTGGATGGTCCTTTTCTTTTTTGGCCCGGAGAATACGACGGCTGTTTTGTCCAAAAACTATTGGAAATGTTGACTCATCAGACCACAAAACATGATTGCACTGTGCTGCTGTCCATCTCAGATGAGACCGAGCCCAGAGAAGTGGCGGTGCTTCTGGACAGTGTTGATGTATTGCTTCTGTTTTGCATAGTAAAGCCTTAACTTGCATCTTAGCATGGTGTTGCCTTGCCTGACAAAGGTTTACCAGAGTATTCCCGAGCCCATGTCAGGATATCCATTAGAGACTCATAACGGTTTTTAAGACAGTGATGTCTGAGGGATCGGAGATCACACGCATTCAAAAGTGGTTTTCGGTCTTGCCCATTTCTTGAATCTTTTAATTATATTGTGCACTGTAGAAGGTGAAAATCCCAAAATCCTACTGATTTGTCTTTGGGGAATGTTGGTCTCAAAGTGTTGGATTATTTATTGATGCATCTGTTGGTTGATTGGTGAGACTTGACCCATCCTTGCTCTTGAAGGACTAGGCCTTTTTTTGAGGTTCCTTATGTACTATGATCAGACGATTGCCTCACCTGTTTCACATCACCTTATTTCAACTTGTCACATCGCTATTAGTTCTAAATTGCCCCTGTCCCAACTTTTTTGGAATGTGTCACATGGATAAATTTTTCAGAAAATTAAATACAAGACAAAGTACATTTACAAATCACTCCTCTTTGTTTTTATTAGCATTTTCCATACTGTCCCAACATTTCTGGAATTAGCATTGTATTCAATAATATATTTTATATTATAACTGATAATGTTGGATTATGATCTCATCACAAAAAAGAAAGAAAAAACCCACTTTGAGAACCCATGGTATAGATTTTTATATTTTCAGAAAATTATTCAAGTTTATGTTAGCCTGTCTGGGACATGCTGTATAGCCTGATAGGATAATTCCTTCTGTTCATTGTGTTGTATTGTATCCTCTGTCTGTCTGGTCTGTCAGTGGTGGACGTGTTCCAGCAGTGGTGTGGACCATGTCGTGCTGTCGTCAGCCTGTTCAGAAAAGTAAAAAATGAGTTGGGAGATGACCTGCTGCATTTTGCCATAGTAAGCTAGCCATTAGACATGAATCTGAGAAGAAGAGTGCTGTTCTAGGATCAGATGCCTCCATGTTTATTGGAGGAATCTTTTTTCACAGAAGTGTATCCTTCACCAATTCTGCTATAAGTTCTGAGTTGGCCGCTATTGTGTGCAAAATTTTGATTTATGTGCCTTTTTAACTCCCAAGGCAGAAGCTGATAGCATTGAAGCACTAGAGAAGTACAGAGGAAAATGTGAGCCCACCTTCCTGTTCTATGCTGTAAGTCGATGAAGAAAGATTATCAGTCCTCCTTCACTACTCATCAGTTCTGTGAATAAATGTCAGGAAGTTTTTCATATTTTAACAGTCCAGTCTGTATTAGTCTTTGCTTATACTTTAGACACACAAAAACCATGGATAACCCTTGGCCAAAAAGAGTATTACGATTTTAAATGATTTAATTATCATCACACACTTAATTCATTTAAATGAACAAGGCTGATATTTTTTTTGCTACATGTGAAAACTGCTTTTTTCCCCGGTCCTGTGTGTGCAGGGTGGGGAGCTTGTGGCTGTGTTGCGAGGGGCGAACGCTCCTCTCCTGCAAAAAATGATAGTGGAGGAACTGGCCAAAGAGAAAAAGGTGCTCGAGCAGGACATTAAGCGAATTGCGGTGAGCTTCGCCATCCTTCAAGCATGAACGAATACCTGATACCCCATCTTCTTCCTAGTAAACTTCCTATAAATCTCTTTCACCACTAGTGACAAAGTTTCCACACCCATCACCTTCCTGTCTCATCTCAAATACTGAAAAACTCCTTCCCAAGATCCTTTGGGCATGATAGGGCTGTATATCTAGCACAAAGCTGAAGCCACTCAGAACTCCAGCTCAGGATCTCCGAGATCTTCCCACATTTGAGAGTTCCACAAACACTGTTCCTGCCATTTAGTAACAATTTAGCAACTGTAAAAGGTTCTGTTATTTATCTGCATCCTCCCCAGTCTTGTGGACTTATCTGTCAGCATATGTACAATTACCACAGACAATAATTTCAACACATCCCTGCACAGAAAACATTTTGACTTATAATGTTCTAGCCTAATGATCAGAAATCTGTGAGTTCAAAACCTCATCGCTGCTAAGCTGCCACTGTTGGACCCCTGAGCAATTCCTTTAACCCTCTTTGGTTCAGAAGCATTATATCATGGCTGACCCTAGCTTCCTAACAAGTTAGGATAGGTGAAGTAAAAGAATCTCAATGTACTGTACATGTATTCGTGTACATGGAAGATTTTAATGAAAGATATTGGCGTATTTTTAGTGTGAAACGCTCTAAAGCTTTCAAATTTGTCCTTTCAGAGAACTTTTTCAGAGGGAAGAATTTGTGATTAAGCTTTGATAATTTGTGATTAAACCTTGCTTTGTTATATGGATCTGATTGTACATGAATCCCTCAAACCTTCGGGAAAACACAAGTAGCCAGAATTACTTTGTACTGTATTTCCCCAGTGATGGAAATTTGGATAAAAGTACATTAAACACGCTTCCATGTCTGTCTCCTAAGTCTTTTATTCATTGTAACAGTTGTAGTTAGGAATTTGTTAATATTTATTGACAGAATTCAGCATCTGACTTTAGACTGCCAGTACAGGTTAGTTTGGAGTCATGCATTCTTTTCTCAGTACAGGGAAATGTGTCACAATTCTTGGTAATCACACAATCACACATGCAGTATGTTACAGATGCAGTAAATAGAGATTAGTTTGAAAAAGTATTTGTTGCATTTAAAAAAATTTTATGTATTGTCTCAGGTGGAGGATGATGGGTTGATTGATAAAGAAGAAGTGCAAGAGGAAACAGAAGCTCATCAACATGAAGAATATGAAGAAGCTCTTGGTACTTACACATTCTGAAGTAATACCACTCTAAAGATATCCACCAATAATCATTATTTTGCCCTTCCTCCCTGTAGTGCCTGCTAACAAGTCTTACACAATGGGAATCATGAAGCCAGACGTTGTTGCACATGGGAAGACAGATGAGATTATTATGAAGGTATATGCTCAATATAATACAGTTATTTACACCACAGTACTATTGAATTCTTGAATCTGATGGTGGGAAGGCGTTGATTAAATTTTCTATAACAGCAGCTCTGACATTAGTGCCAGATGTAAATCACAAATTTATATATTATTGCACTAGCATCTCTAGTACCTGCAGGGATTTATTTTAAAAAACAAAACAAAAAAAAACATGTAATTGTTGATATGGTGATCTTGATCTAAGATTTTTGGAAGGAGTCTCCAGTATCAGTACTTTGTAATGCTGCTCCTTTAAGTTTTCCTTCTATGGAAAGTCTTTTAGGACGGATGGCTTTAGCGTTTCTCAGTTTTTTTTTCTTATTAAAAACTAAAAAGAGAGGCTGATGAGGAAGCTAACGTTTATATCTGCCTTAACCTAATTAATAACGGGAACTAACTTGTTTTGTGAACGTTCGACATCATTGAATGTAACTATAAAATGATTACAATATATGTGTCATGAATGAATAATGAATAAAAATGGTTAACTTTGAAAAATTATTGTAGTATAAGAGAAATAAAACACTTCAGGAGATGCTGTTATAGAAAAATAATCTATGTTCATTTCCGTGCATAGGTTAATTTGCATAATAATCCCAATTCCAGCAGTAATAATCTGTATGGGTTTTTTTTTTCACTCAGATTCAGGATGCAGGCTTTGAGATTCTGGCTCATGAGGAGCGCACACTGAGTGAGTCGGAGGCTCAGGAGTTTTATCAGCACAAAGCAGCAGAGGTAGTGTAATCTAGCATGCATACTGCTCAAGGGTCCAGTTATCTGGCTATCTTATCACCCTCTCAAATGCACATTCAGCTTTTCAGGATGTGTGTTTCGATTTCATAATAATGTTTTTTTCACAGCTATTGAAGGTCCCACAGAGCACTTACAGGCTCAATTGGATAGATGTGTTTGTGATACAGAACAAATCATATGTATACTTTGTAATGCAGAATGGCTACATTCATTATCTCCTTGCGATTATTGTTCTTTCTGGAGGTATACTATGTGGAAGCCTAAGAATAGAGCTGCTGACAATGTAAATGTTCCTACATTTGCTTACTTTGCAGAACAACCAAACAGCATGGAACTGAGCCTCAGGTTGTCTTTGACGTAGATCGGTAATGTGTACGCATCATGTCTTGTGTATGTGTGTGTGTGTGTGCCTGTGTGTGTGTGTGTGCATGTGTGTGCATGTGTGTGTGTGTGTGTGTGTGTGTGTGTGTGTGTGTGTGTGTGTGTGTGTGTTCCTAGCCATACTTTCAGGAGCTGATCCGCTTCATGTCCAGTGGCCCCTCCCATGTTCTGGTCATTTCTTATCCTGAGGGTACTGATGATGTCATCTCAGCTTGGCAGGCATTCCTGGGACCAGCAGATATAGAAGAGGCCAAGAGAGAGCATCCAGAGAGGTATACTTCATATAAGCCACATCATATGGATTATGAAAGAGTTGTTATGTAGTTTAATCCTTAAATACTTGAGTCTTTCTCAACCAATAGTCATATATACCACACATTAATCTACAAACCATTCTAGTGTAAAATCTTAATGTTATTAATAATAACCAAATAATAATCAAATAAAATGTTGTTGCTGTTGTTGTTATTGTTTACTTATTTAATAATGCACTATTATTTAATTTATTTTATTCTATTCTATTTTATTTTATAGATTTCATTTCACTGTGTATTTGTGTATTTTCTCATATCCATTTGCTTATTTTTGTACATATATTTTCATCTTTTATTTAATCCTTGTACATTCTATAGCATTACTTTTTATCTTTTCTTTTTTTTAATCAATTTGATTATACAGCATTTTGAGCTAACGCAAGTATATAAAAAAATAAAACATTCCCTAAAATGTATATTGTTATATAAATATAAATATTGAGGAATCCTAGGTTTGTGGGGTCCTAATGGAAAAAAACAAACAAACAAAAATAAACAGACAGTAGAGGAGGTAAATAAGGTCAATAGTCACCCAAAATATGTATATAACCTTTAACCTAAGTGTCCTTGCGTTAAATATTGCATTTTCTAAAACCAAATGATAGCATTATATAGTACTGTTTGTATCTGTAGGTAATGACAATGCTGATTATATTAATATTAATACACAACAGTTTTTACAGAATCACTAAGAGGTGTGAACAGCACTGCTCTGCATCCCTGTCACAGTTTTCCTTTTATGTCAGCTCATTTCTACAGAGCCACTGATGTGGCATGGTGTTTTTTGTTGTTTTGGTTTTTTTTTAAATAAAATGTGGCCTCAAATTAATATATGTCACATGTTACTATTTCCAGGCTACAAACTAAGAATCTCATGGCCACCAATTATTATCTCATGTCCACACATTGTGTAAATTAAGTCCACAATTTAATGTGTTGTAGGAATGTCGTACATAATACATTAATTATTTGGCAGGGACACACAAAAAAGCCCTACACGCTTTGACAGTTTACTTAAGGTGACGCAGGCTAATGATATACTGTAGACATGTCGCAATGCCAGTGAGTGTGTTATGCATCATTCCATGATATGAAATATTATCAGTCACCTGCATTTCTCTGTGTCTCACTCAGTTTAAGATAAAACACTTGCCACAAGTTAAGCATTAAGTGGCCACAAATAAGTTATCGAGAAACGTAACCTGTGAGCTCAAAATAGTAATTTGTGACACCTTATTTAATATCAGCACCATGTTATCTCAGTGCCGCTGTACATTGCTATGAAGTATGAATTGAAGATAGCAGGGCCAGAGGGAGAAAAGATTTATGCAGCGTCTCTCTGAATGCAGACTAGACAAATTTTAAAATGAGGTGAGGACCATATTACTGCATTCTCATACGTTCATATGCCATATGAATAATCTAAAATGGCCCCAAATATCTTATAGAACATAATATGAGAGAGATCAGGAAGAGCAGATGTGTGCTTTTAGTGAGACGGTCCCATATTGTTTTCACAGATATGTGCGTTAACAGATACTATAACGGTACGCATCCTGTGCTTATCGTCAGCTTCCCCTTCTCTCTGCGCTCGCTGAGAACCAGCAGTCACACCATCTGTTCTTCATTCCCTCTCTTTCTTTCTCTCATGCTTTCTCTTTTTCTCTGTTCAGTGTGTGGGGTTTTTTCCCGTCTAACTATACCTCTCAAAATTTTCTTTCTCTAACTTTCTCACTACCCTTGTGCATTTCTGTCATTTTCCGTGACTTTCTCTCTTGGATCACTTTCCTTTCTCTGTCTCTCCATGCAGCTCTTCCTTCTCCCTTGAGCTTATCTCAACATATTGTTCTTCTTGCTGATCATCTTTCTCATTCTCTTTTTCTCGCCCAGTCTGCGAGCTCAGTATGGAACTGAGGATCTCTTTAATGCTCTTCACGGCAGTCGTGATAGCAAGGAGGCTGGTAGGGAGCTGGCCTTCTTCTTCCCCAACTTCGGACCTCCAGAACCGGAACTGGCGCCTGTGGAGAGGACGCTGGCACTCGTTCGGCCTGACGCAGCTAGAGAAAACAGAGGCATGTGCCAGAAACGCGTCTGCTTGCATGGAAATACAACCTACAGGCACAAATATGCAGAGAGAGTGAAGGGGAGATATATATGGAAATTTGTATACCATCCCAGTAGTACATATTGGTGGATGGGTATTAAAATATCATACAATTTATAGCTTTGCTAAAAGATTGCTAGGAAAAGAGAATTTAAAATGAATCAAAGATATTTAGGATCCAGAATAGAAATAAATTATATCACATGGGACAATGGGGAAAATGAAACATTTGGTACTGAAAAAAAGTTAACATCCTGTAAGCTATAAAGTCTCATTACTGTGAGCAACAGCACTACCTATACCTGTGATACTCTGCGTATCACAGGTAGCATATTGTGGTGTAATTTATCAAGATTATATCATCCTATCACCTAGCACTAATGTAAAAACACTTAGATTTCTAACTTACACAGTCATATAGTCCAAGCAGTCCAAAAGCAGAAAACCACAGGATCTTACTTTGGTGTCATAGTATAATGACAATCAATTAAACAAAACATTTTTTAATTAAACTTGAGTAATAAAAATGGATTTGTTTTGGCAGATGAGATCCTAGCAAGAATCCATGAGGCAGGATTTACAGTGGCCATGCAGAAGCAGGTGACACTAGCAGAGGAACAGGTGCGCCAATTCTATGGTCAGCACCAAGATGAGGAAAACTTCCAAGCTCTCCTCACTAACATGACCAGGTAATCACTTCAGGAGTGTACGTTTTTGCAAAGACATACTCTTGCAATAATATGGTCTATTGCTCTACTGTATTATTACTCTAAAGCTCTTTGGTCAAGCATGCCTTTCATGGAAAATATCAGAATCAAAATTGAGAATTGAGCAGTGTTGTATAAAATATAAACATTGTGAAAATTGTATGCATGTTTAATATAAAGTATGTGATTTGTTGTGTTGCTGTGTGTAGTGGTCCTGTGCTGGCTCTGGTTCTGGCTAAACAGGGGGCTGTGGAGCACTGGAGAAATCTTCTGGGACCCAAAGACCCAACACAGGCAAAGCAGGAACAGCCAAACTGGTACACAGCATCTGAGTTTATTAGCTTTAATTCGATTACTGAAACTGTAGATTTTGTTGGAAAATGTGGAGTCTGGAAAATTCTAGAAACGTTCCTTGAGAAACTGTATGTTGTAGTCAGAAGACAAATGTTCAAATATCAAAGTTCAAATGTCACTATACTAAAAGCTAAATTAATTCAATTCAGTTCCAGAGTTCAGAGGAAGTAGATGTGCTTCTTCTTCAAAGTTTCCCCATTTCTTTGCGACAGCCTTGTTACTCTTTGTGAGGTTAACAGTGATGTTGTATGTGGCCTCAATAGATTTAAATAATAAATATGTCCTCTGTCCTCTTATCTTATGTATGCTTTTTAAAAAGATAAAAACATCTACTTGACTGGTGTTAGCAGTCCATGGCTTTAGTCATCTACTGTATGAATATGACTATGAGAAATGACATCAGGTTAACTCATGTTAACTAGCTAGCTAGTGCTAGTAGTAAAGATTAATATGACTAGTTAGGAATCTTGTCAGGTTAACACTTTTTAGCTAGCTGACTGGTGTTACCAGTGAAGATTATAACCATTTCTGAATATTACATACAAAGTCCCCTCTGAAATTTTGTTGAGTTTATACAACAAGTCATTGTAGTCATTGGTTAAACATACTATGTACCCATATTTCACAACCACAAGCACAACCAAGTACATACCTAACTGAAAAATATTTAGAAAAGAACCAAAAGAAAGAAAATTTTGACCACGACTGATTGGTAAAAGGCAGTGTTTGACATCTGGAAGAGCAGAGATATCAGGAATGCAAGAGGATGCTATAGTTGTTATAAAGGCAATGGGTGGGAATACAAGTTATTAGAAAATGATTCTATTGCATTTAAATTGTAAATAAAAACTTTTTTTTGGTTTGTTCAATATTAATTAGGTGTAAGAAGTATAATATTGTTGACAAGAATTCTAATATAATTTTACAAATTAAATGATTTTGCCATATCAGGATATTCAGCCAAAGTACAAGTCATTCATATAAAGGGAGGGAAATAAGTATTAGGTAATAGTCTGAATACTGACCTGAATGCTTATTTCTGCTCACTGAACAGAGGGTGTACTCTCTCTCTCTCTCTCTCTCTCTCTCTTATATATATATATATATATATATATATATATATATATATATATATATATATATATATATATATATATATATATATATATATATATATATATATATATATATATATATATATATATATATATATATATATATATATATCTACAATCCACTCTGGGATTATTGGTAAAGATGAAAAGAATATATATATATATATATATATATATATATATATATATATATATATATATATTTTTTTTTTTTTTTTTTTTTTTTTCATCTTTACCAATAATCCCAGAGTGGATTGCAGATATATATATATATATATATATATATATATATATATATATATATATATATATATATATATATATATATATATATATATATATATAAATATATTAATATTTATTAATATATATATAATATATATATATATATATATATATATATATATATATAAATAGTACACCCTCTGTTCAGTGAGCAGAAATAAGCATTCAGGTCAGTATTCAGACTATTACCTAATACTTATTTATTTCCCTCCCTTTATATGAATGACTTGTACTTTGGCTGAATATCCTGATATGGCAAAATCATTTAATTTGTAAAATTATATTAGAATTCTTGTCAACAAAATTATATATATATATACACATATATATATATATATATATATATATATATATATATATATATATATATATATATATATATATATATATATATATATATATATATATATATATATATATATATATATATATATATATATATATATATATTTTTTTTTTTTTCTTTTCATCTTTACCAATAGTCCCAGAGTGGATTGCAGATTCAATTCAAATTGCAATGATCAACATGGATTTACATGAATATGGTTTTAAATAAGATGTGTCTTCATTGATGTTGTGTGTGTGTGGGGGGGGGGTTCTCAAGCCTGAGAGCTCAGTTCACAGGAGAGAGTGTGTATGTGAACCAGCTGCATGGAAGCGAGAGCGTGGAAGTGGCTGAGCAGGAGATCAGCTTCTTTTTCCCTACAGAGTGCACACTGGCTGTTATCAAACCTGACACTTCAGAGGAGCTCAGAGGTACTGTATTAATCAGGGTTGTTTATGGCAACTGCACATTCCGCTCTGTGTTAGTAACAGCAGACCGTAGCTTCTGTTTGCATATACAATTGTTTGTTTTTTAATCAATTAAAATTCTCTTTTAAATAACACGCTTACTCAAGTGGCAAATAAATTGATGGCTTATTGGTTAGGCAATTAATTCAACTGTGAAATGTGTTCCTACTATAACAATTTGTATAGCACCTTTCATACATAAAATGCAGCTCAAATTGCTTCATGAGGAAATTAAAAAGACAATAATGAGATAATAAAAATCTAATAGGCACATAATGTGAGCAGCAATAATATGAATATATACATATAAATCATTAAGAATGTCAGCAACAATGAGACTAAATACAAAGGGAAGAAATCATATGAAAAACAAGTGTGAGAGGTGGCTTTCTGTTTTGGTGAATAAAATCAGAAGAGTGCTTCACCACAATTATTGTTGTTGTAAACATTGGGTACATTGGGCAGCTGTAGATAATGCAAAGTAAAATATAGAAACTCCTGATTAGCTTGAGGTTGTTCAAATAGTTATTGCAGGCTTTTACTTGTCATTACCATGTTTGCGGAAATTACTGGGGAACAGAATAGTTTCTACAAATAATTTAATCAATACACAGGCCTTCCATATTTCAATTTAAAAGAACAAGCAGGACCGCAGCTTACCTCATTTTTGCTCTTCTGACCATCCTCTAGATAAATCTTCAATTGTAGTTGCATGTCTGTTCCACAGAGGAGATCTTGGTGGAGGTCGGAGCTGCAGGATTCACCATCTCTGAGCAGAAGGAGATGGTTTTTTCCAGGGAGATGGCTGAGGAATTCTACAAACAGCTCACGGACAAGCCATTCTTCAACCAGTTATTGGACTACATGTGTCGGTGAGACCATATACACGCGCACAAATTCTACTTTCCTCTGATTATAGCAAGGTAAAAGTGTTTGCCATGGACTTTTACTTCTGTACATATTATATGTCTATCTGAAAACATGACTACCTCTGCCAGAAAGCTTAAAATGGGCCGTGGTCGGATCTTCCAGCAGGACAATGATCCAAAACATACATCAAAATCAACACAAAATTGGATTACTGACTACAAAATCAAGGTCCTGCCATGGCCATCCCAGTCTCCTGACCTGAACCCATAGAAAACCTGTGGGGTGAACTGAAGACTAGAGTCCACCAGCGTGGACCTTGAAATTTGAAGGATCTGGAGAAATTCTGTATGGAGGAATGGTCTTAGATCCCATGTCATGTATTCTCCAACCTCATCAGGCATTATAGGAGAAGACTCAGAGCCGTTATCTTGGCAAAGGGAGGTAGCACAAAGTATTGACTAAAAGGGTGCCAATAATTGTTGCAAAACCTATATTTAATATTGGCACCCTTGGTAAATATGAGCAAATAAGGCTGTGAATAATAGGTTTTTTTGTTTGTTTGTTTGCTCGTTTAACCTTTTGATCTTTTGTTTAAAAGAAAATAACAAAGGCTTATATATATATATATATATATATATATATATATATATATATATATATATATATATATATATATATATATATAAACCTTTGTTATTTTGTTATTTGCAATTGTTTGATGTCCATGAGAGTATTTTTGTGATTTTTTTTTAAACAAAAGATCTAAAGGTTAAACAAACAAAACAAAAAAAAACTTTTATTCACAGCCTTCTTTGCTCATATTTATCAAGGGTGCCGATATTAGTGGAGGGCATTGTATATAGATATAGTGTTTTTGTATAAATCTGTGGGCAAACATAAATGCTTTATGAATTAACGTTTCCTACGGCTGAAGAAAAACAGACACAAAATATGATGCTGCCACCACCATGCTTTCGAGATGCACCACCGAGATGGTACCCTTTTGGTGATGTGCTATGGTTTTTTTGTGCAAAACTTTTGGTATTACAGCCAAAAAGTTGAACTTTGATCTTATCAGATCATTAGACATTAGATATTATTCCACATGGCTTTGGGAGATTGGATGCATTCATTTTTGTTGTTGTTGTTGTTAAAAAAGGCTTCTGTCTTGCCGTCCTACCTCATAGCCCAGAGATATGAAGAATTTGGCAGATTGCAGTCACATGTAGGGAGCAACCAGTACTTTCCAGAAATTGCTGCAATTTCTTTTAATGTTGCTGTAGGCCTCTTGGAAGCCTCTTTGACCAGTTTTCTCCTAATCTTCTAATCAATTTTAGAGGGATGTCCTGTTCTTAGTAGTGTCACTGTCGTGCCATATTTTCCCCACTTGTTGATTATTGTCTTTACAATGTTCTATGGTATATCCACTGCCTTGGAAATTTTGTTGTAACCCTCTCCTGACTGATATGTTTCAACACTAAGATTCTCAGTAACATTTTGATGTCTTCTGAGTCTAAAAACTTTACAGCTTTATCTGTGACTGCCACAAAGTGCTGACATTGGACTCTCCTTCCAAAAATGTTAAATCGACGTAATTACAAACATTTTTTTAAATTTTTAAATCCATTTACATGACGTGCCTGTCATACAAGTCTCTGTGTGTATTGTTACTATACATAACATATATAACATATTAGTATGACAAACCTTGCGGATACCCAGACCCTTCAGAAAATTAATCAACATGTTCGGACCAATCAGATTCAAGAATTCAACAGTGCTGTGGTACAATTGTAATTTACTGCATATGTATCAGTTTAGAACAGCATTGTCATTATGAACCTATTTCTCTTTGATCAATTTTGTACTCTTTTCGCCTCAACCTTGTACCCAAACAGTGTTGTTTTTGAATTTCGCCAAAATCAACCCTTTTTTTTTTAAATCAACCCAAATAGCATAAAACACACTGCTCTCATTACATTCACATTAATATTGTATATCATATCCTATATCCAATTAGCCAGCTAATTTATGATCTATCTATATCTTACCGTTTCCACCAGTGGTCCATGTACAATGCTGATTCTGTCTAAAGAGAATGCGGTAGAGGAGTGGAGGACAATGATGGGCCCTGCTGACCCCAGTAAGGCAAAAGAGACAGCACCGGGATCGCTGAGAGCTCGCTTTGCTAAGGACATCCTGGAGAATATTGTGCATGGTTCATCCAGCTCACAGCATGCACAGGAGAAGATACAGCTCATCTTCAGGGAGATCAGCTCAGAGAGTCAAGTAATCAGTACGGGAAATGATGATGAGCCAAATCCATTAGGTAATCTAATTAGCCTTTAACCATTTTAAAAACACCTAATCCGATAAAGCACAGAATTGAAACACACATTTTTATTTGTATTATTTGGTGTTAGATTAGCAACCTTTCACTAATTTCAGAGCTGGTAGTGGGGCAAAGTGATAATAAATCCAAACCCAAATAGAGAAGTGTAAGGCACATTTAAAGAAAAGCAGTTTGTACTGTATTTGACAAAGCCAGCATACTGTTTTGTTTTATAAGCTTATTATTCGACAAATTTAATTGCTTCACCTTCCAGAGCGTTCACACTACATGCACCAAACTCGGCAAAGACCTTCAGTCTGTTCTGACTCAAGTTGCTATGACTTTTCTTAGTGATCGGAATTATGGAAATCCCGTTACAGAAGCTCAAAATGGCCAAAATTCACTTTGACTTGCATTGAACTGACTGGTATAATGCCTTGAGCTTTCAAGCTACTTCAACCAAACTCAGCACAGTCCTTCAAACCCATCAGGCTATATTTTCCCAAACTGATCGGAGTCGGTATTCCCGTAACAGACAATGAAATATCCCCAAAACTCCCATTCACCTACATTGGCAGAACATTCAATACCTGGCTCCAACTGTCAAAACTCAGATACACCTCTCTCTCAATCTCTCTACCCTATCAATAAACCCAATACTAAAAGTACTAGCACCCTACATGGCTAACTCTAAAAGTATTGGCACCCTATCCGGCCAGCTCTATCTGTCCAACTCTGGAAATATTGGGTCCACATTAGTTTCAGATTTCAAACTGATAACTATTTTAAAGTTTCAGACTTGCTTTCTCAAGCCACCATCAAAGTTTGTCATGACAACCTTTACCTATCTAGTTGTTCTTGTTCTGTAACAATAAATGTCCACAGAATCTCAATTCGCACACCTAAAAGGACATCTTTATTTCAAATTAACCAATGTGAACAGGTGTGAGTGCAAATAAAATTGAGGGAGAGTGTTAAATCATCACTTCTTTTTTGTATATACATTGACTGGTCGTTTTAACACTTTAACATCAGTTCTTTGCTCTCAGGACAAAATGGCCTGAACATAATCCATATACTATAAATCTAATTTCATTTCATGTTGTTAAGTAATAATTTAATAGTTTAAATAGTTTTATTTAGCATAGTGTAAATAGTTTAAATAACCCCTCCTATGAAATTGTGCTGAAGTAGTGATAAGTTTGCCTTTGACCCCAGAAGCCACAGAGAGCCATCCAACATCATCAGAGAAACCATTGGATTTACCTGAGCAGAGGGAAGGTGGTAATACAGGTTTGTGTACCCTGTGACACAAGTCTCATTTTAAACTATACAAGCATTTATTGGGTATGATAATATGTTGACTCCCAATGATTTTAATCATTTTGCATTTCATTTTAGGAGAACAGTCTCCCACTTCAGATCTCCATGCCCAGACTTCAGACATAGTGCAGGAATCCTGAACATCACTAACGCTCTTGAGGCCACAAATCCCCACAACCACTCTCCAAAATTTAGTAGAAAGCCTTCCCATAGGCTAAATTTGGAATGGGATGTTCAACAAGCACATTATGGTGTGAATGGTCAGGTGTCACAAATGTTTGGCCATATAGTTTATCATCATAGTTTAAGTAGATGAGAAAATTGTAAAGCAAAGAGGAGTTGGAAACTCTTTGTAAACTCAAGATAAATGTGACCAAATTATGGCAATGGAAACTTCGGCACATGTATGAAGTTTATATTTTAGTGTGTTATTAGTATTACATCATTGGATATTAGCGTTTTTAACAACTGTGTGACTTTCCTCTAATAAACAACCCCAAGCTGTGTGATTGCAGCCTTCTCCACTGTGACCTATGAGACTGTCGGATCATTTAGATGCAATAAACATTTTTGAGGAATGCAGCTCTTTTCTGGTTGATGATATTGTCAGAAAAAAAGATTAAACCCTAGTGTTCAGATAATTATATATATAAAGTTTGCAATGATTTGCAAATCTCATAAACCCTTGTTATTCACAATAGAACATAGAAAACATAAAATGTTTAAACTAAGGAAATGTACCATTTTAAGGGAAAAAGGTAATTTTGAATTGCTGCAACATGTCTCAAAAATCTTTGGACGTATTTATACATGTGTATGTCATTTTATATATATATATATATATATATATACATACACACACACACACATACATACATACACACACACACAATAGTGCTTGAAAGTTTGCGAATTTGAATTTTCTGTATTGTGAATTATAACCATCAGATTTTCACACAAGTCCTAAAAGTAGACGAAGAGGATCCAATTAAACAAATGAGACAACCAAAATTATACTTGGTCACTTATTTACTGAGGAAAATGGAACTTACTGGGGTTTAAATAAAAAGTGTTATGTTTGGAGAAAGAAAAACACGGCATTCCAGCATAAGAACCTTATCCTATCTGTGAAATATGGTGGTGGTAGTATCATGGTTTGGGTTTGGGAAAATCTGCTAATGTTTTAGGTCATATTTATGCAGTAATTTCTTAAGGGTTCACAAACTTTCAAGCACAACTGTGTGTGTATATGTGTGTGAGATTATATAAATAAATAAATAACAATCCCCCCCACACACACACGATGCCAAGTTGGTACCAATATTCTTAAAATGTGACGGTACTTGTTTTTCTGCAGTAGCATAAGTCTCAATTGTAATGAAGTTACCGAGGTTGCAATTCTTCCAGACCTGATGGGGGCAGCGAATACGCGCAAGTGTTTTAGTCGGTCCACAAGTGGTGAACAACTCATGTTTTCATTCAATTCAAACAAAGCGAGGAAACACCTGGAATTTGGCGAAGCACCTAAGACGGGTCCTATATTATGTTTGTTTGAGACAGCTGGCATTGTGGCCGTGAAACCATCTATCGTTATGCTCCATGTAATGTTCGCGATAGCCAATTATTAACGATGCTAACGCATTGCAATGTTATAAACTACCTCCTAATGGGCCACCATGCATCGCCATTCAGCCCGTGTCCTGTCAGCTAAATGTAGCCTCAGGTCACTAATAATTATTAAAATGTTCATGCTTCTAATAAATCTTTTTGGCCTGCCACCAGATCATTGAATTTAAACTAATGCTTGCACTCAGAGTATGAGGTGCATGTGTGTGTGGGCATGCACATTTAGGAGTGCACCTTCATTGTAGCCACTAATTGTCAGACAGTGTTTAATAACTAAAATATCCCCCTCGCTCTTTTTGCCAATATCAGCCAGAGGAGGATGTCTTCCAGGATAGTTTTTAATGACATTTTATTTTTAAACCACACCGTGGTATCAAGTACCATATACTTGTGGTGGTATAGGTACCGACTACTAGATTTTTGGTATTGTGACATCCCTAACACACACACACACACACACACACACACACACACACACAACACACAGAGAGAGAGATAGTGATTTTGTAAAAATCTGTGAGGAAACATAAGTGCTTTATTAACAGGTTTCCTACAACCATATGTACAATATACTTCGAACCAAATTGGCAAAAGAAACCCAATGATAATTAAATATTCATGATAACCAAACAGTACTTTGAAGATGGGTGGACTTTACAGTATTGGTTAGTCTTCTATACGTCTTTTCTTGCTCGGGCTCCCTGAGAAATGGTTCTCCTGGTGGCTGACTGAGTCAGTCTGCTCAGTGTCCTCCCAGTCATTCATAGCCTCTAATAATGCTGACTCATCCATATCCTCCTCTGAGAATGATCTCTGGAACATCTCTGTGATTCTTTGCTGTTTGGGGTCCTGAGAATTAAAGAAGCAGATATGAACCATTAGTGATCAACATTGCATAGAAAAGGTTCTAAACTGTATTGTGCATAAAATTTTAAAGTCTACACACAATCAAAAAGGGTTGAATTTATCATGTGCACAAGTGTACACAATAAGGTGCTTGTTAAACACAGACAACCACAGTTAACCATATATGGTATGTAGGCATCGCTTCAAAGGGCAAAAAGAACTGACCATTTTACTAGTGTCATGGAAAAAACACACAAAAACTCAACTTTTTTTCCTAAAGAAGAGACAAATCAAGTTCAGCTGTGCTGTATAATACGAGTCATTTTTATTCATTTTTGCACACAACAAGGCAGCTATAGACACCACAGTGATTTATATTTCTGGTGGTGCTTTAACTATGACAAGAACATAGACACTAGATGTCAAGGACATAGGCTACATGTCTATGTTCTTGATGTCAGGAAAGCCAATGCTTGAGTGACTGCATGCCCAATTTCTCTCGGAAATGTGCCTGTAGCCAAAAATAAGATGGTTGAAAGGACATGTATTGCATGTTTCGCTCAGGTTCTCTCTCCCTATCCAGCTGTGGTTCCAGATGGTGGTGCAAATCTATTAGTATGGTTTTGGGAGTTGCTATCTGCTGAAAGGCCACTTAGAGCTTTGAGCCCTGAAAAAAAATAAAAAAAAATAAAATAAAAATCAGTCCTATGCTACTAGGTGAGATAAGCCATGCTGCGCTCATTAAAACGTAACTACAGTGGTGCTTGAAAGTTTGTGAACCTTTTAGAATTTACGACCTTCTAAAAGTAAGACAATGAGAACCCAGTTAAAGAAATGAGACAAAAATATTATACTTGGTCATTTATCTTTTGAGAAAATGATCCAATATTACACACCTGTGAGTGTCAAAAGTATGTGAACCCAAGAATTATAGTTATTTTTAAGACGGTGAAGTTAGAGTCAGGTGTTTAAGGGAAAAAAACAATAAAAAAACAACCTTTAATTAAAAACAGGTTTTTTTTTCACAACACATGTTTGTGGAAATATATCATGGCATGAACAAAGGAGATTTCTGAAGACCTTAGAAAAAGAGTTTCTGATGCTCATCAGGCTAGAAAAGGTTACATAACCATTTCTATAGTGTTTGGACACCACCAATTCACAGTCAGACAGAGTGTGTATAAATTGAGGAAATTCAAGACCATTGTTACCCTCCCCAGGAGTGGTCCAACAAAGATCATTCCAAAAAGCAAGATGTGTAATAGGCTGCGAGGTGACAAAGGAACTCTGGGTAACTTCTAAGCAACTAAAGGCCTCTCTCACACTGGCTAATGTTAATGTTCAGGAGTCCACCATCAGGAGAACACTGAACAACAATGGTGTGCATGGCAGGGTTGCAAGGAGAAAACCACTGTTCTCCAAAAAGAAAACTGCTGCCTGTTTGCATTTGCTAAAGAATCACGTGAACAAGCCAGAAAGCTATTGGGAAAAAAACTGTGAATGGATGAGACCAAAATAAAATCTTTTGCTTTAAATGAGAAATGTTAAGTTTGGAGAAAGGAAAAACGCTGCATTCCAGCATACGAACCTTATCGTATGCGTGAAACATGGTTTGGGCCTGTTTTACCGCATCTGAGCAGTGATGGCTTACCATCATTGATGAAAAAATTAATTCTGAATTATACCACTGAATTATAAAAGAAAATGTCAGGACATCTGTGCATGTACTGACTCTCTAGAGAAAGTGGGTCATGCAGCAAGACAACGACCCTAAGCACACAAGTCATTCTACCAAAGAATAGCCAAAAAAGAGTAAAGTTAATGTTTTGGAATGGCCAAGTCAAAGTCCTGACATTAATCCAATAGAAATATTTCCTGGCTGATCCATACACTATACATCCATAATCCAGGCATGATCAAATTAGGGTTCATTAACCATTCTCTCCATGGTTTTGCATAAGCAACTTGTCATGCCTATTGGGTGATAGTTGTTGGGGTCATTATGATCTTTACCTGCTTTTGGGATGGGAATTATTATTGCTTCTTTCCAAGAGAGTACAATATTCCCTGATATCCAAATATAGTTAAAAAGTTTTAACAGTAAAGACAGGACAGGGCAATCTTTACTTTAATCAGTTTCCAGACCTTTTTTGTTGAGGTACTTGATGTCAGAGCTTGTGCCCTACCTTAACAAGATTTTCACTTGTTGGCCTGCTGAAGAATAATCTTGCAGCCTTCTTCCATTCTTGTATATTCTTGTACATCTTGCATTTATCATCAAACCATAGCATCAGTTTGTATTTTGTGGTTGGATATGTTTTTGAATTGGTATCATTTGCTATGGAGATGAGTGTATTGGTGAAATACTTAACATCTGGATCATCTTCAGGGGCTTCATTAAACCTTTCATAGCAAAGCGTTTGAAAATGATACCAGTCAACTTTTTTTAAACTGCGATCTTGGTATTTTTAGAGCTTCTTCTCTTCCTTTCAGAGTTAATCTTAATGGAAAGTGGTCATTCGACAAAGTTCATGCCATACTTACCATGAAAGGTCTAAAAAATAATTCAGGTTGACAAATTGTTAGGTCAATTGCCCAGTATGTTCCGTGCCCTGGGTGTAGGTAAGTGAATCCATTATTCAGAAGACATAAGGTATGATTGTCTAGGAATTCTTCCATCCTCTTTCCTTTGGTGTCACAATGGGTCGTTCCACATAGAGTGTTGTGATTATTAAAGTCTCCCATGAGTATATATGGAGAAGGAAGTTGAGCTACTAGGGCATCCCGATCCTTGTGTGTAACAGTAAGATTTGGTGATATGTGTATGGAACATACTGTAATGGTTCTCTGCAGGGTTAAACGCACTGCTGTAAATTACTGTTCACATTGATGCAACTCTGAATCCCATCGTTTTTTATTAAAATGGCTGTGCCACCAAATGTCTGTCCATTAGTAGGACCAAAAGTATTTAAAATTGTAAACCTTTTAAAAGAGAAGGTAAAATCTGGTGGTAGTTTTGTCTTCTGGAGACAAAACCAAGGGGGTTGAGAACTGAAACTAAGCGTTGCTGCAACTCTGCAAAAATTTGTCCACCACAGTTCTACTGGATAAAAATATTTTCCATTCTCATGTAGGAAAAATAGGAATATTTCCCCTGATTTTTCCGTTTGGGGATGAACTTATCAGTCCATCCCTTTCTTGAATTTCGACATCTTTGGTTTGTTTAGTCTTTGCCATTTCATCTTTTACTTCAGAACAACTTGATCATCTTGTATTTCTTGTTGAAGTTTGGTTTTGTGTTTTTCTGTTGTTCGGATTAGACTGAGAATTGATTGCGATAGATTCACTTTGGGTTCCTTTATTCTTGGTCCTTGGGAGAGATTTATTGCTGTTAACATTTTGAGATTTATCTTTGTGCATCCAGGTGGAAGGGTGTGGAGGACGAGGGAAAACACAAATTAGGGGAAAGGGGAAAAAAATATTTTTTTGGGGGGGGGAAAGAGGGGGGGCCCCCTTTTTTTTTTTTTTGGGGGGAACTGATCTTCTTCTTTGTGCATCTGATACTCTCCGTTTCCTTAATCCATGCAGGACATTCTTTTGATGCAGCCGAATGGTCTCCTGTACAATTACCACATTTGGGTGGTTTTTGGTAGCTCTCCAGGTTGTGATCTTCACCACACTTGCAACAGATGCTTTTATTTTTGCAACTATTTGACCCATGTCCATAGTTTTGACATTTAAAACATCGCAGTGGGTTTGGCACAAATAAATCCACCGTGACACTAAAACATCCGATTCGGATTCTTTCTGGGGGAAGGGGTGTATTAAAAGTGATGATGCATGTACCAGTTTTGAAAACTCATTCCTCTCTTTTGATTACTATCCTTTTCACATTTACTACTCCTTGGGGTTTGAGCTTACAGGTAATTTCATCTTTATCTACATCATCCAAATCTTTAGTGCAGATCACGCCTTTTCTGTAGTTTAATGTTGGATGAGGTGATGTCTTTATGTGAACTCCAGTGAATAGTGTTACTTGTAAATTCTCTGCATTTTCCTTTTTACAGTATTCCACTAGAGTTTGTCCTGATCGTAACTTTTTCGCAGTTCCTGCTATTTCTGTGATACCTTTATGTATAGCAAATGGAGAAAGTTTAGTGATTGGCATATCTGGTGATACTGCTTCAAGGATTATAAACCTCGTCCATGCTTCACTATTTGGCATGAGTAAACATTTATTCTCGAAGATGCAGTCTGTACCCATGTCTAGAAACCGCTTCTTGGAACTATGTTTCAAAGCTATACTTAAAAGTCTTTTGTTTCATCATCCTTATTCCCCACCTACCTTGGAGCCCAAAAAGACAGTTATGCACAGTACCGCGGAATTCCAGCAGATTATGCATCAGGGCTATAAGAATGATCTACTTGATCAGGTAAAGCAGATTATAATCTGCTCTATCCACTTGATCGACCCTTAGCAAATGCTTACTGGGGATTCTGGAAAGTTAGCAGTTGTTAAGCCATCACAGAACTCTCAGAGCATGCCTTGACCAGCAGATTGATTGGAGTGAGCCATTCCAACCACCCGTCTAGTTGAAGTATGAGCCAAAGTACAGTATTGAATTAGTGGCAGCCGCAGCACACATATTTCTCAGGCACCAGGATCTCTTCCTCCACCGACACAGGTCGCAACTTACAGCAAACAAGTCTCCGCTTTTATTGTTCTTTGCGAACAGTATTGGGATACTGAGGATCTATTTTACTCTGGATTCTTACAGAGAGAGATGAAGGATGGTATTAGCACATCTAGATGGAAAATGCATGTGCAAAAAGTATAATCAAGAAAAATTGAAAGCCTCGTGAGGAGGGCTGAAGGGTTATTCTCTCTTTCCCTGTTCTTTTCACGAGCTGCCACCAGGAAGATGGGTCTCATGTCATACTCGGTAGCCTTTTATCAGTCCATATAGGATTTCAGAGTTTCTTGTGATTGTTGAGGCCAAAAATGCTTTTTTCAAAATTTGCAATGCAATTTGCTGAGTATTTTTTGTGGAAAATTTGAATTAGCATAATTGCAATTCCACTAAATTGTTTTGCACAGTCCTTCACAGTGGTGTTTGGTGGTAAATGAGACCTTTTAGCTGAGGAAGTGCATTTTACAGGTTCCAGAGTCAAAATTTGCACCAAAAAAAAATTTTTAAGTGTAAAAGATTTGTCCCACCTTGCTGTGAAAGCTGGCACACTCTGCGTTGTCTGAAATATTCGACTCGGACAAGCCGACCTGTTCTAGAACATTCATCTTCTCCTGGATCATTGGCCTAGAGACATGGAAAAGTCAGTGTAACTGACACAAAGGCAATAAAGAGACTGATGTATTATTTCAGATCCAAGCATTTTCAATTACCATAGGTAGTCGTCAGCTGTGCCTTTGGCTACCAGGTAGTGAATGTCCACACTCCTGGTCTGACCAATACGGTGCACTCGGTCCTCTGCTTGAATTAATATCTGTAAAAGTAAAAATACTTGGGTAGGGGACATACAGCTACATAATCAGGTGCATATTTTAGTTTAAAACTGATATTCCATGTTAATATGATAAATATGTATTATACATAGACCTTTTGATATTATGACCAGAGTACACTCATGGCATCATGAGGATGCTCCCATCTCAGGAATTCCTTGGCATTCAATCCTAACCCAGATAGAACCTTATATTTCTAAGGTCTTGAATTTTATACAAACATCTCTGGTCCCTTTGCAAATCATATGCCAGATATTCCATATGCAGGGAGCTATGCTAGAGCCATATCACCCTGCAGCTCTCACTTGGTTACCCACTGAAGCTAAGCAGGGTTGAGCCTGGCCAGTACCTGGATGGGAGTCCTCCTGGGGAGGACTGAAGTTTGCCTGGAATTGGTATTAGTGAGACCAGCAGGGGGTGCTCTGTGAGAGTTCTAATGCCCCATTATAGTGACTGGGACACTATACTATAAAATAATACTGTCTTTTGGAAGAGACGTTAAACCGAGGTCCTGACTCTGTGGTCATAAAAAAAATCTCAGGACACTTCTCATAAAGTGTAGGAGTATATCCTGGTGTATATCCAGTCACACTAACAGTATTTACGTCTAACTGAAACTACCGTACCAACTCTCAAGGGGCGTATGCAATACTACACCACCTGCCATCATGACATGTTTAACCCTGACAATTTCAGGCCAATTTACATCTCTAATCCTGTATACCATGTTAATCTCATATCATAGGCGTGACTCCCACTATGTTTAAACAGAAGGCCTTCCCCACCATTAAGTAGAAGTCACAAAGACGGTTGGACAACTCACAAAATGCCAAAAATCTCTACACCGCCTGGCTGAATAAAAACCTTCACACCCTTACAGAAGCACACTAACCCCTGGGTTCCAGAAGAGTTCTGCAAACACGACGAGGTCGGCAGTATGCAGGGTGAGGCCCATATTGGCAGCTGTGATGGAGAGCACAGCCACACAGCTCTGCTCAGAGAACTGGAACTTCTCACACAGCTCATGGCGATCGGCTGAGGGTGTAGACCCATCAATGCGGATATGATTGATTGCCTGTTGTGTGGAAGAGAAGACAAAAACTGTCAGCACAAAACAACGGGCAGCCACCTTTAGAGCCGATAAACATTCCATACATTTTAGATCATACAACAGTTTCAGTCCAAGAATTTGATTGGACAAGTGGTGTTACAAGAGTGCTGACATTTAGTATGGTACATTTCACTGTTTGGATCACTCTGCTTGTCTGCATTAACTACATTAAATTCCAATTCTATCAATAGTTTGTTACACTGAAACCGTTACTACACTTACTATGGGCCGTCAGCGAACTGCGGCTTCTTTAGGAACTATTTTCTCTGTCGGAACAAAAATAAACAAAATATTTGGCCATATAATGTCCGACATGTCAGTTACTCAAAATGAATTTGTTGTACACGGCTGTGATTACCTGCTGGCGAATCACAGCTGTGCTGATATTCGGTATAACAGTACTCTCGCTCGTGCAATATTGCTTAAACATGATGAGTGTATTGTATAAATCAAGCATCAGGTCCAAGTTTCACCAAAATTTTGAAAAAACCCATTAAGCCTCTAGGAGTTTATTCTTTCTTTGGGTTTTCTGAAAGTGTGCCAGAAGATCTACAACTCCTTTATTACCTTATCAGTAAGCTCTTTACTTATGCTGTCCAGGACCCGTTTGTGATGTGCAAACACCAGAAACTTCTCTCGTCCACACTCCAGCATGTCTGAAATGTACTCCCTTACAGAAAAAAAAAAATATTATTTGAGGCAATTTCTCAAAACAAGTAATGATTAACCAGTATCAAAAGTGAAAGCTGAGCATTCCACAACAGCGTTCAGGGTTTTTATCAGGATGTGTGCAGTGTATCAGGGAGTCTAGGTTCTGTGGAAGGGTTTCTGAATAAATGATTATTAAAAGTAGAAATGCACATGACCAAACTCACAGGATAGCTCTGATCTTGGCCTCTGCTGTGTGGTTAAAGAAAACCAGTAGAGCCTCCTTCTGTTGCTTCTTCTGCAGAAACACAGGAATAAAGTCCTGATCCACTTACAGGCCTACAATTTGTGTATCGGGAAAAATCCCGGGAAAACCTTTATATGGTGAAATTCTGACAGTTATATGCTACATGAACTGAAATGCGTTTCTCTTTCGTACGCATCAGTAGTCCTAGCATTTTCAAGTCTGGTTACAAAAAATGAAAGATGAGAAATGTATTTAAAGATTGCGAGCATCATTATCATCTCATTAAATCACTGAGATTTGTTCTGTACTCTTAATTTCCAACATTTTTATTATCATTCAAATATTACAACTTTGTCCTCTGGCATCTCTAAGAAGTGATAGAAAGCACACTTAATGATTATCTAGCTTCCTAGTTATCGCATCAACCAGATATTATTTGCGCGGTGAACTATTTTCAGCACAGCGCTGGCATGGATGTGGTAGTGTGTGTGGTGTTGGTATGAGTGCCACTCACATTGTGGCATCCTTTGGTGAGATCTCTGGCTGCAGCGGAGAGTGCAGCTTTGGTACGGGAGTTTATACCGTCTGTAGTCACAGTGACAACCTTGCGCTGTTTGGCAGGAAGCTGTGACAGCACATCGGATTTTAATCGCCTCAACATAAGACACTCCTCTAACAGCAACTTCAACTCGGCCAAATTAGAGGATCCGGAATAGTCCCAACCCCAGGGGAGCTACAGAAAAGAAGGGCGAGAGACAGATAGAGCAAGAGAGGGAGAGAGCGCAAGAGAGAGAGAGAGAGACACACAAAAACATTACTAGAGGGTGAATATGGAAAGAGAGAGAAGATTGAGTGTTTAATTAATTAGAGCAATGTTAAACATACCCCATTATAATATTTAATACAGAGCAGTGAGGTGACCTCGTTTAAGCTGATTAAAGCCCACTGAGGCAGTTACAGTACCTGCTTAGCATCACAATATCTCACTCCAAAATCATGAAAACGAGGGAAGAGTGTCGGCCTCACAGCCAGAATCTGTGTATAGAGCTCAGCCGGACGCGACATAGCGGGAGTTCCTGACAGCAGGATCACTCTTTTAGCGGCCTGCCGCATTCACACAGCAAGAGACGGGGACAAAATTTTCAATAACCATCCAATAATATAAATAACAAGGGAGTAATTTAGTAAAGTAAATCTCATACACACACTCACACACAGTGCCCTCCACTAATATTGGCACCCTTGGTAAATATGAGCAAAGAAGGCTTGTGAAAAAATTGTCTTTAATGTTTAACCTTTCGTTAAAAAAATATACTCATGAATATTAAACAATTGCAAACCAAAAAAAGGTTTATCAAAAATTTCTCTCTGTTAAATATAGGTGTGCAACAATTATTGGCACCCCTATGAATTCCATCCATCCATCTTCAACCACTTATTCCTTCTTCAGGGTCGCGGGGAACCTGGAGCATATCCCAGGAAGCATCGGGCACAGGGCGGGGTACCAGTCCATCGCAGGGCACAATCACTTACACTCACACACCCATTCACACACTACGGACAATTTAGACACGCCAATCAACCTACCATGCTGGGGGACTGGGGGAGGAAACCGGAGTACCCGGGGGAAACCCCCGCAGCACGGGGAGAACATGCAAACTTGGCCCCAGCGGGAATCAAACCCCGGACCCTGGAGGTGTGAGGCGAACGTGCTAACCACTAAGCCACCATGCACCCCCCTATGAAGTCATATGAGAAAATATATTTGAAGTATATTTCCATTGATATTTTAAATGTCATAGTATACTTGGGTGACTAGGAACAGGATATTGTTCAACTATGACTTCCTGTTTCACAGGGGTATAAATAAATGAGGTAACACATGGGCCAAATTCCCTTAGTCAACTCATAATAATGGGAGAGACCAAGGAATATAGCTGTGATGTGCGGCAAAAGGTTCAGTAGAACCATTCCTTACAAAATGGGAAGCGTCTATAAGAAAATAGCACAATCATTGAAAATGTCCATTTCCACCATCAGGGCAATAATTAAGTTCCAATCAACTGGAAATGTTATGAATCAACCTGGAAATGGACATGTGAGGATGGTTCAAGTGGCCAAAAAATCTCCAAAGATCACAGCTTGAGAACTGACGAAGTTAGTTGCATCTTGGGGTCAGAAAGTATCCAAAATTACAATCCGAAGTCACCTACATCAAAACAAGGAATGGTCTCAGAGCCCTATTCTCCAACCTCATCTGACATTATAGGACAAGACTCAGAGCTGTTATCTTGGCAGCGGGAGGTAGCACAAAGTATTGACTAAAAGGGTGCCAATAATTGTTGCACACATATTTAAAAAGTAACATTTTCTCTCAATCAATCACACACACAAAAATATATTTTCAGAAGCCTAACTGAGCACAACACACTAAACAATATTGTAAATAATAGACTAATAGACACTATCCAATCAAACTAATGAGTCAGTACATATTCCCTGGTGATAATGGATGAATTCATCACACCTTTAATAGAGGAAGAGCAGCCTTACAGCGAGCAGTTTTAATGTTCTTCAGGAAGTGGGACTCATCCTGCGCACACAGAGAAGGAAAGCGGGTCAACCAGTATCAGGCGATTTTTATACAGGAATTCAAACTGTAATTAATCGGTAAGGTGTTAAATGTGAACGCAGCCCTGAATCAGAAATCCCAGGAATGCTGAAGATTTGAGTGATTGACAAATGAAGTAGTAGTTAGGACAACAGCTGGTACAGAACACAGCCACTTTCAAAGTTCAACAATCCATTGTGTGGGGAAATTGTTTTTATGTAGGTTTTTAATCCCACTTCCTCAGCGGGCCAAAAACTATAATTTGGTCTGAAAAATGCAAACGCTGAGATTAAATGGCAAAGATATGTTTGCGATAAGAAAACGTTTGTAGGCAGCTGGGAGTGTTGGTGAGGCCAGTGGTCAGTGTGCAGATTTCTCAGTTTGTTCTATATCTATACATCATACATATTTATTTATTTATTTATTTATATTTTAGTTCTCATAAAATTTTCTACAAAAAAAACATCCACATTTTAAACTATTAACAATGCTTGTATATTTTTCTTATTAAAACAAATTGTAAGAGAAGCATTGGGCCTCATCGCGACCACATTCTACCTATTTTTATATTTAAACGCAAGTTATTCCAGGACAACAGGGCAGCGTACCATAATAAGCACACCGAAAGGACTGGCTAAATTCTGCTTTCCCATCTTGCTAAGCAGGTCGTAGCTGACGATGTTGATGAGACCAGCGCGAAGACTGTCTTTACCCGTCACCACCACATTAATGCTGTCTGCTGCTACTGAGGGCAACCAGCGGCGGAGCGCCTAACATACAACACAGAGAGAACATCCATATTCTTATAATATGACATCGAGACTAAATTGGAAACATCGTTAATTCCCAAAAAATAAAGCATATTTCAGAGGTCAGTTTAACGTTCTTTGGGCTGCTGTGCTCTAACTCACCTCAGCCCAGGTGAAGCGGACGGAGGATGGAGTAACAATCAGCAATGGCCACTCTTTCCTGTAGTAGGCTGCAATACAGATGGCCTGCACCGTCTTCCCCAAGCCCATATCATCAGCCAGGAGCAGACGACCTTCCCTAGACACAGCAAAGCTGAAAAAAATAATTAATGAAATAATCAATCAATTAATAAGTTATTTTACTAATAACTTAATATAATGTACCGTTTAGAGCTTCACTACACAGAATATCTTGTGATTGTTTAAGGTTTTTAAATTGTTACACCGCTTAGTAGTGATCATCTAAATTTAACTGGTTCTTTCTGCCCTACTTCACAATATCCACCAATCTCTAAGGGTGCATATACGCTTCCTCTGAGACACATGGATCTTTTCCTTCGGATCTTTTCAAAGAACATCTAGTGAGCAACAGTTCTGTGGGCATTATTGATAGGCGAGGTCAGAGGGAATTGGCCAGACTACTTCAATGAGACATTGCTCCTACACAAACCCAGTTGCCTGAAGCTTCAAGATGTTCTGAGATGCTTTTCTGCTCACCACAGTTGTAAAGAGTGGTTATTTTACTGAAGACTTCCTGTAGCCTCGCAACAACAGGGCAAAGCTTTAGACCAGTGGTCATCAACCCTCTTCCTTGACATCTACCTTCCTGCAGGTTTCAGCTCCAACCAAAATCAAACGCACCCGTTTTATTTGATCAAGAACTTCTTAAGGCAAATAGTGGATGGTCTGGTGGGCACCACTATGGTTGGAGGTAAAGTCTTCAGGAGAGTAGATCTCCGTGTACAGGGTTAGTGACCACTGCTTTAGACCGTTGAGCCATTCAAAAGTCCATATACTTTGCTTGCTTAATCTTGTGCACTTCATTTTAATGTGACAAACAATTACACAAAGCTCTCGTCTGCATTAACACTAACAGTCCAGATGGCAGGAAGTGTGTTCACCTACTTCACGCCGTGCTGCTGAAAGGGCATGAGGCTGCGTGTGACAGTCATATCGATGCCCGAGAGATCAGCTTCAGGAATTTCTGCATCTCTGGAATGGCTCTTCTTAAACTGGAAGGAAAAGGCTTGAAGCACAGCACGTGGTAACGGTTCAACCTCCACATCAGAGATGTTGTTCAGAGTCTCCACTGATAACAGACAAGAATAAAAGTTAATTGGTCAAGGACTGTGAATGACAAATGACTAGCTACAATATTAGTATTAAGGATTGAGGCAGGTCTTAATGTTAATATATTAATAAGTAGCATTATTAACAATAAACTGAATAATCTGTTCAACAATTTGCCCAAATGTTTAGATTTATATGATTAGGTGTATTATTTTGAATATTTGGTCCATGTAAATTTGTGATCTTTTTCTGTACGTGTCTGATTCCTGTCCTCTTTATTCATTAAACTAAAAAGTTATTTAATGAAATGAGATACCCACTCAACATTCCATAGTCCTCGAGTAGGAAACTCCATTTCCTTGTTTTCATGTCTTATATAAACAAAAATTATTTTGTTTAGTTTAACATTAAATCTTGATCTAAAAAACTTAACTGGAAAGAGAAAACAAAGCATGCGATGGAATTAAAAAAAGTGGCATGGGTACATTTTCAACAACCCAGTAAAAAGGCATCACTCACCATAGTTTTTTGAAGGCATCTGTTTAAAGATACCGATCACATCTGCATGGTATGTGATGTCCACTTCCAGGCGAGAGCGGGAGATAAGTGTGCATCTGCCCTTGACTGTGGCCCCAGGTTTCTGCCAGCCCTGGCAGAGTTTCATCATGGCCGCCAACGACGCAGAGTCTCTGGGGCGAATGCTAGAGGCGGATAAATCCAAACCTTCCATCCCCTCCAGAGCCTTCAAAGACACTGAGGGCAGACCTCCGACTTCCTCCACTAAGAGAAGAGGAAACCCAGATAAGATTTATTGTGTGATATCCTATATCTACTGACACTCTCCATCATCACTTCAGGCTATCATGACAGAAAAACAATGCTCTCATGATTTATTGGTACTATAGCGTTCCAACAAACAACTGACTGAAACTAGAGGTGGGATGACATACTGGTATACCATGATAAGGAAATCTGAAATATACAGATGGGCGACACATTAACGGGAAAAAAAAAACATCATATGTATCTTAGTCAGGTGGTGGGACAACACAAAAGCGTGCCTTGGAATAGGTTTTACAAGTCTCTGGAACTGCATTGGAGAATAAACAACCCTCAGTTATTCTGATGGTGGTGGTGGAGAGAGTGCTGCCTAATGCTGCTCCAAAATCTCCCGTAGGTATTCAACTGGGTTGTGATCTAATGAATGTGAAGGCCATAGAATATGATTTGCATGATTTTCATCCTCATCAAAGCCCTTATAAGGAGTGGAGTCATCCTGGAAGACACCACACCCATCAGGATAGAATGTAGAATGTTTCATCATGATAAAGGTGATCGGTAAGACGAACTTTGTATTGATTTGTAATGACGCTTCCCTCTCTAAAGGGACAAGTGGAGCCAAACCATCCATCCATTTTCCATACCGCTTATCCTACACAGGGACACAGGGGACCCTGGAGACTATCCCAGGGAACTCGGGTCACAAGGCAGGGGACACTCTGGACAGGGTGCCAACCCATCGCAAGGGCACAATCGCACACTATGGACAATTTAGAAATGCCAAATCAAATCTACAACGCATGTCTTTGGTCTGGGGGAGGAAACTGGAGTACCTGGAGGAAACCCTCCCTAAGTATCAATCCCTGTTAAAATGTGATGATGTAAAATACACCAAAATTCATGATATTTTCACTGATTGCAGACATGTAGTCATTGTTGAAAAATTAGATGTTGTGTACTATTCATATAGCTTGTATACAACTATAACAAAGTATAGTGTCTTCTAAGTAGAGTGCAATAAAGACATACTCAGTTGCTTATAATCCTCAAGGCTGAAGTTCCACATCTTTGTGACAGGATCTGCAATGAAAGTTACAATTTTCTAAAGAGTTATAATAATCAGAATCAAGAGAACAGGAAATCACAACCTGTCAATATAATGTCAAACTTTTTTTTTTTTTAACATTTACTGCAAGCATGAAAAGAGCGTCATTGAAGTTTTTCTGCAAGCAAGGACGTTCAGAGCTCACCATAGTTTCTGGAGGGAATATTTTTGAACACGGTGATGAGCTCTGCGTTGTAGCCAACCTCTACTCTGAAGCGTTCTTCTGAATGAGGAACACACTTCCCTCTCATGCACACTGCAGGCCTTTTCACAGAAACAGCAGAACCAGAGTCCAGAGGTTTGGGTCCCTTCTTGTCCAAAGGCTGGTTGGGTGTCTTTACGCTCGACCCATAGAAATGATCTGCTGTGGAAGTTGGCTTTGGTTCAGGGAATCCAACAGCACTAGATTTGGGTTTGGGGGGGACGGAACTAGTAGACGGAGCTGACGTTTGATATTCTGTCCTTTTAGGGATGGGAAGTGGATCTATGAGCTTAGTCTGGAACACAGGAACAAATTGGATACACTTAAGTATATAAAATCATCAACATTGATGTTAACAATTAACCCTTATTAAATGTTAACAATGGTCATGGCCTTCTAGATTAAAGTTTGATATAAGTAAAGAATAAAAACACAACAGTGGTGCTGTTATAGCACAGGTTTTAGTACAAACTTAGATCTGCACATTTTAGTGTTTTTCCTGCTCCAACACCGCCACATTAACTTAGCTGTGAACCAGGTGTGTCCAATCAGGGAAAACACTCAAATGTGCTGGACAGGACAATGGTTGGGAACCTGTATTATTGCCAAAATTGTAAATAGATTTGGAGAGTTTTTAAACACCTTTAGTGACCATACTCTTCTTTTTAAAAAATTAAAAAATAGAGACAAACCCAACATCTTTTTGGGCAGATGTTCCTGACAGGCCTGCACACGATACGCTTTCCAACTCACAACAGAGCTGCAGATTATACGAATTGACAAAGCAGGCTCTGTCGAAATATAATATATCCAAAAGTACATAAACATCTTACCATCACACCACTGTATGCCCATTCACAAACTACAGGCATTGACATGGAGTTGGTCACCCTTTGCCTGTTAAAACAACCCCCATTCTTCTGGGAAGGCTTTCCACTAGATTTTTACCACATCACTGTGGGGATTTGCTCATACAGCCACACGAGCATTAATGAGGCCTGGGGTGCAGTCAGCGTTCCAGTTCATCCAAAAAGTGTTCAGTGGGGTTGAGGTCAGGGCTCTGTGTAGGCTACTCAAGTTATTTCACTCCAACCTTGGCAAACCATGTCTTCACAGAGCTCACTTTGTCCATGTTTGGGCCTCTTAGTTCCAGTGACGGGAGACTGTAATGCTAAAGCGTATAAAGACATCCAATACAACGGTGTTTACCAACTTTGTAGCAAGAGTTTGGGGTAAAAACACATGGGTCAGGTGTCCACATACTTTTGGCCATTTAGTTTAACACCACCGCGTAAAGCCTGACTGAACTGAACTCGCGGATGCCGATATTCTCCAACAACTGATTGCTGATCCCCATCGTCCCCAGAAACCAATCATGCGTTCTAAACTCTCTTCTTCGCCAATCAAATGGATTTGTAATCAAATGGATTTATTCCATCTGTAGGTGTTTCTACTCGTCCATTTTCCCTAATACTTACCACCACAGCGTTGTTTTGTCTACATTGATGTAAATAATCAATTTGTGGTGGCACGACCAAAGACAACTTCTTGCTATAAAACATGTTCTAGAAACAAAGATCTTCCTTCGCCACCTGGCACATGCAAATGAGATTTGATGAATATGCAAATAACCACTGCGGTTTTATGAATACACAAACGATCACACCTATTTAATGCATATGCAAATGAGCCTGACATCATCAAGTGACTTCTGTGAACACGAATGAGCCACTTTCCCCTGAAGAAAAAGAAAAAAAAGAGTTGACAACACTGGGAACCTGTTGTCTTGGGAACATTATTTCAATAACAATGCCCCATACCGGCTGTTCGTTTCCTACCTGTCTCACACGCGGGGCTGCACTGCTTGCAGCAGGTTTGGGAGGAAAGCTCGTGTTGTACTTTGCATTTGTTCCTGCTGCAGGATGGGATTGGGTTTGACACGGCTTGTGTGGTGCAGTCACAGCCTGTGCAAGTCTCTCAGCTCTTCTCGCCAACGCTCTCTGCCTGTTCTCCTCGATTTTCCTCTGCTGTTCCGGTGTTAGACTGCTCGACATGTCTGCAGTAATGAACTCAACTCAAAATACTCCCTGTCTTCAGATAGTGTGCAGACTTCCCCATGCATCAAGCCCGGTGCCATGTAAAACCCCAGTGATATGAAGAACGCATCGAGATTAAGCCAACATTAGCCCGGTGGGTGGCTGTTTAAAAACAATAACAAAGCTTACACGTGATCTGAATCGTGTTTAGCAATGCGTTTAGAAACACAGAGCTGCTTCCTCCAACCAGTTTAGCCAGATTAATTCTTTTGTAATTGAACCTCGGAAATAACGCTGAAATTAACTAACTCGATTTCAAACCCGATTCTTGTCAATACATCGGGAGAGGAATTGTTTTTACGGCCACTTATAAACGACACTTCGAAGCCTTCCTGCACTGGGGAAGTTTTTTTTTTTTCAACTTCAACTTTAAGCGCGTCGCGGACGGATATGACGTGTCGAACGTTTCCGTCGCTGTTGCCAGCGAGGGCGATGCGTCAACGCGTCCGCCATTTTGGAAAAGGAAAGATTCCCTATTGTAAAACGTGCATCTCCAAGGAGACGTTCAGGTCCGCCTGAGAAAAGTGACAGTGACTCGCATTGTTTTATATCTGAAGTGATGGAAAAATGTATATACATATAAACGTGTATGCACTCTTAAGTTCTTGTGTATGTACTTGAGGCAAATTCTTTGAAATACCAGCAATACAGTGATATCAGATGCTTTGTGTTTTTGCTGCAGTTAACATCATGTTGCCCACAGTTAAATGTTTCCTGAGCTAACCTTTAACTGTTTAAATAAAATCACCATAAACAAATTCATAAATGAATCTTTTGAATGAAACTTTGCTAGAACTCAGGGCAAGTTAAAGATTAAGTAAACAGTACCTCATCTAGACAAGTCAACATCCTACCTTAACTGCCACATTTATCCTTCATACAATGAAAACACACATTGTGTATGTGTAACACAGCATTTCTCACAGGTTGATTTACTTTTACTTTCATTTTACTTATTTTTACAGGTTGATTTGTAATTTACTATTGGTGGTGGTGGTTGGCACATTCGTCTCACACCTCAAGGGCCAGGGGTTTCAGTCCCGCCGGGGCCATGTGTGTTCGGAATTTGTATGTTCTCCCTGTGATGTGGGGGTTTCCTCCCCCAGTCCAAAGATATGCATGGTAGGCTGATTAGCATGTATGAATGGGTATGTGAGTGTGTATGTGATTGTGCCCTGCGATGGATTGCCACCCTGTCCAGGGTATACCCCGCCTTGTGCCCGATGCTTTCTGGGATAGGCTCCAGGTTCCCCGTGACCCTGAAAAGGAGTAAACGGTAGAAGATGGATGGTGGTAGTTGGTTCGGCATGTGACTGTTTGATTAGTTTATTACTAAACCCACACCAAGAATTATGAATAAACTATTTATTGCAAACTACTAAAAATAAATAAGAATCTATATATCTACATAAATAACTGTTAAGAAATAAATAATAGATATATAAATATATATTAAAATACATTTTCCATCTTCAAAATATATTAAAGAATGAAACAGAGACTCTGATTTCTGCTGAACATATAAAAATAAATAACTTTCAAAATATTTACATTATGAAAGAATTAGTGTTTTTTTTTTTTTTTTATTTTTGGTGCTTGTTTTTTTTTTTTTTTAAAAACCAAACTCTCTGTCTGTTGTGTTTATTAATTGTTTAATAATTTTTTTAATAAAAAATTAAAAAAATTTTTTTTTTTGTAGCAGGGTTTAAAAAAAAAAAGAGAAAAAAGGAAAAACCCCCCCCACAAAAAAAAAAACGTTAAAAAGGGGGAAGGGAGGACATGTCTCCTTGTTCTCTGGTTTTACATTGTTAGTGATTTTTACATCCAAATGCAACACAGTGTGCTGGGATTTCTGCAGAAAATCTAAGATTATGCTTTTAAATTCAAACCACTTTAATGGGTTCAACTGAGAAATTTTCATCCTTCAAGATGATGATGACATTGACATATCCGGCTTAGCCCAGTGAAGTGTCTAGCCAAAGTACTTATACAGTAGTAGCTACACTATATGGCCAAAAGTATGTGGACAAATTACCATCACACACATACAGTGGTGTGAAAAAGTGTTTGCCCCCTTCCTCATTTCCTGTTCCTTTGCATGTTTGTCACACTTAAGTGTTTCGGAACATCAAGCCAATTTAAACAATAGTCAAGGACAACACAAGTAAACACAAAATGCAATTTGTAAATGAAGGTGTTTATTATTAAAGGTGAAAAAAAATCCAAACCATCATGGCCCTGTGTGAAAAAGTGATTGCCCCCTAAACCTAATAACTGGTTGGGCCACCCTTAGCAGCAACAACTGCAAACTGCCGTTTACGATAACGTGCAATGAGGCTTTTACCGCGTCCTGGAGGAATTTTGGCCCACTCATCTTTACAGAAGTGTCCTAATTCAGTTACATTAGAGGGTTTTCGAGCATGAACGGCCTTTTTAAGGTCATACCACAACATCTCAATAGGATTCAGGTCAGGACTTTGGCTAGGCCACTCCAAAGTCTTCATTTTGTTTTTCTTCAGCCATTCGGTGGTGGACTTGCTGGTGTGTTTAGGATCATTGTCCTGCTGCAGAACCCAAGTTCGTTTCAGCTTGAGTACACGAACAGATGGTCGGACATTCTCCTTCAGGATCTCTTGGTAGACAGCAGAATTCATAGTTCCTTTTATCACGGCAAGTC